>JAJHIY020000310.1:12500-527500 GCA_022114975.2 Lampris megalopsis
GACAGAAACCTGCAGGGGACATGCACAGCCTTCACATATCATGGCATGATGAAGTTCAACATGATCACTCCATCATTCAGAAGAAAACGTCCCCACAGGTAAAGAGAGAATTATTCATGAAGTACCTATTTTCATTTAAAGGACTTACTCAGCTGGGGGTGAATATCCTCTGCACGAGTTCATTCCCTGCCAGTATTGGGATAATTTGGCTAATAAGCTAATGAGCTAATTCACATATCACTCTTAAATGGGAGAAAGGACAGTGTTGCCATCAAAGGACTGGGCGCAGCTGACCTCTCCTGGCTGGACCAGGGTATATTTGGGTTCCTATAATTAATATCTTTGCACACGTACTACTAAAATCTTCAAAACAATGTTTTCAACTTTGGCAGCTGTAATGACTGAGTATGAAAAGTCAGAAAGCCGTGCTTGTGTCAGTGCGTTGTGTGCCTTAAATCCTTTGACACAATTGGAGAAATCCTTCTGCTGGGTTTGCAGTGGCAGACAGATATGTGCCGGATATGGTTTAAAGCTTGCACTGCTTGCACTTAGTATCAGCATGTGACGTGTGAACCAAGAAAGGGCGGGGTATTGCACTGATAGCACCGTCACCGTGATATGAGCAAATTGTTTATGCATATATTTGGCTTTTAGTTTCAATTTTCAAGTTTATTTGCCATATATGAAAAGCAAGTTTACACTCATCATAATCAAATGCTTGGTTTCCTGACTCAATAAACAAGTGGGGGGAGAAAAGTAATGATAAAAGTACTTAGAGAACTCAAAATGAAAGAAGAAATGATACGTGTGCTAAAACAATCAGTGCAGACTTTAAATGCACTTTGTTGGACAGTGTGCTGCAGTCAAGGATATCTGTACAATAGTACATGACATACAGCGGTATTGCAAACAGTAAACTTGTGCAAATGGATGGTCCAGAGAGTAACACTAACCGTAATGAACAGGTATTGTAAGAGTAAAAAGTGCAAATAGCAGATGGTGCAGTTGGTGACAGCAACCATAATGAAACAGGTACTGTACACAGTAAACAGTAGACTTGGGCAAATACCAACTGAGTGATCAGTTTAAGGGTCGTATGGCTCGGAGGTAGAACCTGTCGCAAAACGTGTTTGTCCGAGACTTCATGCTTCAGTTCCTCTTACCAGACGGAAGTGGAGAAAACAGTTTGTGTCCTGCGCGGCTGGGGTCCCTTATTATTTTGTGGGCCTTCTTTACGCACCTCCGGGAATAAATGCCCTGCATGGTGGGCAGATAACTGCCTGTGACGTACTCTGTCATTTTCACTACCCTCTGCAGAGCTTTGTGATCGAGGGCAGAACAGCTGCCATAGCAGGCAGTGATGCAGCCATTCAGGATGCTCTCAATGGTGCATCGGTAAAAGTTAGTCAGTAAGTAAGGGGTATTTATATAGAACTTTTCACAGTCACAATTTTTCACATTTTCACATGTTCTTCAGAATGGATGAAAAGGAAAAAACTATAACAATATAAATAAATGAATAAAATATATAAAAGAGAAACAGTAAAGTAAGGGTAGTAAAGGTCCGTGGGGCTATGCCCAATTTCCTCAGCCTCCGGAGGAAGAATAGTCATTGGCATGCTGTCTTGATCACAGTGTCCATATGAAGGGACCAAGACAAGTTCCTTGGTGATGTGGACACCAAGAAACTTGAAGCTAGCGGCCTGTTCCGCTGGTGATCTGTTGATGTGGAAGGGAATATGCGCACCCTCCTGTTGTCTCCTGAAGTCCACGATCATATCTTTGGTTTTGCTGATGGCAAGAGAGGTTCTTATCCTGGGATCACCTCACCAGGGCTTTCACCTCTTCCTTGTAAGCGATCTTGTAGCCATCTGTAATGAGGCCGAGGACAATGGTGTCATCAGCAAACTTGATGATGGAAATGGAGTTGTGGTGGGCCACAGTCCCAGCTAAGACCAATCCCCTACTCCCTGTTCACCCACGGTGGATGAACAGGGAGTGGGCTTAGCTGCAGCCTTGTGGGGCATCAGTGTTCACGATCAATGAGGAGGAGGTGATGCTGCCCATCCTAACCACCTGGGGTCTGCCTGTCAGAAAGTTCAGTAGCCAGTTTCAGAGGTAGGTGTTGAGTCCCAGGTCCCTGAGCTTGGTGACAAGCTTTGATGGTACAATGGTGTTCAACGTTGAGCTGTAGTCACACAGTATTGTCACATAGGCATTCCTCTTGTCCAGATGGGAAAGGGCGGTGTGCAGCATGGTGACAATGGAATCGGTGGATCGGTTTGGTTTGGTTTGCAGGCAAACTGCAATGGGTCTAGAATATCAAGTAGTGATGAGGTAATGAGGTGATGTGAGCCTTGACTAGCTGCTTCAAGCACTTCATGATGACTGATCTGAGTGCTGCAGGGCAGTAGTCATTGAGGCACCTGGGTTTTCCCTTGTAGTCTGTGATTGTCTGTAGTTCTCTTCACATGCATCCCAGGTTTGTACCCTGTCAGTGGAACTCTACTTTTTCTCTCTAATCCCTCTTGACCTTCCTGATGGCTTTCCTGGGGTTGCATCTGGACTTCCTGTAAGAGTCCATGTCTCCTGGTTTGAAAGCAGAGGTCCATGCTTTCAGTTTAGCCTGGATATCGATATGCATTTGTTTATGAACCGATGACTGAGTCTAGGTATAGGCATCAATGTCATTGTTAGGTGCCTGGCGGAATGCTTCCAAGTCTGGATTCAAAACAATCTTGCAGCATAGAAACAGTTTGGGCTGACCAGCATTGTATTGATCTTAGCAGAGGCCTCTCTTGTTTTAGCTTCTGCTTGTAAGTCAGGAGCAACAGGATGGAGGTATGATCTGATTTGCTGAAGGGAGGTCAGGGAAGGGCTTTGTTTCCATACTTGAAGATAGTGGAAATATGGTCCAACATGACAATATGGTCACTCTATGTGTCGGCCATATGTTGGTGGTATTTTAACAGAACTTTCTTCAGATTGGCATTGTTGAAATCACCATCATTGTGAAAGCTGTCTCTGGGTGAGCGTTTACAAGTCCATTGATCGCTCCATACAGCTCGTCAACAGCACGTGCGGTGTCCACTTGTGGTAGAATGTAAACAACTGTGAGGATCACACATATGAATTCTCTTGGGAGATAGAAGAGTCAGTATTTGATCACAAGCTGTTGGAGGACAGGTGAGCAAGAGGAGGGAAAGTGTCACCACGTCTATGCACCAAGAGTTGTTGACCATGTAGCACACCCTCTCCACTTCCACGAGTCCTTAGTCCGATCTTGCTGACGGATGCCGAAGCCCTCCGGTTGAATGGCCAAGTCAGGTATTGATGGATCAAGCCAAGTTTTGGCAAAAGCCATGACATCACAGTTCTTAGTGTCCTGAATAAAAAACAGCCTTCTCTTGAGTTCTTTCAGCTTGTTGTCCAAAGACTTAACTTCTTCTTCTCTTCCTCGGCTGTCTACCGAAACAATGATGACTGTGATGCAGTTTAAGCTCTGCAGGCAAGCCTGTGGGCCATCAGGCCCACATTAGAGCGAAAATATCGTCCACATTTGTCACAGACGAATGTTGTTTGAGTTGGTTTATTATCTCTTGCATGGTGGGCCTTATTATAGGCTTCTTGTCTCTTTTGTTCAACAGCTGTTCTCGATTGTCTTACTGTGGAGCGCCATCTCTGTCTGTCCAGGGCCACTGTCTCCCAGCTAGAGTCATCTATGCTGCAGAACTTCATGTGGCACTTGAGCACATCCTTGAAGCTCTGACGAGGACTCCCGCTGTTCTCCCTCTCTCCCGGCACTGGCAGCACTTCCTCCCAGGTGTAAACAAAGGTATGCCAGGCATTAAATCTGTATCCAAGTGAGCGAAAACTGGGTTAAAGTTGTTTGTCATACTCAATCTGATGCGCAAACGTGTGCCTCAGTTGTGGTGAATGATTTAAAATGCAGCTGCTGCAAATATAAAATAAATGAACAGTAAAAAAAATACAAGAATTTAGGAAATTTGTGAGGAGTTGAAAAAATGGCTGCCATACCGCTCTGTGCCATCATGGTACGATAGGACTTAGGCCCAACCCCACTTACCTGAATATCTAAAGTCATCCCAAATTATGTCAACTGAACGGAAAAAAAAATTTTTCCTCCAAAACATAAAATGCACGCCTTTCAAAATCCTACGTATTGTAACGATGAGGTCATAATTGCAATATGAAAAATTGATTTTGACAGGGTTTGATGCTCAACAAAAATACAATATACACCACAAAGAGTGTTGTCTTTCTGCTGACACAATTCATTGGAAATCAAGAGCACTGATCAAGCTGTAGGTTTCTCCTGGGCCCCTCCTTTGGTATTCATCACCCCCTGTAGTGTAGTAGTCAATTAGTCTGCATAGAGAATCAGAGGTAAGAGATTCAAAACCCATTAGGGATACGGTGTTTGTTTGTTTTTTTATAATCATTGGCAGTCACTCGTGTTCGAGTATGACTGTCCTCCTTTCAGCTCTTTATGGTTCATAAGGCCGATCCTGGAGCTACATATTTTGGGGCAATATGGGTGTCCTGTTACAGTGTAACATTTAGTACTTTTCTGCCACCTAATGGTGGATTCTAGTAACACAATTTGCATACAGTTTCAGGTGTCACGATACAGGGAGTTAAACAACCGGGAAGTATGTTTACTTGAGATGACATGTTGATGGACCTCTCCACAATCCATTTACATCTGCTTTCTTCTTTCGTGGCATCGTCTTTATGTATCATAGTTTGATACTTATCTTTACTTATATTTAGATATTTGTTAAGTTTATGCTATTTAGTCACCATATGTTTCAGTTAATCAGAACATATGAGGAACAACATGTGTGCTCTGTAATGGCAAGTTACCTCGGCTGCTAGTGTTAGGCTAGCTTCCATGTCATTTAGTGCTGCAGTGAACAACTTATTTATGTAATGGACTATGAATGAGTACATTCCAGTAATTTGAGGTAGACATTCCGGTTCCGTCTGTCCAGGCCCATGTCCGTCGGTGCCGTCGGACTTGGCGGCGAGCCCGTGCTGCACTGCTCAGGGCCTCTGGCCGTTACCAGCGCTTGACGGATTGTCATCGCACCCCTGCTCCGGACTACTCCCCCGGTGACCAGGTATGGCTCTCTACCAAGGATCTACCCTTGAGATCGGACGCTAAAAAACTGTCCCCCAGCTATATTGGTCCCTTTCCCATCGTCAAAGTCATTAACCCCTCTGTGGTCCGTCTGAAGCTGCCCTGTGTCCTGCCTCAAACCTGTCTCTACCAGCCCTCTAGTTCCTCCGGCCCCCCCGCCCCCAACGATCATCCGGCTTACACCGTTCGTCGTCTCCTGGACTCTCGTCGCCGCGGTCGCGGCCTGCAGTATCTCGTGGACTGGGAGGGATATGGCCCGGAGGAGAGGTGTTGGGTCCCTTGTCGCCTTGTCCTGGACGCGAACCTCATCCGGGACTTCCACAGGACGCACCCTGACGGGCCTGGTAGGTCGCCCGGTGGCGCCCCTCGGAGGGGGGGTACTGTCACAGCCTCTCGCCCTTGACATCAAAGCGATCGCCCTTGACACCTGCTACACCAGCTGACACCTGCTACGCCAGCTGACACCTGCTACACCAGCTGACACCTGCTGACCCCCCCCCTTCACCCGGCAATCGCCCTCACCCTTAAGAGGCCTCCACTATGGACCAGTCTTCGCTGGAACGTCGCCATTCATGGACTTCTGCCTGCCTGCCTACCTGCCACAGAGCCACCTCCTGCTCTACCCCCGAGATCGGTCACTTCAATAAAGACTGGATTCTTCCCTTACCTGGTTGTCCCGTCTGCTTTTGGGTTCCTTCCCAATACGTGACACATCATGCTTTGCCGCTGACTGTCAGAGAATCTAGAGGGCTAAAAAATTCCATGGGTGTGTACATACAAATTTGCCCATAGTAACGATTGAAACATGAGGCCCCAGGTATGGATGGCCGTTGGTTCACAGAGGAACTGTGAACTTCAACCCTTCAACCAAGGGTTGAAGTGGGAGTGCCGGTTTAATCGCTGACAGCTGCAATTAACGTCGTACCCAGGACCCAGAATTATCATAGCAGTGTATTTACAGACCGGTGACAAATTAAAGGAAAACACTGAATGCTTGACCACTACAGATTGAATATTCAAATGTTTATTTGTCACATTCTTCATGTACAAGTAAAATGAGCAATGAAATTCTCATTGGAAAACCCCGAAATTGTTCAACAAAATAAGTAAAACACAAGTAAATAGGAATAAAATTTAAAAAGTTAAAAATCCAGGGAGTCAAAAAGGCAAAAAGTTGGACTTTTGGCACATGCAATGAGTTACCCTTCCCCATAGTGCTGCAGTTTTACCTCTTAAATCACTGTTAAACAAGTTTAAATCCAACCAGCTTGCAGGCAAAACACAATTTGTGACTTGAGGGGTTGGTTTTCAACAATGGCGAAGAAGGCTAATTGAAGAAAAAACGTGATGTGGAAGAAGGCCCGGGAGAAGTCTCGAGCTTGCCTAGCGAGGACACCTGAGAAGAAAATAGAGTTCCGGCCAACAAAGAGCTTGCTGCCCTCGAAACTCTTCGCAAGGAAATGGCCCAAAACAAAGCCATTTGTGCCACGATTGACGATCGAAATACTGTAGCCGGGTGGTAAATCTGTTAAATATGTTAAATGATTTTCCACTTAAATTTAGTATAGTTTAACTGTTAATATATGTAATTGTTACACTGTCAAGCCATGTAAAATGTCATTTGATGTATTTAAATTGTGAAGCAGATTGTGAGTGTATTTTTATAGTTTTGGTTGTCATTGCATGTTTTGACCAGTAAGTGGCAGTGTTGCGGACTTTTATTGTAACTCCGTGCAAGTTATCCAAGTGCATCTTGGGTATTCTTTCTGCAAGTTATCCAAGTGCATCTTGGGTACTCTTTCTGCAAGTTATCCAAGTGCATCTTGGGTATTCTTTCTTTTTTTCTTGTGTGGAGCACCTGAAGATTGCGGTGTGACGGTGCTCTGACTCCGTAGTAAGTAGTAGGGGTAAATATCTTGTGAAATATACCTGTAACATTATTCCAAACAATATTGTATGTCGGTAATTTGACACGATGGTTTGATTTGGACGCTACTGGAGTGGATGTTCGGTGATTTTGGGCGCGAGCCGTCGACCACTGTTCGCCATTGCAGGCATGACAAGGTAATGTTGGCGTGCATAAAGCCACACCATGCCATTGTGTTTGGGCAGTAAGGGAAATGTAAAGGTTTTATAGGCATTTTAATTCTGTTTAAAGGTAACTGGCAGAGTGAGAAGTTGCGCGATCTTCAGGAAGTTCCACGTGTCTTTGTTAAACCCTGTTTAACGTACATAGTCCACTGCCGTATTTTGCACCGTATGTTGTATGTTGTATTTATTTTCCTTTTAAAATCTTTTCTGTTAAACTTGCCACATCTGTGAACATTTATGAGCTGTTTGCTCGAAAGACACAGGAATGTATGCACTCAGTAAAACGATCTGCATTCGAAGGTTCAAACAATAAAATTAAAGCTACAAGAACCCCGGAAGTAATTGTGTCCTGTGTGGTATCTAATTCCACGGGTTACATACGAACGTTATGGCTGATCGAAAAAAAAAGATATTGTAGTGACCTACTTGCAGGTTAAGTATTCACCATGCAGGCCAGAGACGGTCCCTTTAAGACAGTGGGCGGGGCTTAGCAAGGGCTATTGTGGGTAGAAACGAGGCTGAGGTTTAGCAGAATGAACTTCTGACTTAGTTTTAGTTGGAGGAAATAAACGACCCCACGGCTGTGTGGTCAAAAGGAGAAGTGGTCTCGTCTCCTTTCTTTCATCCTCCACACTGGTGACCCCGACGTGAGCCATGGCGAACGAAGCCACCAGTGCAGCGGCAGTGACTAACGCCGTCTCGCTCCAACTGCCCGACTTCTGGGAACCGGCTGCCGCAGCATGGTTCGCTCACATCGAAGCCCAGTTCGCGATTAGGAACATCACCGTGGATGAGACCCAGTACCACTACGTCGTGGCGGCACTCGGAACATCTACGGCGTCACGGATTCTGGGCCTGGTTCAAGCCCCGCCCCCCGTGGATAGTACGGTACGATTAAGAGACCCTTGCTGCAGGCTTCTGAGCCAGCAGAGGTGGAGCGGGCGGACTGGTGGTTTCCGCTGCAAGGCCTGGCAGACGGCAGGCCATCGGAGCTAATGGACAAGATGCTGAGCATGCTGCGTTCGTGCGACCCCGCCTTCCTTTTCGGCCAGCTGTTCCTCCGTCAGCTCCCCTCGCACGTCCGTGCTGCCTTGGCCAGCTCCGAGTTGTCCACCACCAGTAACTTTCGGGAGTTGCCGCGGAGGCTGACGGGATTTTTCTGGCCAGCCGACAGCAGTGTGCGGCCGCGCTGCTGCCTGCCCACGCTCTTCCACCACCGCCGGTTGAGGCTGCGGGCATCGCCGCGGCAGCGGTTTCTCGTCGGCAGCAGGACTCAGGGGGACTGTGCTTCTACCATGCTGGGTTTGGAACCAAAGCCAAGCAGTGCCGGGCACCACGCACTTTCAGCAGGGCGGGAAAAGCCAGGGCCGGTGCTCAGTAGCAGCCCTAAGCGTTGGCCAGAGAGGCAGGCTGCTGTTTATTCAGGACACCATCTCCGGCCGGCGGCGGTTGCTAGTTGATTCGGGCGCGCAGCGGAGCCTCCTGCCTGCGACACCAGTGGACGCGCTGGCCGGCGGATTCGCCCCCCTATGGATGCTGCTAACTATGGCACGAGGTATGTGGAGGTGGTTTTTGGAGGTCGGCGATGCGGCTGGGACTTTGTAATGGCGAAGGTGTCCATTGCCCTCCTGGGTGCGGATTTCCTGCGCGCTTATGGGCTGTTGGTAGACGTTAAAAACCGCCGCTTGATTGACGCCGTCTCCTTCTGCTCCTACCCATTTACGCTGGGGAAGGCGGGTCCCATCGGCTTGTCCAACATGAGTTCCCGGACCTCACAACGCCCATCTTCTCATCAGCAGTCACCAAGCATGGAGTGGAACACTACATCACCACCACGGGCCCCCCAGTCTATGCCCGTGCACGGTGCCTCGACCCAGCAAGCTCGCCATCGCCAAGGAGGAGTTTGCCAACATGGAGCGCCTCGGCATCGTGCGTCCATGGGCCTTCCCCTGCATATGGTCATGAAGGCTAACGGTGGCTGGCGCCCATGAGGTGATTACCGCCGCCTCAACAACGCCACGACGCCAGACCGCTACCCCGTCCCGCACATCCAGGACTTTTCTCTGTGCACTTTGCGGGGGCGGTCATCTTCTCCAAGGTGGACCTCGTGCGCGGATACCACCAGGTGCCGGTCCGCCCGCAGGATGTGCCGAAGACGGCAGTAATCACGCAGTTCGGCCTGTTCGAGTTCCTGAGGATGCCGTTTGGGCTCAAGGGGACTGCACAGACCTTTCAGCGGCTGATGGTCTCTGTGCTGCGAAATATGCCGTTCCTGTTGGTTTACCTGGACGACATTCTCGTGGCCAGTACGTCCGCAGCGGAGCACCTGGTCCACATCCGGCAGCTGTTCGAACGGCTCAGCCAGCATGGGCTCATCGTCAACCCGGCAAAGTGCCATTTGGGCCTGCCAGCCATTGATTTCCTCGGGCACCAGGTTACAAAGGACGGAGCAACCCCCCTCCCCGACAAGGTGGACGCCGTCGCCACGTTCCCACGCCCGAACACGGTGAAGTCCCTGCAGGAGTTCCTGGGCATGGTGAACTTTTATAACCGGTTCATTCCCCGGGCGGCTCATCTCATGCGCCCTCTGTATGAGGGTCTGAAGGGTAAGGACCCCAAGGGCCCAGCTGACTGGTCGGAAGAGAGAAACCGGCTGTTTGAGGACGCTAAGGCTGTGCTGGCTGACACTGCCTTGTTGGCGCACCCATCAGCAACTGCCCCAGTAGCACTCACCACAGATGCCTCAGATTACGCCGTGGGGGCAGTGTATGAACAGTGGGTGGGCGGAGCCTGGCAGCCGCTTGCTTTTTTCAGCCGCCAGCTGCGCAGCAGTGAGAGGAAATACAGTACCTTCGACCAGGAGCTTCGTGGCCTGTTTCTCGCCATCCACCGCTTCCGGTTCCTGCTGGAAGGTTCTCTGCGTTTGTGGACCACAAGCCGCTGACATTCACCATGGTCAAAGCCACAGAGCCGTGGTCTGGGCGCCAGCAGCGTCAGCTCTCTTACATCTCCGAGTTCACCACTGAAATCCGGCACGTCTCTGGCAAGGGCAACTTCGTCGCCAACTGACTCTCCCGGGCGATGTTGGGGGCCGTCAACTTGGGACTCGACAACGCAGCCATGGCTGCAGACCAGGCTGCTGACACAAGTGCAGGCCTACCGGACTGCTGACACCGAGCTGCAGTTTAAGGATGTGATGTTCAACAACGCCGGGGCCATACTTCTCTGTGACATCTCCATGGGTCAGCCCCGGCCCATGGTGCCCACGGGCTGGTGGTGACGGGTTTTCGACGCCATCCATGGCCTTTCACACTCAGGCGTGAAGGTGTCAACAAAGTTGGTGGGGGCCAAGTTCATGTGGCATTTCCTCAGGAAGAACGTCAAGGACTAGACAGGCACTTGCGTGGCGTGTCTGCGCTCCAAGGTTCACCACTACACCAAGGCACACCTGGTGCTGTTCCCAGTGCCTGGGAGGCGTTTCGACCATGTCATTGTGAATCTAGTAGGACCCCTTCCCTTCTCCCGTGGCTTCACTCATCTGCTTACCATGGTGGACAGGACCACTAGATGGCCAGAGGCTATTCCGTTGTCAACCACCACGTCTGCTGAGGTGGCATGGGTGTTCATCGGGTCCTGGGTAGCTCAGTTTGGCATGCCATGACCTCACTTCTGACTGGGGCCCGCAGTTCACATCCGAGCTCCGGACTGCAGTCGCTGAAAGCCTAGGGGTGAAGCTGCACCGCACCACGGCGTACAACCCGCAGGGCAACGGTTTATGTGAGCGGTTTCATCGTTCTATGAAGGCCGCTCTTCGGGCCAGCCTCACAGACAGTAGCTGGGTCGACCGGCTCCCATAGGTCATGCCTGGCCTGCGGAACGCCCCTAGGGGAGACCTCTAGCCCTCGTTTACGGCCAGCCACTGCGGGTCCCGGGGGAATTTCTCCAAGACGGCGCGGCACCCTGGTCTGCTGCCCGCCAACGGGCTGTGTTCCAGGACACTGCCGGCGTTTTCACTCCAGTCCCAACTTCGCGGCACGGCCTCCCTCAGTCTTATATCCCGAAGGACCTGCAGTCGGCCAGGTAGTCTTCATCTGGCATGACGCCCACCGTACCCCTCTGCAGCCCCCCTAGGTTGGCTCCTTCCGTGTCCTGGCGGCGGGGGCTAAGAATTTGGTTGTGGGGTTCAGCGGTAAGCAGGAGCGGGTTTCGGTGGACCGCCTCAAGCCAGATCACCTGGGCTTGGACAGGCCGGTTCAACTGGCCCAGCCCCCTTGGCGTGGACGCCCCCCTGCCCCTACACCCGTCAAGAGGAGCCGATTTGGCCGCATTATTCATCTCCCGCCACGTTGATTTTTTTTCTTCTTTTTGTCATGGTGAATTCTGGGGGGGGCGTGTGTACTGACCTACTTGCAGGTTAAGTATTCACCATGCGGGCCAGAGACGGTCCCTTTAAAAGAGTGGGCGGGGGTTAGCAAGGGGTATTGTGGGTAGACACGAGGCTGAGGTTTTAAGTAATGAACTTTGGACTTAGAGTTTGTTGGAGGAAATAAACGACCCCACGGCTGGTGGTCAAAAGGAGAAGTGGTCTCGTCTCCTTTCTTTCATCCTCCACAATATATCCACGATGAAGAAGGAGGACACAGACAGCAATGGCGGCTATAAAGGCTATAATGATAGCGCATAGCGAAACTATTTCAGAAGTCGAAAAAGTCACATCCCAATACTCTGACGAGGTGATTCGCCTCATGGCCGAAACTACCAGGGGTGGGCAATCTTATCCAGAAAGGACCGGTGTAGGTGCAGGTCTTTGTTCCAACCAAGCAGCTACACACCTATGTCTCCTAATCAAGTTCCTCGGCAAAGACTCTACTGGTTGATTAGGAGGATCAGGTGTGTAACTGCTTGGTTGGAAAAAAAACCTGCACCAACACCTGGCCTTTCTGGTTGAGATTGCCCTGTCAGACAAATGTGAGAACATCGAAGAACGCCTACGTAGGAAAAAATATCCACATACTAGGCATCCCAGAGGGAAAGGAGGGCCCCGACCCAGAGACTTTGTTGCTCAGCTATTCACCGACATACTAATCCCTCGAGGAGTAGCCGCTGATCGACAGCTTTCACCGGTCCCTTTGACAGAGTCCCACCGATGGGGAGCCGCCTCGCCCATTTATCCTGAGGCTCCAATACTATCATGCCGTGGATGTCCTGTGAAGAGCTGCCGAAATAAGGAATTTAAAATACCAGGGTCAGCATATCCAACTCTTTCCAGACTATCGTGGTGAAACGCAGGAGGGTGTTTACTCAGCTCAGGCAGATCCTGCGCAACAAGCTGGGCGTTATGTAGGTACGGTGTCGGTACTTGATCTACTCGCCCTACCGGATGTACTCGGGGTCCTGCGACTGGGGTAGGTGCTTGGGTAGGGGTTAGTTCAGTTAAGGAAACAGTAGATTGACTTTAGAACCCCCCCCCAAAACAAATTAGCTTGGGGGGGGTCCTGAGCCTGCAGCCTCGCTCCTTAGATGCAGCTCGGGCTTTCGGCCCTCGCACCTTTACTAACCAATTCTGTATCAACGTGGATTGTAAAAAAACAAAAACACAGCTAAATAACTATAACGCTAGCGTTAAACAACGCTAGCTAGCAACATAATCCGTGAAGTCATATGTAGTCAAAGGACCCTGAGCCGATGTTGTACCCGAGCAGAAATGGAATCCACACCGGCTTGCTGTACCCAGCGAGGCTCATCGTCAACCATGGCGGCCAGCACCACTTTCACCGACCCCCAAGGCAGCGTTGGATTATGCCAAGCATCACTTGGGGGTTTCCTAGTGTCAGGTTTAGCATATGACGGAAGATGATTGACAATTTCACTGACCCGCGATTATAATTCGCCTCTGCTGTTCTAGGTTGGTGTGGACACTGTTTTATTTATATATTTATTATTTCTTTGTTCTTCTGTTTATTTTCGCTTTTGTCAGACGTGATACCAGCTTCTTCTTTTTTTACACACTGCCTAATTTGTTGACAGCCTATACTTACTGCAATGATAGTGTAACCCAGTTAAAACATGTGGTTATAAGGGGTGATGCTATAGTATAAATAGTTTTAAAAACATGTAAATAAGGTTTAGTTTAAAAGGGTTTAAGAAGGTTAAAATCATTTTAAAAAGTGTGATGTGTTTTTGTTTATTAAAGAGTATAATGTTTTCTTGGAAACTGTCTAAACCAGCATTTATGGGGGTTAATGACATGCTGCAGGAGTACAGGTCGGGGAGGTGTTTCTGCCCGAAATTCAAAGAGCGTTTAGGTGTGTGCTAATGCTAATGCTAAGCGCTCGACGTGTAGCGCAGAGTCGCTTCATTACCCGTGAACGGACAGTTGCTAGCTTAAGTTGAATTAGCTCAGTTGAACTGTTGGAGGGGTGAGCTGCTGCTTCCAACCACCAGAGGGCAGAGCAGAGACCTGGGACGAAGTTTGGAGCAACCAGGGCTTTACTCGGCGTGTTTGCGGTGACGCGGGAGAGAGGACAGACATCAGACGGTGACTGTGCGAGATGCCGACCTGCTGCTAAACCTGCTGCTAAACCTGCAGCCGGGACGGTTGAAGAAAGACAAACCAGGAACGTGGTGGTCTCAGGTACCGCACTTGTTCTGTTGCTCATGGAGGAGCGAAGGGGCCATTAAGTTTTGGGCCACAACGATCACAAGCACCGATCCAGGCCTGCAACTTTATATTTTGTTTTAACGTCATTTTGGTTTTGCCGGCTTTAGGGGACAGTATCCAGGTGTGTGTGTGTGTGTGTGTGTGTGTGTGTGTGTGTGTGTGTGTGTGTGTGTGTGTGTGTGTGTGTGTGGGCCCACGGATTATATGGGTTGAATTTAAGTGACATGGAGATTGGTTAATTTGTGGCGGACACTAGGGGGGCTGTGCCTCTCACCCAGCAGGACTGTGAGCTGGGGGTTTGGTTTACGTTCCCGGGCTTGCTGGTGCAGGGTTGTTCCTGCTGTAGTTTTGGTTTTTGGAGTTGAGGAATAAATCGCCTTCGTCTGCTGTGTTTTTCCTCATCCTGCCACAAATTGTGATTTTCTAGGAGAATCCATTTGGGTGTTAAAGTGTAGTGTGCTGTTATGCACTTACAGTGTTGAAAAACCTTAAGAGGGTTTTCCCGAAGAAAGGGACATTTCAGTTTGAAGAACATTCCTATTATTATTTTATTCTTTCATTTTAAATCAAAACTCGTCTTTAGTTAAGTAAATAATTGAGGCTTATTTTTCTATAAAAGCTGAGTTGTGTGATTTTATTATACTTACCTGCTTAGAGGGATTGATTTCATATGGAAGGAGACATACAGACACATGTGGTTAGAAATCTTTATTAAAACCATAACTTTAAAGGTAGCTTCGAAGGTAAGTTCATCATAGGTAGGTTTAAACACCTGCAGGTGTGTACTGTAAAAAGGGATCCAGGACAATAATTAAAACTGAGTTAATCAGGGTTAACATGTATTAAAAGAACCCAAAAGCCCTGCCCTTATTAATATACCTGTTGAGGGGAGCGCTACAATAGGAACAAAGAGGTTTGCTTGTTCTCATTTGTGTGCCTGTCGGATTGAGCATGCGCGGTGTGGTCGTGTGTGTGCCTGTCGGATTGAGCATGCGCGGTGTGGTCGTGTGCGTGCCTGTCGGATGGAGCATGCGCGGTGTGGTCGTGTGTGTGCCTGTCGGATGGAGCATGCGCGGTGTGGTCGTGTGTGTGCCTGTCGGATGGAGCATGCGCGGTGTGGTCGTGTGTGTGTGTGTGTGTGCCTGTCGGATGGAGCATGCGCGGTGTGGTCGTGTGTGTGCCTGTCGGATGGAGCATGCGCGGTGTGGTCGTGTGTGTGCCTGTCGGATGGAGCATGCGCGGTGTGGTCGTGTGTGTGTGCTTGTCGGATAGAGCATGCGCGGTGTGGTCGTGTGCGAGCCTGTCGGATGGAGCATGCGCGGTGTGGTCCTGTCGGATGGAGCATGCGCGGTGTGGTCGTGTGTGTGTGCTTGTCGGATAGAGCATGCGCGGTGTGGTCGTGTGTGTGAGTTGAAAACGAGGCTTTAGGTGAACTGCGCGTGTTCTGACAGTGTCTCCTGTAAACGTGAATTTACGCCGATAAAGATGATCTCGTTCAGGTTTGACTACGGTGTCGTTATTGAAGAGCCCACAGACAGTACTACAAACCAAACATGGTGTAAGAAGACGGACGTGAAGAGAAAAGGCGAACTTCAGAGTTAGCAAAGACTAGCCAGGTTGTTGGCTCATGCTAGCGCCGTTAGCCACCCGGCGCATTAGCCCGATGTAGGCGAGGGAGTCAGCAGAAGTGGATACCGTTAGCCTGCTTACCGGGGGAGAAAGAGGACCTAGCCAAGTTCAAATGTAAGTATTACATCCACCACCCAGCCTTCAGCTGACAGGTCATGTGGCTTAGAGAGTATATTTAGGCAACGTTTTGAGTTGTACCCACCCAGCCGCAGTCGGCGCTGACGAGAAAAGTGGAAAATGAAAGCGTCGGGGTTGTGCAGGTATTATTTTTTGTGTGTCTACATCTGGTGGCCAGTTCATTTCTGCTGTTCAAGGTGGACATGTCAGGCTTGCAAATGATGTAATATTTCTCAGCCAAACATAGGTTACATCTTGACTTGGCTACCGGCTGTAGACACAGAAAACAAAGTAAAAGTAATGTGAAGTAAAATAATGTCATTATTACCCCCCCCCCAATTAGATGATACACATGTGACATTTATTGGATGTTGTATTTTTGTATTTTAACTCTGCCCTTCCAACTGTGCCCCAACACCACCTCACTATATAGATTACACTATACGTGAATTACCCCATTTGACGTTATCTTGTTATATGCTATTTCAGCAGTGCCCTGGCCCTTTAAATCCTTGCTTTTTCAAAACAAGCCCCAACCCCTACCCCATAGGTTGTAACGTTTTCTTTCCCACCATTGGTTGCTGTGCATTGCAACTACCTATCCCATTGGTTGTAATATTGCAAATGCTCTCATTGGTTGTTGTACATCGTAACTACCTACCCCACTGGCTGTAATATTTCACATGTTTTCTATCCTCTCATTGGTTGCTGTCCACCGAAATTAGGGGCGTGCCGCGAGGCAACGTAATATTTAATGACTGTGTTCGTCTTTGTTGAATCACACTGGCAGCTGATGTGCGCGTGACGCATGAAACAGGCTTGTACTGCTATGAATTGAAGTTTTGTTGGTGTTGTTTTCCCTACATCTAACCTAATATTGCGCTCCTCATTTGCTGAGCACTTTTATCAACACCACTGACGGTTTCTGGAAGAAAAAAAACAACCGCTTTATATAAACGTGTTGTAGCGAATTCGGGGGGCAGCTAAGGAACCGCCGCAGCTGGTCCGACTAAAGGGTCGGACCCTTTAGTCGACTGGTTAACGTTGTCGCCCGTGGTGCGGGAGACCCGGGTTCACGTCCCGGCTGTGACGGTCCGGCCGGGGACGCTCTTTCCCGAAGGAGGTGGATAGTGTAACGTACACGAATAAGTAGACACCTTAGCCCCTGGCTAAGGGTTCGGACCCTTTAGTCGACTGGTTAACGTAGTCACCGTGGTGCAGGAGACCCGGGTTCGCATCCCGGCTGCGGCGATTCCTGGCTGCCCCCCCCCCCGATTTGCTATTATATATACACACACACATACAGTGCATCCGGGAAGTACAGTGCATCCGGGAAGTATTCACACCCCTTCACTTTCCCCACATTTTGTTATGTTACAGCCTTATTCAAAAATGGATTAAATTCCTTTTTTTTCTCACCAATCTACATACAATACCCCATAATGACAAAGTGAAAAAGGTTTTGTAGAAATTTTTGCAAATCTATTCAAAATAAAAATCTGAAATATTGCATGTACATAAGTATTCACACCCTTTGCAATGACACTCAAAATTGAGCTCAGGTTCATCCTGTTTTCACCTATCATCCTTGAGATGTTTCTACATCTTGATTGGAGTCCAACTGTAGTAAATTCAATTGATTGGACATGATTTGGAAAGGCACACACCTGTCTATATAAGGTCCCACTGTTGACAGTGCATGTCAAAGCAGAAACCAAGCCATGAAGTCAAAGGAATTGTCTGTGGACCTCCGGGACAGGATTGCATCGAAGCACAGATCTGGGAAGGGTAAAAAAAATGTCTACAGCTTTGAAGGCCCCAAAGAACACAGTGGTCTCCATCATTCATAAATGGAAGAAGTTTGGATCCACCAGGACTCTTCCTAGAGCTGGCCGCCCAGCCAAACTGAGCAATCGGGGGAGAAGGGCCTTGATCAGGGAGGTGACCAAGAACCCGATGGCCACTCTGACAGAGCTCCAGCGTTCCTCTGTTGAGATGGGAGAACCTCCCAGAAGGACCACCATCTCTGCGGCGCTCCACCAATCAGGCCTTTATGGTAGAGTGGCCAGACGGAAGCCTCTGCTCAGTAAAAGGCACATGACAGCCCGCTTGGAGTTTGCCAGAAAGCACCTAAAGGACTCTCAGACCATGAGAAACAAGATTCTCTGGTCTGATGAGACCAAGATTGAACCCTTTGGCCTGAATGCCAAGCGTAACGTCTGGAGGAAACCGAGCACCTCTCATCACCTTGCTAATACCATCCCTACAGTGAAGCATGGTGGTGGCAGCATCATGCTGTGGGGATGTTTTTCAGCGGCAGGAACTGGGAGACTAGTCAGGATCGAGGGAAAGATGAATGGAGCAAAGTACAGAGAGATCCTTGATGAAAACCATCTCCAGAGCACTCAGGACCTCAGACTGGGGCGAAGGTTTACCTTTCAACACGACAACGACCCTAAGCACACAGCCAAGACAACGAAGGAGTGGCTTCGGGACAAGTCCGTGAATGTCCTTGAGTGGCCCAGCCAGAGCCCAGACTTGAACCCCATTCAACATCTCTGGAAAGACTTGAAAATAGATGTGCAGCGACGCTCCCCATCTAACCTTACAGAGCTCGAGAGGATCTGCAGAGAAGAGTGGGAGAAATACCCCAAATATAGGTGTGCCAAGCTTGTAGCTTCATACCCAAGAAGACTTGAGGCTGTAATCGCTGCCAAGGGTGCTTCAACCAAGTACTGAGTAAAGGGTGTGAATACTTATGTACATGCAATATTTCAGTTTTTTTATTTTTAATACATTTGCAAAAATTTCTACAAAACCTTTTTCACTTTGTCATTATGGGGTATTGTATGTAGATTGATGAGGAAAAAAAAGGAATTTAATCCATTTTGGAATAAGGCTGTAACATCACAAAATGTGGGGAAAGTGAAGGGGTGTGAATACTTTCCGGATGCACTGTATTGTACAGTTTAGTGATAGAGATGTGAGTTCAGATAGGCCTAATTCCACTAAGTTTTTGTCATGAAACGTGAAAGACATGCATAGCCCTGTCAAAAGATCGAGAGTCTTCTCCCATCTGAAAAAGCTAAAAGCAGATGTGGTGTTTTTACAAGAGACCCACTTGCATATTAAAGACCACCCGAGGCAGCAGAACACATACTTTGGCCAGGTCTTTCACTCAGGTTTTTATTCCAAGGCCAGAAGTGTTGCAATTCCAATTGATAAGAAAATAAATTTGTCCTCCTCTGGTGTTATTTCTGATGAAAATAGGAGATATTTAATTATTACTGGCACCCTTTGCCACACATCTGTCATACTAGTGAACATATATGCTCCCAATTCTGATAGTATTGTTTTTGTCAACAGTTTACTGAGTAGGATTCCTTGTCTTAACACCCACCTTTCGATATTCAGAGGGGATTTAGATTGTGTTATTTACCCTTCTTTATACTGCTCTTCAACCAACTTGATGCCTCCCTCTGTTATGGCAAAGTCTTTCTCAGATTTCATGTCTCTGAATGGTTGTGCTGACCCATGGAGATACGAGTATCCCCAATCTCAGCAGTATTCATTATTTTCACATGTACACCAGTCCTTATTCGCATTGACTATTTCTTCATTGATCAGGCATTACTACCGATGGTTACCTCCTCTGAATATTTACCAATCGTTATCTCTGACCATGGACCCCTGACCCTAGACATAGTTCTATGTACACAACAGCTCCATATTGGAGATTCAATTCTCTTGCTGTCTGATGCAGTTTTGTGACATCTCCATTTCTATTGATTTTCTTATTTTGAATTGGACAGGTTCCATTCCACACTCACTCCTATGGGAGTTGCTTAAGGCCTATCTCAGAGGGCAATTCATTTGTTATTCTTCACGTCTTAATGAGACCCGCAAGGCTAGATTGGATGAGCTTTCTAAGGCTATTCTTGAGTTAGACCATCCGTATGCTCAAACCCCGTCTCCAGAACTGTAAAAACAGTGCCTAAATCTCCGATCTGAATTCAATCTCTTGTTTACTCAGGACGCAGAGCAATTACTCATGCACTCACGTGGTTTGTACTATGAACATGGCGATAAAGCAAGCCACCTGTTAGCCCACCAATTAAAATGCAGTGTGGTCCCATGATTAATTTTACAAATTGCAGATTCCTCTGATAGTTTGATTTCTGACCCAGTAGGGATTAATGATACTTCAGATCTTTTTACTCTACTTTATATAAGTCGTAGTTCCCGTCAGACACTGCTAACATTACCCAGGTTTGGATGAACAGGTAATTGCTTCAGTTGTGCCTGAGCTTGCAGATGACCTTGATTTTCCTCTCACTGTTGATGAGGTTATTCAGTCTATCAGATCAAAGCAGAGCATTAAGGCCACAGGCCCTGACAGCTTTCATTATGAATTTTTCAAAAAATTCCATGCCCAACTGGTCCCTCTGCTCTTATCGCTGTACAACGAGTCTCTTGAGAGTAGTTCACTTGCACCCACTTAGACGCGGGCATCTATATCCCTACTCCTCAAAATGGGGAAGGACACTACTCTGTGTAGCTCATATAGGCCCCTCAGCCTCCTTAACGTGGATGTGAAGATATTGGCTAAGATCCTTGCACGGTGTGTCACGCCCCGTCTGGATAGTTAAGTTATCTTTTGTTTCTCCCAGTGTTCTTTGTCTTGTAGTATTTCCTGTTTTATTTTGATACTCACCTCTTGTCTCGTTTCAGGTCCTTTACTTCCTGCCATCATGTCTCCCTCCTGTGTGATTACCTCCCCTGCACCTGTGTTGCACCTGTGTCTCATTGTCTCCCCTCCTCCAGAGTATATAGCCTTAGTGTTCCCTTCCTTCTTTGCCAGTTCGTCTTGTTCTTTGTGACAGCGGTCCAGCATTTTTCCCCTTGTGTAAGTTTCTTGAGCCCTATAGTTCCCTGACCTGTTTTTGCCTTTTTTGACCTCACCTTTCGCCTGCCGATTTGGACACTGTTGCCTTGCTATCTGATCACCTGTGTACCGACCTCATTTTTATTAAAGGGACTGATTTTTGTGAACTGAGACTGAGTCTGCGTTTTGAGTCCAAGCCTGTGGTTCAGTACTGACATGGTGTTTGGAAGTAATCTTACCAGACGTATCAGAGGAACGAACTGGTTTTATAAAGGGTAGATACTCATTCTTTTAACATACATACACTTTGTAACATAATCTCCCTTGATGCTAAGATGGCATTCGATCGCGTCAAATGGGAGTATCTATTTTGCATCCTTAAAACAAATTTGGCTTTGAGAATATATTTTTGTTCTTGGATTCGACTTCTATATACATCCGCCCAAGCTAGCTTCTGCACTAATGACATTCGCTCAAACTAGATTGCCCTCGAACGCAGTACATGTTAGGGATGTCCTCTATCCCCTTTGCTGTTTGCGCTGGCCAGTGAACCTTTCTCTGCAGCTTTACGCAGTTCCACCTCCTTCCATTGTGGGATGCGGGAGGGTGTGGAACAGATTATCTCTATACACGGATGATTTATTGCTTTATGTTCAAAATCCAGTCGTGTCTTTACCCTCAATTATTTCCGTTTTAGAGAATTTTTGCTCGCCCTCTGGTTACAAACTCAATCTTCAGAACAGTGAATGTTACCTGATAAATCCAGCTGCGTTACAACTTCAGCAGTCTGACTTGCCTTTTCAGAAATGCCGCTCTGGTTTCACATAGCTTGGTGTAAAGGTAACTTGCTCATTATCCAGTCTTTTCTTTGCAAACTTCGCTCCCCTCTTTGCTCAAATGAAGTTTGACTTTCAGAGGTGGGGTACCCTACCACTACCGCTTATAGGTAGGATCAATGCTGTTAAAATGAACAGCTTACCTAAATTTATTTGCTTATTCCAATCTATCCCGCTGTTTTTAACCAAGTCCTTTTTTAGTTCCCAAGCCATCACTTACTTTACTTTACTTACTTACTTTATTACTTTTTTCATCCCTGAGGGGAAATTGGGTACTATTACAGACACTCACGCCCTAATGACTAAAAACTAACAAGACACAAGATAAGAAAATAGAAACAAATAGAAACAAGAAAAACAGGAACAAATATAAATAAAAGATAAAATAAGAAATAGAAATAAGAGCAAAATATATCAACAAGCACGGTGCACACAACACCCTATCTATACTGCACTACCACAGCACAAAACAAGCACCACAAACAAAACCCGACAGGGCCAGTCCAGTGACCATTGACTCCGAGTGTCTGACAGTCTGAGTCAGAGAGAGGAGTTGTAAAGTTTGATGGCCACAGGCAGGAATTACCTCCTGAGGCGCTCTGTGGTTCTTTTCGGCAAAATGAGTCTGTAACAGCCATTTATTTATGTGTGTATATTTTGAGTCAATTCACCTTTGGTCAGTAGGTGGCAGTTTCTTATTGTGGGAAGTGCATTTATACAAGTGGGTTAATGAGGTCAGGTGTGGCTGCTAGGTGGCATACAGTTTTTTGATCGCGTCCGAGGCGTAGAGGATAGAGTAGCAGTGTAAAGTTACTGTAGGCTACCTAACTGTGAGAAAGATGACGATTGATGTACTTGAATGCAAAGAAACGCTGTAAAGGAAGTGTGTGAGTAATAAATGAAGAAGCAAATCAACGGTAACGTCTGGACATTGTTTGTGTATGCAACAGCTGATGCCGGTGCGCGTTAATTACTTTCACTGGCATGCACCAGTGACTTATTGGAAAGCCACTTACAATAGTCAAAAAACTGTAAGCCACCTAGCATCCACACCTGACCTCATTAACCCACTTGTATAATAAATGCACTTCCCACAATAAGAAACTGCCACCTACTGACCAAAAGGTGAATTGACTCAAAATAAACACACATAAATAAATGGCTGTTACAGAGTCTATTACTAAAAGTACTCCTGTGCCCAACCAGCACATTGTGGAGTGGGTGGGAGACATTGTCCATGATGGTATATAATTTCAACGGTGTCCTCCTCTCAGAAACTACCGCCAGAGAATCCAGTTCCACCCCCACAACGTCACCGGCCTTGCGGATCAGTTTATTGAGCCTGTTTGCATCTGCTACCCTCAACCTGCTGCCCCAACACACAAAAGCAAACAGGAGAGCACTGTCCACCACAGACTCATACCACATCTTAAGCATTGTTTGGCAGATGTTGAAGGACCTAAGCCTCCCCAAAAAGTAGAGACGGCTCTGTCCCTTGTTGTAGAGGGCATCAGTGTTCTTAGCCCAATCCAGTTTATTGTCTATATACAATCCCCCAGGTACTTGTGGTATTCCACAGTATCCACACTGACCCCCTGGATAGAGACAGGGTTCACTGGTGTCATTTCCCTCCTCAGATCAACGACCAGCTCCTTTGTCTTAGTCACATTGAGCGACAGATTTTTCTGCTCACACCATGTGACAAAGTTTCCCACCACAGCCCTGAACTCACCTCCTCGCCCTTGCTGATGCATCCGACTATAGCAGCATCATCAAAGAACTTCTGAAGATGACAGGACTCTGTGTGGTAGTTGAAGTCCGTGGTGTAGAGGTTGAAAAGGAAGGGAGACAGGACTGTCCCCTGCGGAGCCCCAGTGTTGCTGACCACTCTGTCTGACACACAGTGTTGCAAGCACACATACTGTATTCTACCAGTAAGGTAGTCAACAATCCAGGAAACAAGCGGGGCATCTACCTGCATTGCTGTCAGCTTCTTACCCAGTAGAGCTGGCCGGATGGTGTTCAACGCACTAGAAAATTCAAAGAACATGACCCTCAGAGTGCTTGCTGGCTTATCCAGGTGGGCGTAGGCATGGTTAAGTAGGAAAATGATGGCATCCTCAACTCCCAGTCAGGGTTGGTAGGCAAACTGGAGGGGGTCTAAGTGTGGCTTGACCGTGGGCTGAAGCTGCTCCAGGATGAGTCTTTCCAGAGTCTTCATGATGTGTGAGTCAATGCTACCAGTCTGTAGTCCTTGGAGTCCCCTGGGATGTGGCGTTTCAGGCACAGGAATGAGGCAGGACGTCTTCCACAGCACGGGGACCCTTTGAAGTCTAAGGCTCATGTTGAAGACATAGTGAAGCACTCCACATAACTGGGAGGCACAGGCTTTGAGCACCCTGGGGCTAACACCATTCGGGCCTGCCACCTTGCTCGCATTAAGTCTCATCAACTGTCATCTGTCATGGTCAACTGTGAAGCACACAGTAGGTGTTACAGGTGGGGGGGGGTCATCAGGATGGAGAAGGCCATTAGACCAGGAACCCTGTGGGGGGGGGGGGGAGTAGGGCCCCGACTGGAGGCTGGGGGGATGTAAGGAGGATGAAGGGGAGGGGAGGGAGGGGCAGTGAAGTTGATGGTTGGTGAAGGCAGGCAACAGATGAGACCAGGGGGGACGGGAAGGGGTCATTGTCTCAAATCTGTTTAAAAAAAAAACAAAAACAAAAACATCTTAAGTTCATTGGCCCTGTCCAAGCTGCCCTCCACTCCTCTGCTGCCAGTTGGCCTGAAACCAGTGATGGTCTTCATACCACTCCAGACCTCTCTCATGTTGTTCTGTTGGAGTTTTTGTTCCAACTTCCTCCTGTAGTTATCTTTACCCTCCCTGATTCTCCCTTTAGGTCCCGTTGGATTTTTCTCAACTCCTCCTTATTGCCAGCTCTAAAGGCCCTCTTCTTTTCGTTCAGCATGGTTTTGATGTCCTTGGTTACCCATGGCTTGTTATTTGAATAACAATGGACAGTCTTTTCAGGGACAATGCAGTTCACACAGAAGTTTATATAGTCGGTGACACACCCTGTGACCCTGTCCAGGTCATACCCATGTGGCTCACAGAGAGCCTGCCAGTCTGTTACCTCAAAACAGCCCTGGAGTTTCATATGGACCTCCTCCGACCATTTCCTCACTGTTTTTGTGATCACAGGCTGCCGTTACACAAGAGGCACATAGCAAGGGTTCAGATACTAGGTTGTGATCTGACTTACCCAGGGGAGGGAGGGGAGAAGAACTCTTTCACGTTAGAATACATCAAGTCCAGTGTCTTCTCCTCTCTGGTTGTGCAACACATACTGGGTGAAGTTGGGCAGGGTTTTCACCATGGAGACACGGTTGAAGTCACCCGAGATTATGATGATATCACTCGGGTGTTGTGTCTGAAGTTGAGCTATGGCGGTGTGACTGACGTCACACGCTGCCGTTGGGTTGGCAAAGGGGGAAATGTAACAGCTACCACAATAACACGTGATATTTCCCTGGGCAAATAATATGGCCTTAGTCCCACGGCTAACAGTTCAACGTCCGGGCAACAAATACGTTCCTTGATGGTAATGTGACCAGTATTACATTATCTGTTGTTAACAAGAATAACAACTCCTCCACCCTTGCTCTTACCACTTCCCGAGCAACGCCTGTCAGCCCGAACAGTCTGAAAGCCGTCGATGGAAACATTGTGGTCGGGGATGCCCCGGTGCAGCCATGTTTCAGTGAAATGCATGAGACTACACTCACCAAACTCTCTCAGATTCCTGACTAGCGCCGTTAGCTCGTCCATCTTATTAGCTAGCGATCTCACATTGCCCGTGATGAGAGAGGGGACATACAGTTTGTATCTCCTCTCTCTTCGTGCATCGACCTTCCACTTTCTTGATTTGTGTCCTTTACCCCGTTGTCCCCGAAAATATATCCTAACCGTCCTCCTAATATCCTCAGGGATTTGGTGAGTTTGGCCCGTCAAGCTAGCCAGTTGAAATGCCTACAACTGATATCTGCTGTAAACAATGGATGACACGGCGCTCAGAAAGTATTCCAAACATGAGACAAGCTCCTTTGACCGCATAGTTACAGAAGGGCACAACTTAGAAAAACCTAACTAGTTATGTAGCTAAAAAGTAAGAACAAATGGCCGCGCATTTCAGACGGACAGAAATAGGGACAAACTGTTGCTCAAAAATGATGAGCTGACACTAGCCCCAGCTCTTGAGATAGCACTGCAGGTCGAGTCTGCACTGGAATGCGCGGCCAGTCTTCATTTTCCCGCCTCACTGCCCCTGAATGATCAGCCAGTGGATTCAAACCGGCCACAGACATCAACTCCCCTCGCCGGTGCTGTTAGCAGCCCAGACAGTGTACAAAAGCATTTGTCGTTCCCAACATTTATATTCGGGCCCAAGACTGAAAGATGGTCGGCAGCGATGCAGTCGGATCAAAATCGGCCCAGATTCGTGTAGTTTGAGCCAGGCATTAGACCTTTGTTTACATCGTCAAGAGCTATGCTGAATACTGACGCATCTTTCAATGCAAGAGTTTGCTGGTGCCTTACGTTCTCAGCCATGTCTGTAATGCGCCTCCCTACAGTTCTCACAGAAACAGGCGTTTCTTTGACCTGTTGATGATTGTGTCTTTTTTCACACTGTCTTGGCCGCCAGACGGGCCACACTACAAGTATGATCCCATCCTCGTCGCCGATGTTGTGAAAAAAGACACGACAGGCGAAGCTCTAGTCAGAGCGTACGCCATTTAATCGGAATCAGAATCAGAACATTCATGCTCGAGGGGAAATTGGGTAATCAAACAACACAACTAACAACGTTCACTCACATGACTCAGGTCAAAACGTTTAACCGGATCGGAACACGGCATTGTTGCAGCAATGCCAGACGTAACACCCCCATCTCGTCCTTTCCATTATTTCCAGGTTAGGCACTATGTCTCCCCCTGTTTCTCTGATTTTCCTACTCTCCCTCCCAAACAACCCTAGGGCGAGCTTATAATTTTACTCCCCTGACAGAGGGCAGCTATTTTTAACATCTATTCAATTATCGTGTCACTTGATATGTGTTCTTTGAACAACACAAAGACTGCTTGAGCTCAAGAAATGGGGGTTGAATTAGATGAAGAATGGTGGGATGAGGCAATTGATAGGGTGCGAACTACCACCTCCTGTGCCCATCTCGGGCTTATACAATTCAAAGTTTTGCACAGAGTACACTTCTCCAAATTCAGGCTATCTAATATAGAACCAAATGTAAGTGAAAATTGTGGCAGCTTGTCATGCCTCTCTCATATGTTTAACTGCCACAAACTAACCCTATTGGCATTCAATCTTTAAAACACTTTCTGATGTCCTTGAAATTGACCTGCAACCATACCCCTTAATAGTCGTCTTTGGCATCCCCACGGATTTGTTCTCATTAAATTGTAAACAAGCTGAAATTGTCAATTTCACAACCCTGTTAGCCCGTCGCAGAATTCTTCTTAACTGGAAGTCTGCACGGCCTCCCTCCTTCTCCTCTTGACTTAAAGATGCGATGTTCTTTATTAAGTTGTAGAAAATTAAATACTGTCTGAGGGGTTCAAATGATAAATTAACCCCAAAATGGCAACCCTTTATATTATTCTTTAGTGCTCTGCAGAGGCATCCTATGGATGAGGGATCGTAATTTGAGGTGTTCTTAGACACCTGAGTCATCTTACTGTCGCTGACTATACGCTGACAATGTGCAGTCAAAGCAATTTGCCAACTTGCCAATTTTATTTAATTTAATTTCTCTCATACTGTCAATGTACTGTTTTTTTGGTGGTTGTCTTATTGTATTGTAAAATTTATGTTGTTGCTGTTACATGTTGTGGGAGGGGGGTGTGTGGGTTTACATTTGTAATGACCTGTAACAATCGCAAAATCTGAATAAAAATATTTTTTTTTAAAAAAAGGCAAAAAGTTGAAAATCGAGTGAACAGGTCGGGAGGCTATGTTATGCTGTGGGAGGGATTTTCCTGGCATGGTTTGGGTCCACGTGTCCCCCTTTGAGGGAAGGTTCATTGAAAATCTGAGTGATTACCTTTATTCTATGATGAAACATTTCTATCCTGATGGGAGTGATCTCTCCCAGAATGACAACACCCCCATCCACAGGACACGAGGGGTCACTGAATGGTCTGATGGGGATTAAAGTAATGTAAATCATATGTTATGATCTTTGCAGTCATCAGATCTCAACCCATTGGAAAACCTATGGGAACTTTTGGACCGATGTGTTAGACAGCGCTCTCCATCACCATTATCAAAACACCAAATAAAGGAGTATCTTTTGGAAGAATGGTGTTCCAACCTTCCAGTAGTGTTCCAGAGACTTGTAGAATATTCTAAGTTGCATTGAAGCTGTTCTGGTGGCTCGTCGTGGTCCAACACCTTACTAAAACCCTTTATGTTGGCTTTTACTTTGTCACCTGTCTGTACCCGTCTGTAACTTTTAACAACTTTTCACAACTCCTAGATATATTTTCGATTCTTCTAATATATTTTATGGTTTGTCTGTTTAATGGACTCTTACCTTATCATCAATTGCTGCACTGACTCCCTGCACTCATGGTGAGAACCGTGTGGACTCTTCCCAACGGAGCTAACAACTAACTTCCACTTTCTTTTCTGTGAACATCAATCAACCGGTTTAGTATCACTATGCCTTGCAAGGACTACCTAAAAGCAATAAATGACATTACTAACCCTAAGTATGATATCCGACGGCTCTCAGATGAACTCTTCCCCGGGCGCTGCATGGTGGCTGCCCACTGCTCCTATCTAAACAGCTAGGATGGGTTAAATGCAGAGTATGAATATCCCTACGTGGATTAATAAAGTATATCAAAATCAAATCTGATTTTATTGACACAGCCACACAGTCCAAAGTGAGCTCAGTTATGAAATCGACCATCTCTGATACCATCCTCTGGGACCCATCATCTTTTTGCTAGCCCTTATGTTCAACTTTAAGCTCACAGGCTACCTGGTCGGACGTGGTAGTCAGACATGGCAAAATGGCAAAACCCCGAGCTGCCTCGCCTCCACCCATAACTGTTGACCCGGACTGGGGATGTTGTCGGGCGGTGGAAAGAACACTTTGAGGAGCTCCTGAACCCGGTTAACACGTCCTCAGTGGAGGAGCTAGAGTCTGAAGACTCAGGGAAGCCCCACCCATATCCCTGGCAGAGGTCCCTGAGGTCGTTAAAAAGCTCGGTAGCAAGCCGCCGGGTGTGGATGAGATTTGCCCTGAGATGCTGAAGGCTGTGGACATTGTTGGGCTGTCTTGGTTGACACGTCTCTTCAGTGTCGCCTGGAGGTCGGGGACAGTACCTGTGGAGTGGCAGAATGGGGTGGTGGGTCCCATATTTAAAAAGGGGGACCAGAGGGTGTGCTCCACTTATCGGGGCATCACATTGCTCAGCCTCCCTGGGAAAGTCTACTCTAGGGTGCTGGAAAGGAGGCGCCGACCAATTGTCGAACCTCGGATTGAGGAGGAACAATGCAGATTCCGTCCTGGCCGTGGAACAACGGACCAACTCTTTACCCTTGTACCCTTGGCTGGGAGTTTGACCAGCCAGTCTACATGTGTTTCGTTGACTTGGTGACACGGTCACTGGTCAGAAGATCAGCAGCCAACAGGTGACATTTCCCTATCGGCCTGCAATCAGCCAGTATGAGTGGCACCTGCGTACTGGTTGGCCTGTGATTAGGTGCACCTGTGCTGGGCACTATTTGACTGGGTACTTTGCAAGACATTCCGGGTCGAGTCTTGGAAAGGCCTCACGTTAGTCTGCGGAAGCGCTTGGACCCCGAACCCTCATCTGCCTCCTCTGTGTGAGAGTGTTTGCTTAGTTTAGTATTTACGTTCATTCAAGATAGCGTTATTGCCTGCCCTGTTTGGCAGTGGTCTTTATTTGGTTATTTTGTGTTTTGCTGAAGTCCAGTAAAGTGACTTAGTACTTACCAACTGCCTCTGCCTCGTCTCTGCAATTGGGTCCAAATACTCAGCGTTATAGCAATACTTGACCAGACATGGACCCAACAGAGTTAGAGCAGTTGCGCATCGCCATTACCACCCAAGGTGCAGATCTGGGCGAATGGGACACCGAGCTGCAGTCGCTTGAGGCGAGCGTCCGCTCCGTTTCCAGATCTATTGGAGCGATCCACCCCATGCTTCAGCAGTTGACAGCGGATCGCTCCCAGCTGCAGCAGGTCCAGGCTCAACAGCAGCAGATGATGGCTGCCATCACCAGCCTCACCACCGCTATCCAGCAGCTACAGCCTGCCCAGACAGCGCCACCTGTGTCAGCAACGCCCACTCCAACCAGTATGGACCTGGCAGAGGGGTCAGCGTACCGGAGACAATGTAGGCCAAGGCTGGTGTTTGGGGCGAATGGCCTCTAGCGAGGGGTTGTTCGGTTGGATAACAAGCTGAACCCGCTAGCCGCCATCCTGCCTACTGCCCGGTACCGCCGATCGTGGGTTGTGTTAAAGTGTGTTGTTTCCTTCTACTAATGAGACGTTACAACTCGTTTCAACCCCACTGGGCTATAAACTTTAATAATAACTTCGGCACATAAGGTTATGCATCATGCTCGGTCCGTTATTCCAGGTGCAACAACCTAAACGACCCCTGTGTAAACAAGGAACTAAACAATGGTTCCTAACAATAGTTCCTATTGTTACATCCTTTCTCTTTTCAGTTTCTTCTTTTTTTTTTAGAACCTTTAATACATTTGCACAACATTTGTGATTCACTTTTTTTTCTTTTTTTCATTCATGCCCCCCCCAAAGTCCATTAGTGCTACAGATCCATTCATCTGTGTGAGGTCACAAAGTCTTTGTATCGCTGCGGCTGCACAACAGAGCGGCCTGATCTGGTGGTAACAGGGTTGGCCCTGTCACCAGTGTCCTTGGTTTTGTTTCCTGCTAAGACACTGCGAGAAGGAACACTCTCTGAATGTCCGGGTTCAACACTCTCTGGCTGACTGGGGCTACTGATCTCCATGTCCATAGTGTCAGTGAAGATTTCCCCTGGTGCATGCCTGAGGTGTCTGCGATTTCTCCTGATGACACCACCCGTGTGCAGCTGGACCTCATAGGATCTCCTATCGACCGGCCTCAGCACCTTGCCCACTCTCCAGCCAGTGTGGGGTGCGAGAGGCTGAACTCTCACACATTCACCTGGGGCAAGCGTGTCCAAGTCTTCAGCTGACCTGTCGTAGTATGCCCTCTGCCGTTGTTGGTTATTTTGTAAATCCTGTTTCACCTGCACAACTTTCGGCTGTAACAGGCTTGCCTTGGTTGGCAGTAGTGTTTTGATACGGCGACTGAGCAGCCGCTGTGCTGGTGTGGTATCAGTACCCTGTGATGGTGTGTTGCGGTGGTCCAGAAGGGCGAGATAAGGATCCTGTCCAGCAGCCTTGGCTTTGAGCAAGAGTCTTTTTGCTGTCTTAACGGCTGACTCAGCTTTGCCATTGCTTTGCGGGTAACCTGGTGATGAGGTTTTATGTTGAAATCCCCACAGTTGACTGAACTTCTTGATGACGTCATCTAACGTCAATGCATCCTTCGGTGTGTCGCCCAGTAACGTGTCCATAAGTTCCCTGCCGCTCTCCACGACAAGATAGCTGAACAGTTTCACCCTGTTTGTCATCGGCGTCAGCCATGGCTAAATCCACATACAGAGCAAACTCGTCCCTCCAGGCCTTCCATGTCCTCGAAAGGTTGCTTGAGTCCAGACATAACGTTTGCGGTGGTTTTAGCCCATCCATGTCACACGGCAGTCTCACGCTAGCAGCTAATGCTAACATATACTGAACGTTGCTTAGCAACACTAACCACTCCCGCTCCTAGAAACTTTTCCGCACCAAACTTCAAACCGACTCGTCCGCCGCTGCCACCATGTTAAAGTGTGTTGTTTCCTTCTACTAATGAGACTTTACAACTCGTTTCAACCCCACGGGGCTATAAACTTTAATAATAACTTCGGCACGTAAGGTTATACATCATGCTCAGTCTGCTATTCCAGGTGCAACAACCTAAACGACCCCTGTGTAAACAAGGAACTAAACAATGGTTCCTAACAATAGTTCCTATTGTTACAGGTTGGTGCCGAGCCGGCGCCAGCCCAGGACCCGTTCTGGGGAACCCGCCTGGCCCGGGGAGGTCCCCGGAGTCTCCGCCAGTCCCATGTTCCTCGGCAGCTGGCCGACGTCCTGTCTGACTACCAGTCGCCGGCCACACTGGCTGAATCTGTCTACAGGTTCCTATTCGGCCGGCCACTCCCGCCGACCAGTTGGGCTTGGCAGCCCAGCTTCTCTGAGCCTCCGCTACCCAGCGACCCCGGGGCGCCTCCGAAACCTGCTACACGAGTGGCTGCCGGGCCACCTCCGGGGTCCGTTTCCCCCACGGCTGCCACGCTGCCTCCAAGGTCCGTCTCCCCCGCAGCTGCCACGCCGCCTCCGGTCCGTTTTGCCCATGCCTGCCACGCCGCCTCCGAGGTCCGTTTCCCCCGCTGCCTGTGAGTTCAGTTTGTCCCACGGCCGTCCCGCCGCCTGCGAGTTCAGTTTGCCCTGCGGCCGTCCCGCCGCCTCCGAAGTCTGGTTGCCCACTCTCTCTCTGTGAGAGCGTGTCTCGTCTGCCTCCTCTGTGTGAGAGTGTTTGCTTAGTTCAGTATTTACGTTCATTCAAGATAGCATTATTGCCTGCCCTGTTTGGTAGTGGTCGTTATTTTGTGTTTTGCTGAAGTCCAGTAAAGCGACTTAGTACTGACCAACAGCCTCTGCCTCGTCTCTGCAATTGGGTCCAAATACTCAGCATTACACTTGGAGAAGGCTTACGACCGTGTACCCCGGCCCCAGGGGCACTCTGTGGAGGGTACTGCGGGAGTTTGGCGTACGGGGGTAGTTGCTACAAGCCGTCCGCTCATTGTACAACCAAAGTGAGAGCTGTGTCCGCCTTCTCGGCACAAAGTCAAACACGTTTTTGGTGGGTGTTAGACTCTGCCAGGGTTCCCTTGTCTCTGATTCTGTTTGTGATATTCATGGAATGGATTTCAAGGCGCAGCCAACGTGAGGAGTGTGTCTGTTTTGGGAACCTCAGAATTGCATCTCTGGTCTTTGCAGATGATGTGGTTTTGTTGGCTTCATCAGATGTAATGCTGAGTATTTGGACCCAATTGCAGAGAAGAGGCAGTTGGTACGTACTACGTCACTTTACTGGACTTCAGCAAAACATAAAATAACCAAATAAAGACCACTGCCAAACAGGGCAGGCAATAACGCTATCTTGAATGAACGTAAATACTAAACTAAGCAAACACTCTCTCACACAGAGGAGGCAAGTGAGGTTTTCGGGGTCCAAGCGCTTCCACAGACTAAAGTGAAGCCTTTCCAAAACTTGACAAGGAATGTCTGCAAAACACCCCGTCAAATAGTCCCCAGCACAGGTACACCCCATCACCGGTCCATCAAGGAGACTGTGCACAGGTGAACCAAAGCACAAATCAGGAGATGGCGAGCCCAGATCATGATAGGTGCCCCTAATCACAGGCCAACCAGTACGCAGGTGCCACTCATACTGGCTGATTGCAGGCTGGGGAAATGTCACCTGTTGGCTGCTGATCCTCTGGCCAGTGACCATGTCAGTATCCCCCTCCCAGGGACGGATTCCAGACGTCCCAAAACCAAAGAACCCAGCAGGACGGACAGAGGGGCCCAGGGGGAGGACGAGTGGTGCCAGGGATATCAGACCCGAGGGCTGGGACTGATCAGGAAGGCGACCAGGATGCAGGAGGCAGAGCATCTCCGGCGGAAGGGCAGATGGATGACGCCGATAGTAAGGCCGTGGCTGGAGGGCCGCTGGGCAAAAAGACATCGGAGGCGGCGGAACGGATGCTGGGTGACCGGACTTCGGAGGTGGCGGAACAACTGCTGGGCGACCGGACGTCAGAGGCGGCGGAACGACCGCTGGGGCAAACGGAACTCGCAGGCGGCGGACAGCCGCGGGGCAAACTGAACTCGCAGGCGGTGGGACGGCCGCGGGGCAAACCGTACTCGGAGGCAGTGGGATGGCCGTGGGGTAAGCTGTACTTGGAGGCGGTGGAGCAGCCCAGGGGAAACGGACCTCGGAGGCGGCGTGGCAGCCGTGGTGCAAACTGAACTCGGAGGCGGCCCGGCAGCCTCTCATGGAGCAGGTTTCGGAGGCGCCCCGGGGATGCTGGGCAGCGGAGGGTTGAGGAGGTTGGGCTGCCAAGCCCAACTGGTCGGCGGGAGTGGCCGGCCGAATAGGAACCTGTAGATGGAGTCGGCCGGTGTGGCCGGCGACTGGTAGACAGGACGTCGGCCGACTGCCGAGGAACATGGGACTGGCTGAGATTCTGGGGACCTCCCCTGGCCAGGCGGGTTCCCCAGAATAGGTCCTGGGCTGGAGCCGGCTCGGCACCACCCCTTGATCGGCGGTTTACCAGGCGGTAGGCAGGATGGCGGCTAGAGGGTTCAGTGCCAGCAGACCGGGAGGCAGGCTGCTGGTTATCCAACTGAACAACCCATCGCTGAAAGCCATTCACCCCAGACACCAGCCTCGGCCTACGTTGTCTCCAGTACGCCGATCCCTCTGCCGGGTCCATACTGGTCAGGGTGGGCGTTGCTGACATAGGTGGTGCTGTCTGGGCAGGCTGTAGCTGCTGGAGAGTGGTGGTGAGGCTGGTAATGGCGGCCATCATCTGCTGCTGTTGAGCCTGGACCTGTTGCAGCTGGGAGCGATCCGCTGTCGGCTGCTGAAGCATGGGGTAGATCGGTCCAACAAACCTGGAGACGATGTGGACGCTCGCCTCCAGCGACTGCAGCTCAGTGTCCCATTCTCCCAGAACTGCACCTTGGGCGGTAATGACGATGCGCGACTGCTCTAACTCTGCTGGGTCCATGTCTGGTCGAGTCTTGCTGTTACGCTGAGTATTTGTACCAATTGCAGAGAAGAGGCAGTTGGTAAGTACTACGTCGCTTTACTGGACTTCACCAAAACACAAAATAGCCAAATAAATACCACTGCTAAACAGGGCAGGCAATAACGCTATCTTGAATGAACGTAAATACTAAACTAAGAAAACACTCTCACACAGAGAAGGCAGACAAGACACTCGCTCACATAGAGGAGGCTGATGAAGGTACCGGGTGCAAGCGCTTCTGCAGACTAACGTTAAGCCTTTCCAAGATTCGACTGGGAATGTCTGCAGAACACCCAGTCAAATAGTCCGCAACACAGGTGCACCCCATCACCAGCCCATCAAGGAGACTGGGCGCAGGTGAACCAAAGCGCCAATCAGGAGATGGTGAGCAAACATCATGACAGGTGTCCCTAATCACAGGCCAAACAGTACGCAGGTGCCACTCTTACTGGCTGATTGCAGGCCGTTAGGGAAATGTCACCTGTTGGCTGCTGAGCCTCTGTCCCATGACTGTGTCATCAGAACGCGACCTCTAGCGTGCACTGGGGCTTTTTGCAGCTGAGTGTGAAATGATTGGGATGAGAGTCAGCTCTTCCAAGTCTGAGGCCATGGTTTTCTTCCGGAAAATGGGAGATTGCTCCCTCCGAGTTGGGCATGAGTTGATGCCTCAAGTGAAGGCATTCAAGTATCTTGGAGTCTTGTTCATGAGTGAGGGGTAAGATGGAGTGGGAGATTGACAGGCGGATTGGTGCAGCATCAGCAGTAATTCGGACGCTGTACCGGGCCGTTGTCGTGAAGAGGGAGCTGAGCCGGAAGGCAAAGCTCTCAATTTACCAGTCAATCTTCGTTACGACCCTCACCTATGGTCATGAGCTTTGGGTAGTGACCGAAAGGGTGAGATCGCGGATGCAAGCGGCTGAAATTAGTTTCCTCCGTAGGGTGTCTGGGCTCAGCCTTACAGATAGGGTGAGGAGCTCGGCGTAAAGCCGCTGCTCCTTCGCATCGAAAGGAGCCAGTTGAGGTGATTTGGACATTTGATCAGGATGCCTCCTGGGCACCTTCCATTGGAGGTTTTCCGGGCACATCCAACTGGGAGAAGATCCTAGGGTAGAGCCAAAACTCGCTGGAGGGACTATATGTCCAATCTGGCTTGGGAACGCCTTGGGATCCCCCAAGAGGAGCTGGAGGGCATTGCTGGGGAGAGGGACATTTGGAGTGCCCTACTTAGCTTACTGCCACCGCAGCCCTACCCCAGAAGCGGCTGAAGATGAATGAATGACTGTAGTAACTTTTCAATAATGGTTGAAATTGTCTCTTGATTTATGATATGAATCGGATTCGGCACCTACAATCATGATGAAGAGAAATTCTCTTCATGTGCCATTGTTTAGCTGTTTGTCTGATCCCACAGCATACTATTGTTGCCCTTTAGCGGGGTTTTTCTTGTAGATAAATTAGATTTCCATAAAACAAACTGAAATGGTAACGACTCATTCATTTTACTATAGGCAAAAACAAAAGTTAGCCATCATGTTGATTTAAACCCTTCAGTAAATAGTTAGGGGGACCTTGACCCCCCCCCTCACACACACACACACACACACACACACACACACACACACACACACACACACACACACACACACACCAAATTATGTCTGGGGATATTGTTTTGATCATGTAATGTAATTAGTGTTTTAAATTGACAACAATTAAAAGTATGTTGCTCTTCTAATTGTGAGATGGTGGCAGCAGATGCCGGAGCAACTGCGGACAAAAGTTTCAGCCTGCCTCAGCAACACGATGCCGCCACACGTCCAACATTAGCAGAGATGAGAGGAAAGCTCTCACAACTCTCAGTAAAGACATAATATCATCGTCCTTCCGGTGGACGAAGGCAGATGCTGTTGTATTAAACCAGCCAGACTATCATGACAAAGTTATGACGTTGCTTACCGACATGAAGAGTTACGAGCCTGAAATGAGATCCAGGCAGTGGTTACAAGAAAAAGGTGATAGATTGTCTGAAGCTGTTAGAACAGGACATTACATTACATTACATTACAGTCATTTAGCCGACGCTTTTATCCAAAGCGACTTACAATACGTGCATTTAACGTAGGAAATCAGAAGAACTACTAGTCATCACAGGTCATAAGTGCATCTAAACAAGCATCTAAGAGCAAAACCAGTGCTAAAGTAAAAGTGCAAGAATTATTTTTTTTTAAATGAGTGAATACAATAAGTGCTAAGAACAAGTAACAGGGTAGTAGTTCTTGAAGAGGACACTGACATCAATGGGGAGTTCATTCCACCACTGTGGGGCCAGGACAGAAAAGAGCCGTGACCGGGTTGATCGGCAGCAAGGGCCTCTGACCGATGGGGCAACCAGGCGTCCTGAAACAGCAGAGCGAAGTGGTCGGGCGGGGGTGTAGGGCTTTTGACCATGGCCTGGAGATAGGAAGGAGCTGTTCCTTTCACTGCCCTGTAGGCTAGCACCAGATTCTTAAACTGGATGCGAGCAGCTGAGGGAGAACTTAGGGCAGTTGAACACCAGACAAGCTGCAGCTTTCTGAACAAGCTCCAGAGGTCTGATGGCCGACGCCGGGGCACCAGCAAGGAGGGAGTTGCCGTAGTCCAGCCGGGAGATGACCAGAGCCTGGATGAGCACCTGTGCCATCTCATCGGTGAGGAATGGGCGAATCCTCCTGATGTTATAGAAGAGAAATCTGCAGGAGTGAGCAACTGATGCAACGTTTTCAGCAAACGACAGTTGGTCATCCAGGATCACACCCAGATTCCTCACAGTCCGAGTTGGCGTCACCACGGTGTTGTCAATGGTGATGGCCAGGTCTCGGTGCGGACAACCTTTCCCCGGGAGGAACATCAGCTCTGTCTTGTCCAGATTGAGCTTCAGGTGGTGTGTCGCCATCCACTCCGAGATGTCAGTCAAGCATGCAGCAATGCGTGTCTCTACTTGTGTGTCAGAGGGAGGAAAGGACAAGATCAGCTGGGTGTCATCAGCATAACAATGGTAAGAGAAGTCATGCGAGCAAATAACAGAACCCAGGGATGTCGTGTACAGGGAGAAAAGGAGAGGACCCAGAACCGAACCCTGTGGAACGCCTGTAGTCAGTCTGCGAGGCTCCGACACAGATCCCCTCCATGTCACCTGGTAGGAGCGACACGTCAGTTAGGTTGCAAACATTGAGAGTGCAGAGCCTGTGACACCCAGCCCCTCGAGGGTAGAGAGGAGGATCTGGTGGTTCACTGTGTTGAATGCAGCTGACATGTCCAGGAGTATCAGAACAGAGGAGAGAGAGTTTGCTCTCGCAGAGTGCAGTGATTCTGTCACTGCAAGGAGGGCCGTCTCTGTCGAGTGACCAACCCTGAACCCAGACTGGTTGGGGTCCTGGAGGTTATTCTGGTGGAGGTACAAAGAAAGTTGGTTAAAGACAGCACATTTGAAAGTTTTGGATAGAAAGGGTAGAAGGGAAACTTGTCTGTAGTTTTTGACGTCAGAGGGCTTAAGTGATGGTTTCTTGAGAAGGGGGTGACTCTAGCGGTCTTGAAGGCAGATGGAAAACATCCTGCCTGGAGGGAGATGTTGATGAGGTGGGTTAGATAGGGAAGGAGTTCAGGTGCTATAGACTGAATAAGAGGGGAGGGGACCGGGTCAAGGGAGCATGTGGTGGGGCCACTGGATGTGATGAGGTTTAGAACCTCATCGGGGGAGAGGGGAGCGAGGTGGGACAGGGTGGGATGTGGAGAGGTGAGGGAGGGTGCAGAGGGTGGGATAGTGCAAGCAGCACTAACCGGGTGGTGAGAAAAGGAGGATCTGATGTTGTTTACCTTCTTGTCAACGAAGTTCGCGAAGTCATCAGGGAGAAGGGAGAAAGTAGGAGGAGGAGGTGGGGGTTGAACAAGTGTAGAGAAGGTTTCAAATAGTTTCTTAGGATTAGAGGCAGAGGATAGGATTTTAGAGTGATAGAAGGCAGGCTTAGCAGCAGAAAGGGAGGAGGAGAAAGTTGAAAGAAGAGATTGGAAGTTGAGAAGATCATCTGGGAGTTTGCCTTTTCTCCATTTGCGCTCTGCCAATCTCAGGCTCCGTCTGTCAGTACGTAATGAGTTGATCAGCCAAGGGGCAGGTGGAGTTGGACGTGCAGGCCTGGAGGTGAGAGGACAGAGATTGTCCAGAGAAGAGGAGAGGGTAGAGCGAAGAAGATCAGTAGCAGTGTCAGGGGGTAGGAGAGAGAAAGATTCAGGTGTAGGGAGGATAGAGGTAACAGAGGAAGAAAGATCAGTGGCTTAGAGAGAGCGGCGGTGTCTACGGTTGGAAACCATGTGGGTAGGGGAAGGGGCTGAGGGGGGTGGAGAGAGGGAGAGAGAGTAGGACATGAAATAGTGGTCAGAGAGCTGAAGGTGAGTAACAGAGAGATTGGAAATAGGACAGGGTCTAGTAAAGATAAGGTCCAGCTGGTTGCCGGCCTTGTAGGTAGGAGGAGAGGGTGAGAGGTGAAGGTCAAAGGATCTAGCTTGTTAGTGTGGATGTTGAAGTCACCGAGAAGGATAAGTGCAGAGTCATCAACAGGGAAGTGCGAGACAAGTGTGCCAAGCTCCTCCAGAAACTCACCAAGGGGGCCTGGTGGGCGGTACACAACCACAGTGGTGAGTGTTTTCTGGCATGATCCAGGTCTCAGTTAGAGCAAGAAAGTTGAGGGAGAGCAAGGATGCGTAGCCTGAGATAAACTCAGCTTTCGGCACCGCAGGCTGGCAATTCCAGAGCTCTCCCGTCACCACTTGCTCAACGTGAGTGGAGAGAGTGGGATAGATGAGATTGGTAGGGTCACAGCGCCTAGGAGTGACCCAACGTCTATGCCAGCCCCGGGAAGAGTAAAGGACAGGAATGCGAAGGAAACACATGGTCTATACTAGGTACACAAAATACAGATGACTGACTGGATCTAAAAAGAGCAGTCCGTGCTTGACGAAGTCTTGGTTTGAAAAAGTTGCGCTTGCCTTTGTTCACTCTAGCCTTCGTTCAACTTGGACCTGTTTACCTTCGGCTTGTTTGCCTGATGCTTAGAAGCTGGCGCTTCCAAGTAGCAGCAGTGATTTAAAGAAGACTGATTGCTAATTTTCTGCCATGAGTGCAGGCCACATCTTGGCCACTTAACACCCAATTGGCCAAAGAGGTACACTGAAAATAGGCTAATTGCCCAGAAACTGGACACTTATGTAAAACTCTATCAAACCTCACACAACACTATTAAAACTGCAAACAGCAAGTTACCGAGGAATATGTTTATAAGCGAAAAGGATAACTAAGTCAAAACAGCTAGGCAACAAGAAACATTAAAGGGCACACTAGGTGAAAAAACAGCTACAACTACATTAAGTAAATAAGACAAATAAGTAAATAGAATAAGACAGCTACAGCTAGAATGAGATCCCACTAGGAACCAGCAGCAGATGTATAGAGAAAGGGACTAATACTGAAGCAGCTGGAATAAGACTAATAGCAACTTGTTAAGCAAGAAAGGTGATACTTACTCTATTCTAGATGAACCAGCAATTCAGAATCACTCGAGAAGTTAAGATGCACATTCAGGACAATGCTGTTGACAGAATTTTGTACCACAGATTATACCCAGGGGGCGCTACACCTAGTCTCTATGGTGTACCTAAGATACATAAACAGGATGTGCCATTACAGCCTACTGTTTGTATGATTAACTCAGTGACCTATAACATCGCTAAGTTTCTGGCACCTATTCTTAACCCGTTGGTAGGCAGTAATGCACATCACATTCAGAATACTATGGATGTTGTGGATAAGGTGAGGGACATCACTATGGAGAGGATGAAACAATGGTCTCTTATGATGTTACGTCTCTCTTCACGTGTGTTCCTGATGAAGCAGTGGAGGTAGTCCATATGAAATTCCAAAACGACCCCACCCTTAATAATAGGACCACCCTTAACACTGACCAAGTGTGTCTGCTCCTGCAGCTGTCTTCAGTCCACATACTTCACATACAGGGGGCAGTACTATAGGCAGAGGCATGGGTGTTCTGTGGGTTCCCCAGTCTCATCTGAAGTGGCCAACTTGTATATGGAGGAAGTGGAAAAGAGGGCTCTGATGTCCTATCCAGGGACACCACCTGGCCATTGTTTTAGAGTTCTGAATGACACCTGGGTTGAAATTAAATCTCGGATGTCCAGGTAGTGTAGCGGTCTATTCTGTTGCCTACCAACATGGGGAACGCCAGTTCGAATCCCCGTGTTACCCCCGGCTTGGTCGGACGTCCCTACAGACACAATTGGCTATGTCTGTGGGTGATGCCGGATGTGGGTATGTGTCCTGGTCGCTGCACTAGCACCTCCTGTGGTCAGTCAGTGTTCAGGGGGGAGGGGAAACGGGGGAATAGCGTGATCCTCCCACGCGTTGCATCCCTCTGGTGAAACTCCTCACTGTCAGATGAAAAGAAGCGGCTGGCGACTCCACATTTATCGGAGGAGGCATGTGGTTGTCAGCAGAGGGGGTTGAGCAGCGACGGGGACGGCTCTGAAGAGTGGGGTAATTGGACGGGTACAATTGGGGAGAAAAATCCACAAAAACAAAAAAACAAAAACAAATTAAATCTCAGGACGTACCACATTTCACCAACCACATTAACTCTGTGGACACCACATCAAGTTCACCAGGGAGGATGTGGAACATGACAGGTTAGTCTTTTTACACTGTGAAATTGCAGTTGGTGCTGGGGGACACTTGATTGTTGATGTTTACTGTAAACCAACACATACTGACCAGTACTTAAGGTTTGACTCCCATCATCCAATGGAGCACAAACTAGGAGTCATCAGGACGCTGTACCACTGAGCTGACAACGTCCCCACCGACACAGCGGCCAGGGAAGGGGAGAAATCCCACATTAAACAGGCCCTGGTTAAGTGTGGTTATCCTAACTGGCCGTTTGTCAAAGCCAGGAACACCCCAAACAGTGCACCAGCCAATAGAAGAGAGGAGAAGGACAGCAGCTGTCTAAGTGTAAACCAGTGGTGATTCCGTATGTGGTGGGTGTGTCAGAAAAGTTGAAACGCGTATTTTCCAAACATGGCGTCTCAGTTGCTTTCAAATCCCAAAACACACTGTGCCAGAAGTTGGTCCACCCCAAGGGTTGGGTCCTCTGGCACAAACAGAGCAATATAGTGTAGCTGTTAAGTGCCGGGAGGACTGCTGTGACTTGTACATTGGGGAAACCAAAGAGATGCTTGCCAAGAGGATGGCGCAACACAGAAGAACTAAGAAGTCAGGCCAGGACTCCACAGTCTACACCATCTACACAGTTTACACACTATCTACAGGCCAGTGGCCACTCTTTCAAGGAAGAGGATGTGCACATCCTTGCTAGGGAGGAATGCTGGTTTGAATGGGGAGTCAAAGAGACCATCTATGTGAAGAAGGAGCAACCATCCCTGAACCGAGAGGGGTGGGGGGTAAGAGTACGTCTGTCATCATGTTGCAATGTTGTGATTGCAACTATTCCCAAATCCTCTGTGAATAGTACACATGACCATCACATCTCGAATTATGGTCAAGGCAGTTTACATATAAATCCAATTGCTGGTTTCAGTCATTATGCTACTGTTTTGTTTATAAGGTGTGAGATACATGTGGTCAGCTGAGACTGACAAAGTCACTGAGATTGAGTGATGACACTTTTCTCCCGTTACACATTGTGTCCCGATTCAACTTTGTGCGATTGCTGATATGTGCTTGCGCACATTCAGTGTTTGCGTGTTTTGGATGAACACAAGAAAGTGGTGTACAGGAGAGATTCGCGCTGTTATTATTTAGTTTGGGGAGCTGAATTTGGATTATTTGGAAAGTAGCTTACGTCCTGTCATGACTCTGCTGTAAAGAATTTGGAACCGGTGTTACAGCAAAATCTGTGACGTGACCCTGACCAAACCCACATCTAATATCAGATGTCGCCAACAGATCACCTAAACTTAACCTTCTTGAACTTGTGTCTAAACTTAACCTCATCTTACTACTACTACTACTACTACTACTACTACTACTACTAGTACTACCACTTTCGGCTGCTCCCGTTAGGGGGCGCCACAGCGGATCATCCGTTTCCATCTCTTCCTGTCCTCTGCATCTTCCTCTGTCACACCAGCCACCTGCATGTCCTCCCTCACCACATCCATAAGCCTCCTCTTTGGCCTTCCTCTTCTCCTCTTCCCTGGCAGCTCCATATTCAGCATCTTTCTCCCAATATACCCAGCATCTCTCCTCCACACATGTCCAAACCATCTCAATCTTGCCTCTCTTGCTTTGTCTCCAAACCGTCCAACCTGGGCTGTCCCTCTAATATACTCGTTCCTAATCCTGTCCTTCTTCATCACTCCCAATGAAAATCTTATCATCTTCAACTCTGCCACCTCCAGCTCCACCTCCTGTCTTTTCATCAATTTTTGTCAGTTTAGATCAGTGTTTCTCAACCGGGGGTCCGCGGACCCCTAGTTGTCCGTGGTGTAATTGCAAGGGGTCCGTGAAAATGAAATATCTTTAAAAAAAAAGATCCTATGACATTTATAGAAATAGGATTATTTTACTCAAATGTGACTGAGACCTTTATCTACCTAAACTATAAAGGGTAACAGGACTTTTTTCTCTAATTACATCTGTTTCACAAGTGTAATTTATTGTATTTTAATAAAAGATCTCGCTGCCGTTTGCATTGTTAAAAGTTGCTGCATAAAAATTCTGTTGTTACATATATCTGAAAGTTACTGAATACATATCCTGTTTTGTTACATATATCTGAAAGTTACTGAATACATATTCTGTTTTGTTACATATATCTGAAAGTTACTGAATACATATTCTGTTTTGTTACATATATCTGAAAGTTACTGAATACATATTCTGTTTTGTTACATATACGTATCTGAAAGTTACTGAATACATATTCTGTGTTGTTACATATATCTGAAAGTTACTGAATACATATTCTGTTTTGTTACATATATCTGAAAGTTACTGCATAAGAATTCTGTTTTGTTAACTATATCTAAGTTACAACTGAAAGCTCTTATTTTTGCCCCAAAGAGTGAATAAATGCTATAATGCAATTTAAAATGCAGTTTCTACTGTTTCTATCAAATTGCAACCCCCCTCCCCCAAGATCAGGTGGAGGGGTCCTCAGGGTAGATCAAAAATACGCAGGGGGTCCAGGACCCCAAAAAGGTTGAGAACCACTGGTTTAGATGATGTTAAACTAAACCTCAGCTAAACTGCCATTTCTGGGCTGAAAGAGTGTTTTAGTGAAAGGTTCACATAATCTGATGGGTCACAGATTCTGGTACAACACCAGCCATTTTACAGAAACTTCCTATTAAGAGTGAAAGAGTGTAAAATAGGATTTTCTCAATTTGGTATCACAGAAACAAATCCTAGCTAACTTTAGGAATCCTGTCTTACTTCTTATCTTGTCTTACTTCTATCTTATCTCAGGTTAGAAAAGCCTAAAAAATCATTGCTTCTCAACTTTCATGTCTGTTATCTAGCAAACGACACTACTTGTATCATCTTGCCGAACTAAACAACTTTGTAACCAGTGTTTTTTCTCATTGAAACATGCTGAAACACATTGAAACATGCTGAAACACATTGAAACATACTGAAACATGCGGAAACATACTGAAACACATTGAAACATACTGAAACACATTGAAACATACTGAAACACATTGAAACATACTGAAACATACATTGAAACATACTGAAACATGCGGAAACATACTGAAACATACATTGAAACATACTGAAACATGCGGAAACATACTGAAACATACATTGAAACATACTGAAACATACATTGAAACACATTGAAACATACTGAAACACAATGAAACATGTCGAAACATACATTGAAACATACTGAAACATACATTGAAACATACATTGAAACATACTGAAACACATTGAAACATACTGAAACATACATTGAAACATACTGAAACACAATGAAACATACATTGAAACATACTGAAACATACATTGAAACATACTGAAACACATTGAAACATACTGAAACATACATTGAAACATACTGAAACACAATGAAACATACATTGAAACATACTGAAACATACATTGAAACATACTTTGAAACATACTGAAACACATTGAAACATACTGAAACATACATTGAAACATACTGAAACATACATTGAAACATACTGAAACATACATTGAAACATACATTGAAACATACTGAAACACATTGAAACATGTTGAAACATGCTGAAACATACATTGACACATACAAAAAAATGAGCAAAAACAATGACAGACAGTTTTGTTCCCACTTCGGTTTAATTGTGTGTCATAGCGGGCTGTGATACTTCATTTTGAAAACCTCCTTTTGGAACAAAATAAAGGGCACTTGTCAGTTGCACCACAGCTGGGAGAGCCGCATGTCACCGGGTCAGCCTCTCCAAAGCAGGTCGTAGCTGCTGGGCTAACTTCAGGATCATGGCCCGGGGTAGTCTGTATTTACTAACGAGTGTTTTGTCATCAAACAAATGGGTGGCACGGTAGCCCAGTGGTTGGCGCTGTCGCCTCACAGCAAGAAGGTCATGGGTTCGAACCCTGGGGTTGTCCAACCTTGGGGGTCATCCCAGGTCGTCCTCTGTGCGGAGTTTGCATGTTCTCCCTGTGTCTGCGTGTGTTTCTTCCAGGTGCTCTGGTTTCCCCCGTCAAAAAGACATGCATGTTAGGGTTACTATCCCTGTCTGTGCCCCTGAGCAAGGCATGGCAAGACGAACTACAGTTGGTCCCCTGACGCTGCACTGTGGTCGCCCACTGCTCCGAGCCACACAGCTAGAATGGGTTAAATGCAGAGGGGACATTCCCCACAGGGGATTAATATAGCATATCAAAATAGGAATAAAGAAACACAACACAACACTAGGTAGGGTCTGCCATAAGCCTCCCGGTGAACAAGTTCTGCCTGTTCACATCTCGTTTGTTGCATAAAAGCATTAAAATAGCAGCCGTACGCAGTGCTCGAAGTAGAAAAAAGTAAGTGCCAGTACTTACCTTATTCACATGTTTTATTTTTAGACGTTTTTTAGTATTTTTACCAGGTGGACAGGAAATGAGGGAGAGAGAGAGAAAAGGGGGTCTGGTATGCAACAAAGGTCGCCGGCTGGAATCAAACCAGCAACGTTGCGGCTGTATGGTCATGTGCTGGAACCATTTGGCTACGGCGCCCCCCTTGTTCACATGTTGGTGTGTGTATCAGTTAAGTGCCCCCAGCGCCCCCTGCACTGTACATTCTAACAAGTTAGGTTTACTTAAACAAAGTCAGGGAACTGACTACCTTGGTAGAAGTAAATAACGGAACTTAATTGTGTCAAGTTCATTTACTTTGCCCAAGGTAATCTGTTTCCTGATTGTAAGTAAACTTGTTAGAATGTACAGCGTCATGCTGTTTCTTTAGGGGCATCATGAATCGCCTGCAGAAGCTGATACAGAGAGGCAAGAAAAGATTACTGGCAGCTTGTGAGACGTGCCGGTGTCTCACTGTACACCAAAGAGTAAAATGTAGAGGTGCCGGCCCACTTCCAGCACGAGCCATGCAGATGAAGCCAGTTTGCCAAGACTACCTGGTGGAAAAGTGGAAGTCAGGACAGTTGAGCGGTTATCCTAAAGTTAGAAGAGTTTATTTAAGATCTCATGATGTTAGGATGCTGGTGTAAATATGCTTTTTCTGTCTTAAGTTAGGATAGGAACGCTGGTGGAAACTGATCATCTGGAATGGCTCCTTCCCTAAATCAGTTCCTGATCCCTGTGCTGGCCTGGCGGCCTGCCCAGGGTGTCTCCCCGCCGACTGCCCGATGACTGCTGGGATAGGCTCCAGCATCCCGCAACCCTGAGCAGGACACCCAGTTTGGATAATGGATGGATGGATGGTCCTACCCCCAACACTAGAACGACCAAGGCGGTCATTTTGACCACCGTTTTAGGATTTTAAAAGTTTAACAACTTTGTAGGAAAGTGAAGTATACAGACCTGCCGCTCCCAAATTGCACCTAAAATTGCATTTATTTGCATTAAAATTAGTTATAAATCAATTGCCCAAAAAAAAGATATACATATGTTAGTGTGTCTGTTATGAAACTAACTGACACCAAAATTAACATTTTAACAACTATAATACTATTTTTAAACAATTTAAACTTCAGAGAGACATGGTCAAACTTGAATAGCAAGATAGAAAAAGTGAAACTCTTGTGTGAAAAACAAAATGGAAAACACATGTCGCTAATCTAACAAACAGCACAAGGCCTGTAACACGTGACATGTAAAACAAGAACCGAAAGTAAATATTGAAACAGCCCCGAACAACGACCGGAACTTAACAACTACCAGAACGACCGCGGGCGGTCATTTCAATCGTTTTGGATTTTCAAGTTTAATAGTTTTGTAAAAAAAAAAAGATACAGACCTGCCACTCCCTGAATGCTCCTTAAATTGCATATATTTGCATTAAAATGAGTTTTAGATCAACTGCGCAAAAAAAGTTGTGATACGATCTACCTAAAACGACCGTGAGTGGTCAAAACGACCACGTGTTCGACCACGTGTTCAGTTCTTGTTTTACATGTCACGTGTTACAGGCCTTGTTGCGTTTGTTAGCTTAGCAACATGTTTTCCCTTTTGCTTTTCAGGTCATATTTTCACTTGTTCAATTTTGCTATTCGAGTTCCACCATGTCTCTCTGAAGTTTAAACTGTTTAAAAATAGTATTAAAGTTGTTAAAATGTTAATTTGTGTGTCAGTTAGTTTCATAACAGACACACTAACATATGAAGTGCATTGCTATCTCAGTTGGGTATTTATCTTGACACAATATAGTTTGAAAACCGTTGGCGGTCATGTTGACCACCCACGGTCATTTTAGGTAGGAGTGAAATCTCAGTCGTTCTCGTGCCATGGTTACCGAACAGCAAAGATAGGATCTGCAAGTGAGGAGGACTCTGTAATACGGCTCCAGGTAGTTGCAGTTATTATGCAGACCTGTTTGGTGCATTGTTTATATGAGGATCTGGAAAATGCCCACATATTGTGGAGGCATGCATGTTGTTGACACTTTGACCGCACTAGCGTTGCACTAGACTATTGGTGTTGTGTTGGTGCTTGTTTGGTGTGGCTGGTTTTGTCTTTGTGTTTGGTATACTGGCCTTTGTGTGTTGCTGCTGGTGTGGTACGTTGCAGCTAGAGGGGCAGTATAAGTGTTTCTCGCCTAGAGCAGCAGAAGTGCACGCGATGGTCCTGTTCATGACCATGAGCCTGCACACGATGGTCTTGTTCATGACCATGGGCCTGCACGCGATGGTCCTGTTCATGACCATCACCCTGCACGCGATGGTCCTGTTCATGACCATCACCCTGCACGCGATGGTCCTGTTCATGACCATGGGCCTGCTCGTGATAGTCCTGTTCATGACCATGGGCCTGCTCGTGATAGTCCTGTTCATGACCATGACCCTGCATGCGATGGTCCTGTTCATGACCATGGGCCTGCACACGATGGTCCTGTTCATGACCATGGGCCTGCACACGATGGTCCTGTCCATGACCATGAGCCTGCTCGTGATAGTCCTGTTCATGACCATGAGCCTGCACGCGATGGTCCTGTTCATGACCATGAGCCTGCACGCGATGGTCCTGTTCATGACCATGACCCTGCACGCGATGGTCCTGTTCATGACCATGGGCCTGCACGCGATGGTCCTGTTCATGACCATGGACCTGCACGGGATGGTCCTGTTCATGACCATGACCCTGCACGCGATGGTCCTGTTCATGACCATGGGCCTGCACGCGATGGTCCTGTTCATGACCATGAGCCTGCACGCGATGGTCCTGTTCATGACCATGAGCCTGCACGCGATGGTCCTGTTCATGACCATGGGCCTGCACGGGATGGTCCTGTTCATGACCATGGGCCTGCACGGGATGGTGCTGTTCATGACCATGACCCTGCACGCGATGGTCCTGTTCATGACCATGACCCTGCACACGATGGTCTTGTTCATGACCATGACCCTGCACACGATGGTCTTGTTCATGACCACGGGCCTGCACGGGATGCCCCTGTTCATGACCACGACCCTGCACGCGATGGTCCTGTTCATGACCATGAGCCTGCACGCGATGGTCCTGTTCAGGGCCATGACCCTGCACGCGATGGTCCTGTTCATGACCTTCACCCTGCACGCGATGGTCCTGTTCATGACCATGGGCCGGCTCGTGATAGTCCTGTTCATGACCATGACCCTGCACGCGATGGTCCTGTTCATGACCATGGGCCTGCATGCGATGGTCCTGTTCATGACCATGGGCCTGCATGCGATGGTCCTGTTCATGACCATGAGCCTGCACGCGATGGTCCTGTTCATGACCATGACCCTGCACGCGATGGTCCTGTTCATGACCATGACCCTGCACGCGATGGTCCTGTTCATGACCATGACCCTGCACACGATGGTCCTGTTCATGACCATGGGCCTGCACGTGATGGTCCTGTTCATGACCATGAGCCTGCACGCGATGATCCATTTCATGACCATGATCCTGCACGCGATGGTCCTGTTCATGACCATGACCCTGCACACGATGGTCCTGTTCATGACCATGGGCCTGCACGGGATGGTCCTGTTCATGACCATGGGCCTGCACGCGATGGTCCTGTTCATGACCATGACCCTGCACGCGATGGTCCTGTTCATGACCATGACCCTGCACACGATGGTCTTGTTCATGACCATGACCCTGCACACGATGGTCCTGTTCATGACCACGAGCCTGCACGCGATGGTCCTGTTCATGACCACGAGCCTGCACGCGATGGTCCTGTTCATGACCACGACCCTGCACGCGATGGTCCTGTTCATGACCATGAGCCTGCACGCGATGGTCCTGTTCATGACCACGACCCTGCACGCGATGGTCCTGTTCAGGGCCATGAGCCTGCACGCGATGGTCCTGTTCATGACCACGAGCCTGCACGCGATGGTCCTGTTCATGACCATGACCCTGCACGTGATGGTCCTGTTCATGACCATGACCCTGCACGCGATGGTCCTGTTCATGACCATCAGCCTGCACGCGATGGTCCTGTTCATGACCATGAGCCTGCTTAAGCTGCTGTTATCTATACACAAAGAGGAGCTCTCAGAGATGTCTCCAGATTTGTGGACTGCTATCAGGAAGTGTCTTCCTCTTCTGGTGACCAGAGCTGAAGCAGAGAGGAGCTTTTCAAAGCTGAAGCTGTTCAAACCCTACCTGAGGTCCACCGTGTCACAGGACCGCCTTCGTGGCCTTGGTGTCATCAGTATCAACCATGCGGGTGCTGGGCAGAGGTGATGCCATTGATGACTGTGCATGAAGGAAGGCCAGAAAGGCCAGGGGTTAGAAGGCAGGTGTGCAGTTTCATTTGGGTTTCTTGTGTGAAGTGCGTTAGTGTCATATCAGCTTCTCTGCTTTATAAGTTGGCTATTCTTTTTGTGTGTTAATGTGATACAGGATTTGTGCAAGTTAGTTTTATTTGTGTGTTTTTAACAATAGGGTAATAGTGTAATGATTAAAACGTTTTATTTGTATTTTATGCTACAATTTGTTTCTGTCTCTTGATACTTCTTTTTGCTATGTATTAGTCTTATATTTCTGTGTTTATATAGTTTTAAACGTTATAATTATTTATTTGTGTTGTTTCAAATGTCTGGATAAAAAGTAGAGTTAGTGCAGAACGGTACTTTTTTGTTGGCAGGGTCGGGGGGCTAACCCTAACCCTAACCCTTTGGACTGAAGTGTTATTAAATGTAGGACAAATCAAACTCCAGAGAGCGAGAGAGCACTGATCTCTCAGCAGAGTATGTCAGACATTATTATTGTTATTATTATTATTGTTATTGTTGTTGTTGTTGTTATTATTATTATTATAGGAAGACTATTAAAGTTGGTCATTTCATATTTGAATAGAAATATTTAACATACAAAATACATTCATTTTTATGCTACAACATAGAGGATGTGGTCTCAACATGTGGGACAGAGACACAAGGATCCATGTACAGCATGTACAGCAGCACACCCCCTGTGTACAAATACCATGCCTAGACTCAGGAACAGTAATGTTTCCTCCCAGATAACAATTTGTATGACATGCACATATGTGCTTGTGTTTCAGTATGTTTAAAATAGCAACATAGTGCATTGCTCGGTGTTCACCGGTCAGGGTCTGTAAAGCCTTGCAGTCCCTGTGCTTGGGTTTGTGCCTGTGCACTATAAAGACGTGTAATTTTATGATCATATAAAAACTCATTGGGTGTTACAGTGTGGACCAAAATATTTTTGACTCGCAGCAATTTTTATGTGGTAAGGTCTGGTTCTGATTTGTGCAAAACAGAGCTAAGTACAGGTGCACGGCCTCTCACATGCAAACATATACGCAATATATATACGCAATATATATATGTGTGTGTGTGTGTAAAGAGTGGCTGGAAGCCAGTTTAAAGCTTACAGAAAGAAATCATCATGTATGTTACTGCTCTTCTTGTAAATATAAAGGTAATTGGGTAACGTGCATAACTCTCCCTGACTATGATGCAGGCTCCTACAGCTCGTAGTGCCCTGCCACCGAGGGACAGCTCTCTCATCTCCCACGGTACTTCACGTAAGGACGGTTTGCTAACTCAGACTGCAGGTCTGTCTGCTTGGGAGTATGTGGCCGCCACCTTCAGAGATGGCAGGCGCGTGCGTGGCAGGCGTGTGCGTGGCAGGCGTGTGCGTGGCGTGTGGTTCTGGAAATGAATCAGAACGAAGTATCACTGGCAACACTATACATCACTTACATACGACGAGTAAGAACTGTCAGAAGAACAACGCACAAACGTGGAAGCTGTTAGCTGCTAGCCGCTAGCTCGGTGCCTTTCTACTACTCATTACTTACACAAACCTAACAAAGCAGCGACGTCATATCCGGTAGGGAAACGGCACAACTTACGTTTCTCTGGACGCACACGACGCAGACAGAAAACTGGAGAAAAATATAATCCAACTCTCCCTTCTTCTTTGTTTTTAAACACCTTTATGAACAACAGAATAAAATCCGGTCATAACAATAACAAATTAGCAAATAGTACAAATCAGACTGAGCTATTACACATTTTTTTAGTATTTCACAAAACAATAAAAAATAAGGGGAAAAAAAACGAAAGGTCTGATGCTCTCATGGAAGTTAAAGGAAAGTTCCGTCCCACCACGGGAGGCGGTACCAATGAGCATCTACACACACACACACACACACACACACACACACACACACACACACACACACACACAAACACCCATCTGGAACCGTTCTAACGCCGGCTAAGGTGTCCCAGTAGTGTAGTGACACCATGCATTGTCTTGTGCCTGCTGGAACTTAAGTAGTTGTGTGGCAATTGTGGGGGTGTATTATAATTGTGGAGGGGGGTTATAATTGTGGAGGGGGGTTATAATTGAGACTACCATGTAGGATACCTTGATCGCAGTGCTGGCAAAAAATACATAAACAAGTGTTTATCAAGCAACCCAATATTCCCATGCCTGCACCAACAGTACAAGTTGTATCACAATTACTAGACACAACTGTTGCGTTAAATATGACTGTACAGGGGTTCACCTGGACTGATGGAGGTGTTATGACTGTTTAACCTTGTTTTTTAGCAAGGCGGCGTCTATGGACCACGGCGTCCAGGTTTCTCCAAGGCCACAGAACGGGCTGCGTTATGCAGCTAACAAGCAGTCTGGGGTGGTCCGGGGAGGTTTTGGTGACGGTGGTTGTACAATGCAGTTGTCTCTTTCGTAACTGAACGGTGTGTAAAGCTGGCTGAGTCAGGAATCAGGAGCAATTTATTGTCATTTCTTACATGTACTTGCATACACAAAGAAACGAAATTTCGTTTCTCCCAGCCCACGGCAGTGCAACACAAAGAACACGCATCCAAAATGTCCCAAAAATGACACCACCAAAAACATACGAAAACAGAGAGGACAAAGCAAAAAGACACAAACGGTCAACAACATGGTCCATTTAGTGCAACACAGTCCAATAAACGCCACTGTCCAGAGAACGAACGCCGGCCAGGATGACTGTCGGAATTCCGCTCTGCATGTGCTAGCACTTAGCTTAGCCTGCCCCGCTCCCGCGTCCTGCCAGACCGCCCTTGGTGTTTCCTCCCCGGACGCAGCTCCAGGCAGGGCCCTGGTCCCTGGGCATATCAGACGCAGCAGACCAGGCTCCCACAGCCAATCCACCGCCAGCGCTCCAGCCCTCGACACACCTCCCCCGCACTCCACACAACGGCGCAGACGCAGCCAAAAACACTGCACAGTCGACGGTAGGCGAGGCCGCCGCCAGACCACCTTGGTTTTTCCTCTCGGGTACAGCTCCGGGCGGGGCTGTGCAGCTCCGGAACTCCGGGCGGGGCTGTGCAGCTCCGGAGCTCCGGGCGGGGCTGTGCAGCTCCGGAGCTCCGGGCGGGGCTGTGCAGCTCTGGAGCTCCGGGCATGGTCTTGTAGCTCCTGGCACGGCCAGCTCCAGGTAGGGCTGTACAGCTCTGGGCAGGGCCGGAAGCTCTCTCAGCTGATCCAATGCCAGCTCTCCTAGCCATTAAACAAAAAGCAAAAAAAATTAACTCTGACATGAAGGCTGAGAGCCTCTTTGCATACCCTATGCTAGTCCTGTCTGCCCAGCAAATTCAGCATGTCCGTGCATACTGATCTGTGATCTGTGATGTTGCATCTGATGTTAATTTATGCTACATAGTGTGTCGCATCAAAACTTCCTGGCTAATTGACCCGAGCTTCATTCTAGCTTTTACAAAATCTTGCATCACTAAGCATCAGAATCACTTTGATTTACCACCGGGATCGGTGTGCACAAGGCTGTGGTAAGAAGTGTTGTCTTTGTAGGCCTAGATTCCTCTAAATAAAGAACGGCCTCAACTTGACATAGTGCACAGATTTGCGTTAGACAGTGGAGTTGGACCATGGAACGATGTGAGTGGTATCTCCCATTCATTCTATGTGTGTAGTCTCACTGGCGCTATGAAGCATTATAAGCATAAGCATGGCACATCATGATTATAATGCGGTCAGAAGAACAGCTCAGCATCATGGGAGGGGGAGTTTGTACAACCCCCATTTGCTCACAACGAGGTGGATGAGGCCTATACACTCCATTAGTTTTAGACATTTTATCTGCTATATGTTTGGAGGCTTTTCTCTGGTTGGCACTGGATTGGGGCTATGGCCAGAGAGTGGTGCCACTGAAATAGTGTTTACCCAGCAAACAAAAGCTGTTTTCCAAAATGATCACCTGCATGGGAGCGAGTGCGGGAATAGAACGGAGGCAGAAAACAGCTGATGTGTTTTTAGTTCCATGATCTGTCACATGTAAAACCTTCTCTGAGCACTCTGCATGATTCATGAAGCTATAGTCTTAGAAACACTCTCAGAGGCAGACACATACTTAAAACTGTGTAATAGCCTCTCACATAAAAAGCTCTTAAAATCTTTGGAGTAATACTTTTGGATGTTTAGCATAAAATTAATCATGCTCCTGACAGCTTGTGTGAAAGCATGTTGGCAGACGGGGGAGATAATAAATGATTAGTGTTTGGCTGCAGCAGGCACTATAAATCAAAGACTAGGGATGCACTGTGTCTTGTTACCATACCAGAAGATGAAAGTATGGATTTCAGCGATATATCAAGTCCGTCCAGAAGTTGGTCGACAGCATGCAACTGCCCACCTCCAACCAGTCCAGCCAGTCCAGCACCACCTCCCCCTCCTCCCGCCTCCCCTCCTGCCTGCTCTGCTATAATGTGCAGAGAATATAATCTAGCAGACAGAAGCTTTGGGTTGTGATGGAGAATATGTATTACCTGCATACCCCCGTCATGTTTCCCCTGCTTGCTAATGAAACCCACATGGAGAAAGGCTGCAGCACAAACCAGGCTTCTGTGAGGACACCTAAAGAGGCCTACAGAGGCCATACAAGCATTTCTGTGTGTGTGTGTGTGTGTGTGTGTGTGTGTGTGTGTGTGTGTGTGTGTGTGTGTGTGTGTGTGTGTGTGTGTGCGTGCGTGCGTTTGCCTGCATGTGTGTTCATGCATCCACGCATGCATCCATTATATATATGTATGTATGTTAAGCTTCTAAGATATTTGGAGCAAATCTGACACATGAATTAAGTTTCAGCCACTTGTTCATTGTCCTCATGGTTTGGCTGATCAAAGGTAGGACCATGGTTTCGTTGATCAGAGGTAGGACCGTGGTTTGGTTGATCAGTGATAGGACTGTGGTTTGGTTGATCAGAGATAGGACCATGGTTTGGCTGATCAGAGATAGGACCATGGTTTGGTTGATCAGAGGTAGGACCATGGTTTGGTTGATCAGAGGTAGGACCATGGTTTGGTTGATCAGAGGTAGGTCTATGGTTTGGCTGATCAGAGGTAGGTCTATGGTTTGGCTGATCAGAGGTAGGTCTATGGTTTGGCTGATCAGAGGTAGGTCTATGGTTTGGCTGATCAGAGGTAGTACTATGATTTGGTTGATTAGAGGTAGGACTATGGTTTAGTTGATCAGAGGTAAGACCATGATTTCGTTGATCAGAGGTAGGACCGTGGTTTGGTTGATCAGAGGTAGGACCATGGTTTGGCTGATCAGAGGTAGGACCATGGTTTGGTTGATCAGAGGTAGGACCATGGTTTGGTTGATCAGAGATAGGACCATGGTTTGGTTGACCAGAGATAGGACCGTGGTTTGGTTGATCAGAGGTAGGACTATGGTTTAGTTGATCAGAGGTAGGACCGTGGTTTGGCTGATCAGAGGTAGTACTATGATTTGGTTGATTAGAGGTAGGACTATGGTTTAGTTGATCAGAGGTAAGACCATGATTTCGTTGATCAGAGGTAGGACCGTGGTTTGGTTGATCAGAGGTAGGACCATGGTTTGGCTGATCAGAGGTAGGACCGTGGTTTGGTTGATCAGAGGTAGGACCATGGTTTGGCTGATCAGAAATAGGACCATGGTTTAGTTGATCAGAGGTAGGACCGTGGTTTGGTTGATCAGAGGTAGGACCATGATTTCGTTGATCAGAGATAGGACCGTGGTTTGGTTGATTCAGAGGTAAGACCATGGTTTGGCTGATCAGAGGTAGGACCATTGTTTGGTTGATCAGAGGTAGGACTGTGGTTTGGCTGATCAGAGGTAGGTCTATGGTTTGGTTGATCAGAGGTAGGACTATGATTTGGTTGGTTAGAGGTAGGACTATGGTTTGGTTGAGCAGAGGTAGGACCATTGTTTGGTTGATCAGAGGTAGGACCGTGGTTTGGTTGATCAGTGATAGGACTGTGGTTTGGTTGATCAGAGATAGGACCATGGTTTGGCTGATCAGAGGTAGGACTATGGTTTGGTTGATCAAAGGTAGGACTGTGGTTTGGTTGATCAGAGGTAGGACCATGGTTTGGTTGATCAGAGATAGGACCATGGTTTGGTTGACCAGAGATAGGACCGTGGTTTGGTTGATCAGAGGTAGGACTATGGTTTAGTTGATCAGAGGTAGGACCGTGGTTTGGCTGATCAGAGGTAGGACTATGGTTTGGTTGATCAGAGGTAGGACTATGGTTTGGTTGATCAGAGGTAGGACCGTGGTTTGGTTGATCAGAGATAGGACCATGGTTTGGTTGACCAGAGATAGGACCGTGGTTTGGTTGATCAGAGGTAGGACCGTGGTTTGGTTGATCAGAGGTAGGACTGTGGTTTGGTTGGTCAGAGGTAGGACCGGGGTTTGGCTGATCAGAGATAGGACCGTGGTTTGATTGACCAGAGGTAGGACTGTGGTTTGGTTGATCAGAGGTAGGACTATGGTTTGGTTGATTAGAGGTAGGACTACAGTTTGGTCTCTGTCCATCGAACATGATATCTCACATACTAGCAGTCTAACTTGGATGAAACTTGGTGCATCTTGACATTGGACTGCGGCATTTGCAAATTAACAGCGATTGACCCATCATGATACTTGCTGCAGGAAAAATGACCCCCAACTTTAAACAAGCACAGCTTTCTTGCCATTGCAGCGAAACTCTTGAGAGTTGAAACACCTATGCCTCTCCTCCATGTAAACATGTTTGTCTCTTGGGGCATTAGGCTCCAGCTGCCCAATTATGTTTTCTGCTAATTTACATCAAAGTTTTTGGCATATTCCTCTGTCATTATCTCAATATTTACAAGGTGAAAGTTTAAAAATATGGTCCAATTATTTCCTAGGGAACCCTTTTACTGTACACAACAAAAAACAGAACCCTAACATTTTGTCATAGCGTTCCCCACAGGGCATTAAAGTGAAATGCTGCCTGGTTGCATTCAGATTTGACCAGCCATAACTCTCTTCTCCTGCACCAAATGTGATCTGTGTATGCTTCTCTTCAAGCTGAGCGTTCTTACAACTCATGATCAGGTTAAGAACTTGAGGGAATGGTTTGGCCTTCTAAAAGTCATTAGAACAGAGGAGCAGGTTAGAACTTCTGCTTTAATTGCCATGGATTAAGCCAGAGGGCTGCTGGAAGAGCTTGTAAATGTTCTACCCCATTTTAATTTAAAAAGGTATACGTGAGGATTCATCAGACCAGGAACATTCCTCCAGACTCTTCAATAACCGTGGTCTTACCTTTTGGTTGCTCACTGGCAGAAGTGGAGTCTGAAAGGCCTTCTGCTGCTGGAGATCATCTGTTTTGACCTTGGTGTGTTCTAAGATACTCACCACCTTTGGACTAAAATATCTGCATTCCTTTGTCAGCCTGCCTGCTATCTTGAATGAGTCTCACCAACCTCCTATGGGGAAGGGGTTTTTTTGGTATTTAGGAATCAGGAACAATTTATTGTCATTTCTTAGATGTACTTGCATACACAGAGAGCCCACAGCAGTGTAGGCAACACAAAAAACACACATCCAAAATTTCCCAAAAACGACACCACCAAAAACACAGAGAGAAGAACGCAAACAAAAAAGAAAAAAACAAAACGAAAACAAAACAAACAGTGAACAACACAGTCCACCCTGCAACGCAGTCCCAAAAAAACTCCTCTGTCCAGAGAACACGAACTCCAGCCAGGATGACTGCATTGGCTAACAGTTACCTTAGCCCACCCCGCCTCCGCGCCCTGCCAGACTGCCCTCGGTGTTCCCTCCCCGGGCACAGCTCCAGGCAGGGGCCGTGGTTCCTGGGCCCATCAGATGACGCGGACCAAGCCTTCCCAGACGATCCAACGCCAGCTCTCCCAGCCAGAAACCCTCGACACACGTCCCCCGCAGTCCACACGACGACGCAGACGCAGACAAAAATACTGCAAGTCGACGCTAGGCGAGGCCACCGCCAGACCACCTCACGGCACAGGTCCGGGCAGGGCCATACAGATCCGGAAGGGCCGTAAGCTGTCTCAGCCATCAAACGAACAAAATTGACGTGAAAAACATTTTTTTTTTAAAGCCAGCCAGATCAGGCGTGTTGCTCATGCTGCTGTTTAAATGAAGAGTCCCTAACCTGCTCTGTCCACATCATGTCATACCGACACTGTCTGGAGGACAACACGTCCTCAGGGAAGTTGCCTCTGTGCGTACTTTGCTTTGGATGTAGGATTCATACATGTCTTGTCTCTCTGGGATCATACGTCAGTCTTTAGTGTAGGTGGTATCACGCTCTGGCTAGGCCCCTCGTTTGTTCTTCAGAAGTGCTCGGTGGGAGTGACTTCTCTTAAAAACGCACCAATTTCATTTCGGAACATTGAACCAATCAACAATGTAATGCAATAATTATAACATGAAAGCAACAAATAACAATGTAAATGCAGTAGTTATAACATTAAAGCAACAAATAATGTAATGCAGTAGTTATAACATTAAATCAACAAATAACAATGTAATGCAGTAGTTATAACATTAAATCAACAAATAACAATGTAATGCAGTAGTTATAACATTAAATCAACAAATAATGCAATGCAGTAGTTATAACATTAAATCAACAAATAATGTAATGCGGTAGTTATAACATTAAAACAACATATAACAATGTAATGCGGTAGTTATAACAATAAAGCAACAAATAACAATGTAATGCAGTAGTTATAACATGAAAGTAACAAATCACAATGTAACGCAGGAGTTATAACATTAAATCAACAACAATGCAATACAGTAGTTATAACATGAAAGCAACAAATAACAATGTAATGCAGTAGTTATAACATTAAATCAACAAATAACAATGGAATGCAGTAGTTATAACATGAAAGCAACAAATAATGTAATGCAGTAGTTATAATATTAAATCAACAAATAACAATGCAAAGCAGTAGTTATAACATGAAAGCAACAAATAACAATGTAATGAAGTAGTTATAACATTAAAGCAACAAATATTCATATCTGACACAATTACTGTTTCTGTTACCAATCTGAGATTTGAGACAAAAATACAGTACAGGGTTAAAAGTACACCAAAAATACGCCAAAAATATACTACATGGTTAAAAATACACCAATAATACGCCAAAAATACAGTACATGGTTATAATTACACTACATGGTTAAAATTACACCAAAAAATACGCCAAAAACACACTAGTTGGCTAAAAAATAAGCTACGTGGTTAAAAATACACTACATGGCCAAAAATACACTACATGATTAAAAATACACTACATGGTTAAAAATATACTACACGGCCAAAAATACACTACATGATTAAAAATACACTACATGGTTAAAAATACACTATATGGTTAAAAATACACTATATGGTTAAAAATACACTACATGGTTAAAAATACACTAAATGGTTAAAAATACACTACATGGTTAAAAATACACTATATGGCCAAAAATACACTACATGGCCAAAAATACACTACATGGTTAAAAATACACTACATAGTTAAAAATACGCAAAAGTTACATGACATGGGGAAAAATACACCAAAAATATGCCAGAAATACACTATATGGTTAGAAATTCGCCAAACATACACTACATTGTTAAAATACACCAAAAATACACCTGAAATACATTACATGCTTAAAAATACACCACATGGCTAAAAATACACCGAAAATACGCCAAAAATAAAACACATTTTTAAAAATACGCCAACAATACACTACATTTGCCAAAACTACACTACATTGTTAAAAATACACTACATGGTTAAAATGACACCAAAAATACACTACATGGCCAAAAATGCACTACATGATTAAAAATACACTACATGGCCAAAAATACACTACGTGGTTAAAAATACACTACAATGTTAAAAATACACCAAAAATACACTACATGGCCAAAAAAAAACACTACATGGCCAAAAATAGACTACATGGTTCAAAATACCAAAAAATACGCAAAAATTACACGACATGGTGAAAAATACACTACATGGTTAAAATACACCAATAATATGCCAGAAATACACTATATGGTTAGAAATTCGCCAAACATACACTACATTTTTAAAATACACCAAAAATACGCCAAAAATACAATACATCGTTAAAGAGACACTACATGGCCAAAAGTACACTACATGGTTAAAAATACACCAAAAATACGCAAAAATTACACGACATGGCAAAAAATACACTACATGGTTAAAAATACACTATATGGTTAGAAATTCGCCAAACATACACTACATTGTTAAAATACACCAAAAATACGCCTGAAATACATTACATGCTTAAAAATACACCACATGGCTAAAAATACACCGAAAATACGCCAAAAATAAAACACATTTTTAAAAATACGCCAACAATACACTACATTTGCCAAAAATACACTACATTGTTAAAAATACACCAAAAATACGCCAAAAATACACTACATTGTTAAAAATACACTACATGGTTAAAAGGACAGCAAAAATACACTACATGGCCAAAAATACACTACATGATTAAAAATACACTACATGGCCAAAAATACACTACGTGGTTAAAAATACACTACAATGTTAAAAATACACCAAAAATACACTACATGGCCAAAAAAAAAACACTACATGGCCAAAAATAGACTACATGGTTCAAAATACCAAAAAATACGCAAAAATTACACGACATGGTGAAAAATACACTACATGGTTAAAATACACCAATAATATGCCAGAAATACACTATATGGTTAGAAATTCGCCAAACATACACTACATTGTTAAAATACACCAAAAATACGCCAAAAATACAATACATCGTTAAAGGAACACTACATGGCCAAAAGTACACTACATGGTTAAAAATACACCAAAAATACGCAAAAATTACACGACATGGCGAAAAATACACTCCATGGTTAAAAATACACCAAAAATACACTACATGGTTAGAAATTCGCCAGAAATACACTACATGCTTTAAAATACACTACATGGCTAAAAATACACCGAAAATACGCCAAAAATACACCACATGGCCAAAAATACACTACATGGTTAAAATTACGCCAAAAATACACTACATTGTTAAGAATACGCCAAAAATACACCACATCGTTAAAAATACACTACATGGTTAAAAGGACACCAAAAATACACTACATGGTTAAAAATACGCCAAAATATACACTACATGGCCAAAAATACACTACATGATTAAAAATACGCCAAAATACACTACAATGTTAAAAATACACCAAAAATACACTACATGGCCAACAATGCACTACATTTTTAGAAATACACCAAGCATACGCCAAAAATACACTACATGGTTAAAAATACACCAATAATAAGCCAGAGATATACTACGTGGTGTGTAGTTAGAAAAAAACGAGACAGGAGACGTGAGAGTAGACGTAGTCGAGGTAGTTTACTAGCTCCAACTTTGCATGTCATACGTTCGACAACGACACTGAACTCTGTGTACCGGAAGCGGAAGTGCATTATCTGACCTCTTAGGTGAATGTCTCTAGTTATATAGATGTGGGTCATCTATATAAATACACTACATGGTTAGAAATTCGCCAGAAATACACTACATGCTTTAAAATACACTACAATGTTAAAAATACACCGAAAATACGCCAAAAATACACCACATGGCCAAAAATACACTACATGGTTAAAATTACGCCAAAAATACACTACATTTGACAAAAATACACTACATTGTTAAGAATACACCACAAATACGCCAAAAATACACCACATGGTTAAAAATACACTACATGGTTAAAAGGACACCAAAAATACACTACATGGTTAAAAATACGCCAAAATATACACTACATGGCCAAAAATACACTACATGATTAAAAATACGCCAAAATACACTACAATATTAAAAATACACCAAAAATACACTACATGGCCAACAATGCACTACATTTGCACTACATGTGGGTCATCTATATAAATACACTACATGGTTAGAAATTCGCCAGAAATACACTACATGCTTTAAAATACACTACATGGCTGAAAATACGCCAAAAATACACCACATGGCCAAAAATACACTAAATGGTTAAAATTACGCCAAAAATACACTACATTTGCCAAAAATACACTACATTGTTAAGAATACACCACAAATACGCCAAAAATACACCACATGGTTAAAAATACACTTCATGGTTAAAAGGACACCAAAAATGCACTACATGGTTAAAAATACGCCAAAATATACACTACATGGCCAAAAATACACTACATGATTAAAAATACGCCAAAATACACTACAATGTTAAAAATACACCAAAAATACGCCGAAAATACACTACATGGTTAAAAATAAACTACATGGCAAAAAATACACTACATGGTTAAAAATACACCAAAACATATGCCAAAAATACACTGCATGGTTAAAAATACGCTAAAAATACACTACATTGTTAAAAATACACAAAAAATACACTACATGGTTAAAAATACACTACATAGTTAAAAATACACTGCATGGCCAAAAATACACTACATGATTAAAATACACTACGTAGTTAAAAATACACTACATGGGTAAAAATACACCAAAAATACACCTCTACTACTACTACTACTTTCGGCTGCTCCCGTTAGGGGGCGCCACAGCGGATCATCCGTTTCCATCTCTTCCTGTCCTCTGCATCTTTCTCTGTCACACCAGCCACCTGCATGTCCTCCCTCACCACATCCATAAACCTCCTCTTTGGCCTTCCTCTTCTCCTCTTCCCTGGCAGCTCCATACTCAGCATCCTTCTCCCAATATACCCAGCATCTCTCCTCCGCACATGTCCAAACCATCTCAATCTCGCCTCTCTTGCTTTGTCTCCAAACCGTCCAACCTGAGCTGTCCCTCTAATATACTGGTTCCTAATCCTGTCCTTCTTCATCACTCCCAGTGAAAATCTTATCATCTTCAACTCTGCCACCTCCAGCTCCACCTCCTGTCTTTTCATCAGTGCCACTGTCTCCAAACCATACAACATAGCTGGTCTCACTACCATCTTGTAAACCTTCCCTTTAACTCTTGCTGGTACCCTTCTGTATTTTACACTCTTCTCCACCCACTCCACCCTGCCTGCACTCTCTTCTTCACCTCTCTACTGTACTCCCCGTTACCTTGGACAGTTGACCCCAAATATTTAAACTCAAATGCCTTTGTCACCTCCACTCCTTGCATCCTGACCATTCCACTGTCCTCCCTCTCATTCATGCATAGGTATTCCGTCTTGCTCCTACTGACTTTCATTCCTCTTCTCTCCAGTGCATACCTCCACCTCTCCAGGCTCTCCTCAACCTGCACCCTACTCTCACTACAGATCACAATGTCATCCGCGAACATCATCGTCCATGGAGACTCCTGCCTGATCTTGTCCGTCAACCTGTCCATCACCATTGCAAACAAGAAAGGGCTCAGAGCCGATCCTTGATGTAATCCCACCTCCACCTTGAACCCATCTGTCATTCCAACCACACACATCACCACTGTCACACTGCCCTCATACATATCCTGCACCACTCCTACATACTTCTGTGCAACTCCTGACTTCCTCATACAATACCACACCTCCTCTCTCGGCACTCTGTCATAAGCTTTCTCTAAATCCACAAAGACACAATGTAACTCCTTCTGGCCTTCTCTATACTTCTCCATCAACATTCTCAAAGCAAACATCGCATCTGTGGTGCTCTTTCCTGGCATGAAACCATACTGCTGCTCGCTGATCACCACCTCTCCTCTTAACCTAGCTTCTATTACTCTTTCCCATATCTTCATGCTGTGGCTGATCAACTTTATACCTCTGTAGTTGCTACAGTTCTGCACATCGCCCTTGTTCTTGAAAATCGGTACCAGTATGCTTCTTCTCCACTCCTCAGGCATCCTCTCACTTTCCAAGATTGTGTTAAACAATCTAGTTAAAAACTCCACTGCCATCTCTCCTAAACATCTCCATGCCTCCACAGGTATGTCATCAGGACCAACTGCCTTTCCACTCTTCATCCTCTTCATAGCTGTCCTCACTTCCTCCTTGCTAATCGACCACACTTCCTGATCCACTATCCCTACATCATCCAACCTTCTCTCTCTCTCATTTTCTTCATTCATCAACCCCTCAAAGTACTCCTTCCACCTTCTCAGCACACTGTCCTCGCTTGTCAGCACATTTCCATCTCTATCCTTGATCGCCCCAACCTGCTGCACATCCTTTGCAGCTCGGTCCCTCTGTCTAGCCAATCGGTACAATTCCTTTTCTCCTTCCGTAGTGTCTAACCTGTCATACAACTCACCATACACCTTTTCCTTTGCTTTTGCCACCTCTCTCTTTGCTTTACGCTGCATCTCCTTGTACTCCTGTCTACTTTCTTCATCTCTCTGACTATCCCACTTATTCTCTGCCAACATTGACAGAGGATAAACAGAATTATGCTAATGGATTATAAAATGTATGAAGAATATGATGCGCAGGAGGCCAAGCGGTGTCCAGACGCCACCGGAACAGTCCAGGACCCAAGCTACGCCACCAGCATCATCATGTAAAAAAAGAATTACATGAATTTATAATAAGAAAATGTGATGAGGGGAAGGGCAGGCAGCGTCCAAGTGGCGACCACCATCACCATGGAGACCTGGGAGGAGAACCGACCGCACGTGCACACAAGGGAGACTCACATGACACCATTCACACACAGAAAAGGAGAAAGGAGAAGACGTCATTCAGAGAGAGAGAGAGAGAAGACATGTAAGAGAAGAGAACAGTTTGCAATAGTCCGTCATAATTAAGTCATCAATTAGTATAATCTATACTCTATAACCTATACTCTATAATCTGTACTGTATAATCTATACTCTATAATCTGTACTGTATAATCTATACTCTATACTCTGTAATATATACTCTATAATTCATACTGTATAATCTATACTATATAATCCACTGTATAATCTATATTTTGTAATCTATACTCTATAATCTGTACTGTATAATCTACACTATATCGGTGTAGCCCAGTGGATAGAGTGGGCTATGAGAATTTAATGAATAAGTTAAAACAGAATAAGTTAAATGAATAAATAAGATTACAGTACATTCAATAAATAAGCTACAGTTCATTTCATGGTTCTGTACACGTTTATTTACAATGGTTATAAGTTATGATATGTACAATTTACAAGCTCTAACGCGAGTTCATTCATGAGCCTGGTTTATTTGATGTGTACAATATACAGTATGTGTTGCTAGCTTGGTTGTTAGGCTTACAGCCTAACTGATGTTAAATGTCATTCATTCCTTTCTTTTCTTTCATTGGTACGTCTGTAATATTTAGCCAACCAAAATGTATGCTGAGATAGAGGGGCGGGACTTAGTACTACCAGTTAGGTCGCGTGAGGTAAAGAGCCAGAACGCGTGAGGACACCGCTGAGGAAAGCTGCTATTCTGTATTGTGAGCTGTTTGTACATAACGTCGGGATCAACAGAGCATTATCCGTGGGATGTATGTGCTAACCGGACGTACAAGAGGTAAATATGTTTCTTGTGATGTTTGTGAACTGTAACTCCCCGTTATAGTGTAATATGAATGTTGTAATAGCTAATCGCGGCAAGCGGTTAGCTTAGCATAGTGACGTTAGCTAGGTTGCTAATGTTAGCTTGAGTGACAAGTTGATGCTAGATCAAATCGAGATGGTATTTGGACTTGGTACCTCAGTGTATCCTGTTGATTCAGGATTTGGACATAGTCGAAGGTGAGAGACCAAGGACCAGGAAAGCTCTCCGTTGGACGACTGCGGAGACCGTTTCCTTCCTCTGGTGTGCCTGTAACTGTCCGGTGGTTTCTTCACGCCCTCACTCATTCTCCTGCGCTCGCAGCAGAGCGCTTGACCCCCCCCCCATCTCTGCCTCTTCGGCGCTCTTCGGCCCCCTCTTCCTCACTCCGTTTCCACGGATACGTGAGTACTGAAATTAAGCACGTGCTATTTTGTTTATGCTTGTGTCCAGAAACAAGCGAAGCGGCCAATTACAGTTTTAAGGCCTCACCGCTCACACGCAACGTCAGGCCTGCAACGGTAACGTTACACTCTAAAGTTACACTTGGACTGCGCTACTTTGTGTGAGAGTGTGTGTGTGTGGGCCCACAGTTTTATTTGGTTTTATTGGTATATGTACAATTTGTCTTTATATTGATTGAGTTGACAACAGAGTTTTATTGGAAATATCAATTATTATTGAATAGAATTGGAACAGGCTTTGAGCCATTTGTTTATACATATTGTGACATTGTCTATTATTATTATTATTATTATTGACTGTTGATAATTCCAAACTACAAATATTTCACATTAACATCTGGTTAATAAATACCTACCTTTTGGTATAGTTAAATTTAAAGCAAATGCGTTGCGTCATAGACATTTAGAATAGACAATTCATAGTGGTATTAAAATATAAATACATTTAAAGGTTTAAAAGGAAGTCATATTCAAACTACTTCCACACAGTTAATGGAGGCACCGCCAATAGTTATAATCTAAGTTAAGAATTAAGAAACACTTGGTAACAATTTAAACAGTGTATTACTTCAGGTAATAGCGCCACTTATTTAAAGCAGAACCCAGGCCCCACCTAACATGGTAGGGGTTACACAATGGAGGCACCGCTGGGATAGAGTGGCTTCCAAACAAAACTAAATAGTAAACTCAGTAAAAAAAAGAAAGAAAGTTTAAACTCCAGTTTAAAATGACGCAAACACAAGTAAAGTCAAACACTGTTTGTAAACAAGTTAAAGAACTGGTGTAGAGGAGAGACAGTAGATGAGAAGCACGCGCTAATGACTGTTGTCCCAGGCAACACTGAAATAGCATAAATAGAAGATGTCCTACATACTATAAAGTGCCTGGGACGCGTGCGCGTGAGAGGTAGGATGTTAAGTGACACATCCAATGACCTCATCGTGCTCTGTGAGTGCCGAGGAACAGTCACTGATTCAAATGTTCCCCCCGAAATACCTCCAGAAGAGGGAGTAAAAGCATGGCCAATCTATATTGTGCCTGAAGATCTAGGAGCAACCGACGAGTTCCACACTAAGCTGCATGCTCTGTTTCAAGCTGAGGGCAAGTCAATGGGAGATGTGAAGTCTCTATTCACCGAGCCAGAGCCAGCCCCCTCTTCCGTGGAGTCCATCCTTCGTGCTGTTAGTGACCTGCTAGACAAAACAGTAAAGCCCCCATCAGAGAGTGGAGGATACCGACGTCTGTGCACCTTCTCAGGTACTGTACCTACCCCAGCGGGGGAAGAACAGTTCGACCATTGGATGGAGCAGGCTTACCTGATGGTGGAGGAGAGTGACTGTGCACCCAAAGAGAAACAGAAGGATAATGGAAAGCTTAAAGGGGCAGGGACTGGAAGTAGTGAAGGCTGTGCGCTTATCCGACACCGACGTCACCCCAGAAAAATGCTTGGAAGCTCTGGAAAGTGCATTTGGACTGGCGGAATCAGGAGATGATCTCAACAACCTGGAGAGAAACTGTCCGACTTCTTGAGGAGAATGGAGCGTTGTCTGTCCAAAGTTGTACAACGAGGCGGCCTCCCGACCAGTAACATGGATCGAGCTCGTGTGGAGCAGCTGCTTAAAGGAGCAGTAGATGCTGACCTGATGTTGATCCAGCTGCGACTGAGAGAACAGAAGAGGAATATGAAGAGGAATATGAAGCTTCCAGAGCTAAACTCACTCAGTCTACACTGCGTACAGTCCACGCCCAACCACAAGCTGAAAACAAACTGTCAGAGATCCAAAGCCTAAGAACAGAGATCAAGGAAATGAAATCAATGTTCGCTGCACTGGCTACCAACCCCCACCAAGCCACAGAAGGAAGGGGTGAGAAGCCAGCACAGGTCACAGAGTCTAGGCCTGATCCTGAAGTTGTCGCTCTAAGGAAGCAAGAGCAACATCTAACACAAAAATGAACTCAAAAAAAGTTCCATGCCACTGCAACCCAATCAACTGTGAGCGCAGTCGGCAGCACTCCTACTGTTCCAAACACCCCAACCAGACCAGCAACTGACTCAAAGGAGTACATATGCTACCGTTGTGGACATGTTGCAGCAAGGTGCAGAAACCCTGAGAATCCAAGCAAAGTAATCCAGAAGCTAATTGGAGCTCTCAAAAACGCCCAAGGTAACAACCCAGAGTCTGCCCGTCCTGCTGCTAGAGCTAATGTAAACGTCAACTCCAAGAAGAGTGCCGTAGACAACTTTAAGTTCTTAGATATGCCAGAAGGCTTAATAGGACCCCCGTCCATGAAGCCGTTAAATGTCAATGGGCACATATGTGACGCACTGTTAGACAGTGGCTCACGTGTAAGCATAATCTTTGAGTCCTGGTATAAGCGTCACCTGTCAGATGTACCCATCAACCCTGTGAGCAGATTAGACATTTGGGGTTTGAGTGACTCTTGTTATCCTTACTTAGGCTATGTAGTGGTAGATATGGAATTTCCCAGGAAAGTAGCTGGAACTCCCACCACCGTGTCAGTCCTAGCCTTAGTCTGTCCTGACCCAGCCGGTCCCGACCAGACACCAGTGATCATTGGCACCAACGCCAAAGCCAGCCTTCCAAAACGACTCGCTCAGCTGTGTGAAGATGCACCTGGAGTGTACATGGCTCGAGTCCTGGGCATCCAGAGCCCCTGCCCAGAGTCCACAGAGGTGGTTCAGGAAGGAAATGAAGATGAAGTTGGATGTGTGATGTGGCAGGGCCCCGGCTCATTGTCACTCACCGCTGGACGCAGCTGTCAGGCTACTTGTAAAGTGGAGACAAAGCAGCCACTGCCTGATGAGATCCTGATTGAGGAATCCTCCTCCATGAGCCCTCTCCCTGCAGGGGTGCTTCTACAGACCATGGTGATTCTAAGTCATGCTGTCAATGTTCACAATGCTTATCCAGAATGAGTCCCTCAAGGATGCAACCATACCTGTCGGAACCATACTAGGCCACCTGTGCCGCACTGATGTAGTCACAGCAATATCAAAACAACCATCAGTCTCAGAGGACTTTGACACAAGTCTGATCGACTTCGGAGACTCATCTGTTCCTGAAGAGTGGAAAGCACGACTCCGACAAAAGCTGTCTTAGAGAGGCGATGTATTCTCTCTACACGAACTGGATGTGGGACTGGCAAAAGGAGTGGAGCATAGCATCCGCATGTCAGACACGAGACCCTTCTGTGAACGATCCAGATGCATTGCACCTGCAGACATCGATGACGCGAGGAGACATATCCAGAAGCTAATGGCGGCCGGCATAATCAAGGAATCCAGAAGCCCATATGCTTCACCAATCGTCGTCGTCAGAAAGAAAAATGGAGAGATCCGGATGTGTATCGACTACCGTACACTGAACAGCCGCACTGTCCCTGACCAGTATACCATGCCCTGGATCGAGGAGGCTCTGGACTGCCTGTCTGGCAGCAAGTGGTTCTCTGTCCTAGACTTGTGCAGTGGCTACTACCAAATAGCCATGACAGAGGAGGACAAGGAAAAAACTGCGTTCATCTGTCCCCTCGGATTCTACGAGTCGAAAGAATGCCTCAAGGCATCACAGGAGTGCCTGCAACCTTCCAAAGGTTGATGGAGAAAGCGGTCGGAGACATGAACCTCCTCCAAGTACTGGTCTATCTCGATGACCTGATCGTCTTCGGGAAGTCACTGGAGGAACATGAGGAGAGACTCCTGAAAGTTCTCGACCGACTCCGAGAAGTTGGGTTCAAGATCTCGCTCGACAAATGCCACTTCTGTCAGACGAAGGTCAAATATGTGGGTCACATCGTGTCTGCTGATGGCGTTGCTGCAGATCTGGGAAAGATCGAGGCCGTCACCACCTGGCCCAGGCCCACAAACCTCAAGACACTGCAGTCATTCCTAGGCTTCTGTGGATATTATCGCAGATTCATCCACAACTACTCACCCATTGTCGGTCCCCTAACGGAGCTAACGAATGGGTACGCCCCCACCCAGCGTGGGAAGAGACCTGGAAAAGGGAAAAGTGAGGTCTACCTGGATGAGCGAGAACCCTTCGAAGAGAGATGGGACCAGTCGTGCACTGAGGCCTTCGAGAACATCAAACACTGCCTCAACAATGCCCCAGTCCTAGCAATCGCTTACCCCAGCAAATCTTACACCCTGCACGTGGATGCTAGTCTGGCCGGACTCGGCGCAGTGCTCTATCAGGACTACCCAGAAGGCCTGAGGCCAGTGGCATTCACCAGCCGAAAGCTGAGCTCTTCAGAGAAGAAATACCCCATCCACCAGCTAGAGTTCCTGTCACTGAAGTGGGCCATTGTCGAAAAGTTCCATGACTATCTACATGGAGCCCGTTTCACCGTCTGTACGGACAACAATCCTCTGACGTATATCCTCACCACTGCAACGCTCAATTCAACAGGGCATCGCTGGCTGTCAGACTTGTCAGTGTACAACTTCGACATCATCTACAGACCTGGCCGGAATAACATCGATGCAGACCTTCTGTCAAGGCTGGAGCCCAGAGAAGAGCAGAGCGCTTGACCCCCCCCCCTCATCTCTGCCTCTCTTCGCCGCTCTTTGGCTCTCTTCGGCCCCCTCTTCCCCACTCCGTTTCCACGGATACGTGAGTACTGAAATTAAGCACGTGCTATTTTGTTTATGCTTGTGTCCAGGATCAAGTGAAGCGGCCAATTACAGTTTTAAGGCCTCACCGCTCACACGCAACGTCAGGCCTGCAACGGTAACGTTACACTCTAACGTTACACTTGGACTGCGCTACTTTGTGTGAGAGTGTGTGTGTGTGAGTGTGGGCCCACAGTTTTATTTGGTTTTATTGGTATATGTACAATTTGTCTTTACATTGATTGAGTTGACAACAGAGTTTTGTTGGAAATATTAATTATTATTGAATAGAATTGGAACAGGCTTTGAACCATTTGTTTATACATATTGTGACATTGTCTGTTATTATTATTATTATTATTATTATTATTATTATTATTATTATTGACTGTCGATAATTCCAGACTACAAATATTTTGCATTAACATCTGGTTAATAAATACCTACCTTTTGGTATATTTGAATTTAAAGCAAATGTGTTGCGTCATAGACATTTAGAATAGACAATTCATAGTGGTATTAAAATATAAATACATTTAAAGGTTTAACGGAAGTCATATTCAAACTACTTCCACACAGTTAATGGAGGCACCGCCAATAGTTATAATCTAAGTTAAGAATTAAGAAACACTTGGTAACAATTTAAACAGTGTATTACTTCAGGTAATAGCACCACTTATTTAAAGCAGAACCCAGGCCCCACCTACATGGTAGGGGTTACATAATCTACTGTATACTCTAATCTATACTCTGTAATCTATACTCTATAATCTGTACTGTATAATCTATACGCTATAATATATACATTATATACTCTATAATCTCGTGGGCAGAACAGTGGTTGGTAAATTCATTGAGACAGAAACTGACCCACCATGCAGTACAGGTTGTGAAGCACTCAATTTAAAGACAACTAATTGTAAACTAAGGCAAAAAGATGAGTTTTAAGTTTGGATTTAAAGGACTCAACAGACTCTGATTGTCTGATGGCAGCAGGCAGGTTATTGAACATGATTATTGTTGGGCTCCATGCCCAACTCACATCCCAGTACAACATGTCATGCTGAATATCATTCTAAATATCACACTCAGGCCAGACATGGTCCTGATGTCCATGGCAACCAAGCAAGTTGTTTTGCTGGAGCTAACTGTCTCCTGGGAAGATCAGATGGAGGAGGCACAAGAAAGGAAGAGAGCCAGGCATGCAGATCTGGTAGCTGAGTGTCGGAGGAATAGGTGGAAGGCCCAATGTGAGCTGGTTGAAGTGGGCTGCAGGGGCTTTAAAGGCCAGTCTCTACAATGGGTCCTGGGACTCTTGGGGATTTGTGGGCTGCAAAGAAGAAGAGCCATTAGCGACATCTTGGAAGCCGCGGAAAAGCTTCCCATTGACTCTGGGTGAAGAGGGGTGACACGTGACGTAATGCGCTACCTGGACACAAGTCAGGGCTTGATCACGATCACCCCCGGCTGAGTCGCTCAGGTGAGGGTGTCTCACGTTAAGACCCGAAATACCTGACAACCCCAGGTTCATTACTGACAATGTGTCCAGGTTGTGCCACGTGGTGTGTCAAGAACATTATTTCCATCATAAATGTCCTGTATGAGGTCAAAATGTAAAGGTATTACAGAGTATGTGTACAAAACTCATCACACCCTCTACCAGATTAGGCAAGCCCAATAACGCCTATGGCAGACAACCATTTCAACAGCTGAATGATCATAGAGTGCCAGGCGAGCGGATATGAAGGTGTAGGGAATAGCACGAGACCAATATGCAGGCTGTTGGAAATTATCGTTGTTTTTCATTTTGATGTTTTCAGAAACAGAAATTAAAGGAATGAAAGCAATATTGATTTGATTTGTATCTCAAAATCCAAAAACAAGAAGCATTTTCCATTTTCCTGGTCAGAAAGGGCAGATACAACATTTACAAAGGACTTGATTTTCCTTCTGGTCTGTAAAACAGAAAAGTACTTACTGAACTTATTGCTAAACACAGGAGAGTAGGTTAGTTGAATGGTCTCTGAACATGTTTTCTATCAGCAGTGGTAGGTTGTCAGGACCACCGGGGCCTTCTCTGCTGGCCCTGTCAAAATCATAATCATAATTTGTTATTCATAGTTAAGTTGAAGTGTCTCTGAAATGTGTCTGAATTCAGTTGTAGTCTGAGCAGGGGTTTTCTGTCATCTAAACGTGTCATGGCTTCTTAGACCAGCACCAGTGGTATTGCTGGCCTTTCTCTGAAGGCCGAAGCTGCAAACTGATTACACTGAGTTACCATATCATCAGCCAGTCAAGTGCTGCTGTGCAGTGACAGACTGTCCCAGGACCCTGCGATGTATCGGTGCTGGCCCCAGTGTTGACGAGCTTGTTGCTAATCTATTTCATGCTTTGTAGTGAATCTGTTAGGATTGTCTGCAGTTTTTACACATTCTTTCAAAGGACTAATTAAATGGATGAATTTTGTGAGAGAAGGCTGCCACGAGTCTCTCAAGTGAGGTGGGACTTCAACTCCAGGTTGGTGTGCACATTTTGTATTGAATTGAAGGCGGTGCACTGATAATACTGTGGCCATACTTTATTGAATGTGTTGAAGTTGCGAGAGTCACTGATGAACTCTGCAACAACTGTGGAGACTTGTTTGTTATGTCCGCCAGGCGGTAGCCTGGAGAGGATTGTGTGTTTCGTCACGTGTGTGTCTGTCCACAGCTAATCTTGCAAACTCGCATCTCGCAGACCAGTCAGCCTAACATTTTTTGTGCAGTTTTAACTGTATGATCAAGAACCTCTCGTAGTTGCTGTGGTTAAAAACCTTCAGAAAACGTTTGTTCTTGCTATCGCCACTCCCTCTCTACATTCACTCTCTATCTCGCTCGACCAACGCTGCTCGCTCTCACTGCTGGCATGTGCACAGCGGATGTAGCTCGGGCAGCAACAGCGGCCATCATGTGTTCAAATACGCGTGTTGAAAGTAAATGAGACAGGAGGACTGGAGGAACACTGATGAACCAACAAGACTTCCCTTTACTCACCTCGCCGCCATGTTGGTTTAACAGACAGCACGAGGGGGAGTAGACGTGGAAGTACCGTAGACTCCACTGTTAAAACTCCGCTATAGTTCAACAGTAGCGTTAATCACAGTCACAGCTGGAAACCACCTCAGTAGCTATAATAACACATTTCCCATGGCCGAGCTGTGTCTCTTTTAACCTTTTTATTTATTCATTTAGAATGAATGCAAGTCTTTCACCTACATTCATTTTATATCATGCAAACTGGGGCGGTCAAACATGTCTGCAGTCTTTTAATGAGGCCTCTTCTCCCGGCAGGCGAACAAAGGGATGGTTTGTCTCCAAGTCTGAGAACTGCAGAAGGGGAGATACACCAGGTGGAGCGCTGCACCACTGAGTCACTCTTGTTGTTGTTGTTGTCGTTGTTGTTGCTGTTTGTCGTGCCATGTGGTGTGGGTGCAGTGTGCTTGTTGGGCCATGTGGTGTGGGTGCAGTGTGCTTGTTGGGCCATGTGGTGTGTGTGTGCACTGTGGTTGATGAGTGACATAAAGGAAGATGTGATGGTGATACTGCAGTAGCTGCTGTAGTGCACAGTGGTGTGATAGCTTCTGTAGTGCACAGTGGTGTGATAGCTGCTCTAGTGCACGGTGGTGCGATAGCTGCTGTAGTGCACAGTGGGGGGATAGTTGCTGTAGTGCACGGTGGTGCGATAGCTGCTCTAGTGCACGGTGGTGCGATAGCTGCTGTAGTGCACGGTGGGGGGATAGTTGCTGTAGTGCACGGTGGTGTGATAGCTGCTGTAGTGCACGGTGGTGCGATAGCTGCTGTAGTGCACGGTGGTGCGATAGCTGCTGTAGTGCACGGTGGGGGGATAGTTGCTGTAGTGCACGGTGGTGTGATAGCTGCTGTAATGCACGGTGGTGTGATAGTTGCTTTAGTGCACAGTGGGGGGATAGTTGCTGTAGTGCACAGTGGTATGCGCTGTAGTTGTAGAAGATCAGCTGTCTTGTTGGTGTTGACCCAGTAGTGCGTGATAGTGTATTTTGCATGTGGCTGTGTTTGCTTTATCGTCACCCATAAGAGAATTTGTGTGTGTGTATGTGTGTGTGTGGCGGAAGGGGGGGGGCGTGCAGTTCGTTACAGAAGGCCCTGACTGAAACACCATGGAATGCTACTGTCTATCAGCAATAAGGTGTACTACTATTATTGTCTGTTATCTGTCTGTCCCGCGGCGACTGGACGAACAGCGCCACTTTGTCATTCAACACTAGAACGACCAAGGGCGGGCATTTTGATGGTTTTGAATTTTCAAAATTTAATAACTTTGTGAAAAAGTGATACAAACCTGCCGCTCCCTGAATGCTCCTAAAACTGCATATATTTGCATCAAAATGAGTTTTAGACCAACTGCACACAAAAAAAGTTATAAGAACTACCTAAAATGACCGTGAGCGGTCAAAATGACCACGCGTAATCTGCACGTCGTGTCACGTGTGTTGTCGTGTCATTTCCTTCGCAACATTCAGTTCTTTTATTTGTTTTTGTTTTGCATTTAATGTTTTACAGGCCTTGTTACATTTGTTAGCTTAGCAATGTGTTTTCTGTTTTGTTTTTCAGGTAATATGTCCAACATGTCTGGTTACAGACACCGTTACAGACACACCATGACTACCACCGAGGCATTGCAGTATTTACAGGCGTTGGACAGCGGCCATTTGAAAATGTTTGAAAAATAGTATTTGTCAAGTTATTTAGGGGAATTTGCTTCAGCTCCTGCCCAAACTTGAAAAAGGCCTTAGCCAACCACAGGGAAATTATGGCACAACTCGAACAGCAATCATCTTTAGTCTTGTTTTAATTGAATTATTTCAACTTTCAAGCTTTTTGATGATTGTGTTAAGTTGAAAACCTTTACAATACAAAGAGAAAAAAAATAATGCTGCCATTACTGCTAATTTCATTCCACAAGTACAGAAAAATAAACCTAATTTTTTAGTTAATCATTCTTTGTAAGGGTAAGAACAAAATGAATCTCACTCATATTCCACAACCTTTACCAAATTAATTCTTAATCATATCTGGGTAGCTGGGAAATGTCCAGACATTGACATCTCTCACAATGCCTTTCTTGTCAGTATTTACATTTCCTCTCTCTCGTGTGCCACTTGCTCCTGACAAACAGGTTCGGACCTGCCAACTGACACCACTTCCTCCAGAACTTGTTTACCTGTGATTGGATGGCTCTCAACTTCTTGTAGGGGTAACCCTCGAATTGGAAGTCTCCTGGGTCCCCTCTCAATGATGTAAACCTTTGGTAAGTAAGCAGAAATCCCTCTGCTGTCAGGTTGCCAACAATATCAGCGTTCATGGCCCTGGATGCAATGCAGCTGAATACAACTCCCCAGACTTTTAGCCTTACTCCCTTCCTCATCTCATCTTATACTTCATAGGGCCCAAACAGGTCCATGTTGGTGAATGCAAATGGAGCTGCTGGTTATGCCCGCTTTGGTGGGATGTCACTCATTTTCTGTTGTCAACAATTTGCTCTTGCTTTCCTACATGCCACACAGCCATCTACCACCCTTTTGGCTATTCTTCGACCTTTAACTACCCAGGGTTTTCTTCTCATCCTCAAGAGTTTTCCTGCCACTACCTCATGATTCGCAATGTGGGCCTCTCTAGCTAGAAGTTTAGATATCCACGCTTCATGTGGGAGAATGGGCATTGCAGTTTTTTCTTCGCTGAAGGACTGGATCCTGGCTCTGCAGATAAGAAGTCCAGAATCTTTGTCTTTAAACACCACTAACCTGTTGAGTGTCGTGTCAGAGAATGTCACACCTTCCTGAGCTGCTAAACAGAGGTCTCTAAAGGCATACTCATGGTCTCTGACATTAAGCACAAGCACTCTGGGTTTTTCATTTGAGGGTAGTGCCTCCCACTTTGCCTGCTTGTGGCCTGGCTCTTCAGTCCCAACCACTTGTTAGCAGCTCGCCACACCCAAGCAATGACTCCAACCAACCTAGACAAACTGCTGAACTTCTTCACATCAAGAAGGTTTTTGACAACTGAGCCAGCACATGTTATTCTCGGTAAAGGCCCATCCAACCTCATTCCTACATCAGTTTCAGATGTGTCTGAGCAGAGAATGGGTTGATTCAAGTTAGCAACGGTTCTTATCTTCGATTCTTCAACTTTGGGGTTCTCCTGAGGGATGGCCTCTAGGCCTCTCTTTACCTGAGCTCTTGTTGCCACTGCTGAAAATGCCCTCCGCTGCAGGTTGTTGACGCTGTCCCTTGCGTTGGCCACAACATCTCCAGCAGACTTTACTGGTCATTTTTCCAGTGGCAATCTCAAGAACTTTGGTCCACTCTGCCAAGCGGTATCATCTCATTGAAGGGCTCCCAATACTGTTTGGCTGTCAACCATGGCATTTTGCAGGTGAACTGTCTTTGTTTTGAAGGGGACTTCACCAGCGACCTCCTCATACTTGACAGCAGCTGTTCTCATGGAATGAGCAAAGTGTGTCTTTGACTTATGTGCGGTCACATTTATTTCCTCAACCAGCTCAGGGTGTGCCCCGCCCACAGTCTTTCCAAGAGGGCTCTCCCACAAAACAAGGTCTCCCACAACTTTAACCCTTTGCAGGGCGAGTCTCCTTTCTCTGTGACTGATAAGCAACTCAATCTTCTCAGGTCTCTTTAGCTCTTCAAGCTCAACTTCTGGGAAGAACCTCTTAAGTTGTTCAGGCCTGACTAACTTGGTAATTTTGGTAATTTCCTTCAGGCCATAGCAGACAAGTTCGTGAGCCTCCTCAGTTCCCTTAGGGGTTTTGACTCGGACCCTGAGCAGCTATATTCTTGTGGCTACTTTAGTGGTTATTCCACCGACTCCATGCACAACTAATGTAATCGTTTCACTCCTCAGATTCAACCTGTTGGCAGCTTCATGGGTGATGTAGTTGGTGTCTGAAGCCAGGTCTACCAAGGTCTCAATCTTCTGCCCTGCATTAGCAGTTACTTCCATCAGCATCATGATAACAGGGAGCTCCCGCAGCCCACTTTCTTTCAAAATTCCCAACTGGGACTTAGCAGCAGAGTTTACTTTTGCAGACTTGTTGGTGAATGCCTTCCTGCACCTTTCTGCTAACTCTGGTGAAAGTTCACCCACGAACTTCACCTGTTCCTCTGTTAGGCCCTTTTTGTTTCTGCTGTCGTTCTGCATTTCCTGACAGTCACCTCTCTTGGCTTCTCATGTTGGGCAGAGAAAGAAGTGATGATCTGACGACGCTCTCTTTCTGCAGTCCTTGTTTCTGCACAGATAAGAATCATTACAGCCGTCATCATTCTTATGGCATTCTAAGCACTCCCTGCATACACCAATCATTTTAACTACAGTTTGCTTTTCTGACACCTTCAGGCCTTTTAATTTTTTGCAGAAGGAAATCTTGTCTTTGTGCTTCTCATCTCAACAGACAATACACCCATCTTCAGTGTCACCTTTCTTGGTGGCTTTAGTTGAGGCATATTCCTTGTTAAATTTCGTTTCTGCTTTATCTGATTTCTCTGATTTGTCTATTACTTTCAGGTGCTCCAGTCTCTCAAAGATCTCCTCCTGCCTTTTCAGGAATGTGAGAAGCATGTCAAAATGATTGTTCTGTGTGACACCATTATTGGGATCAACCATGAAGACAAGCCAGTCTTTCTTCACAAATTCAGGAAGCTTACTCTCTATGGACCTTACCACCACGGGTTTTTGATGGCACCAGTAGTCCCAAGATCAGTGAGATCTGAAAGGACTTTCTCTGCTGGTGGGGTTTCCTTTCAGCTCTTCGATAATTTCTAAGCGATGGTGGACTTATTACCATGCCTGTTTGCCAGCACTCTGAATATGTCCTCAGCTGTGTTTTAAGTCGACAGTCTAAGATCCTAACAATCTTCTCATCCACTCTGTCAAGAAGCTGGACCTTTTTGACCTCTGAACCGGCTGGCTCACCCTGCTTTTGCAGGCTTCACCAGTCCTACTTCCAGACAGAAATCTCTCTTGCAGCCACTAAATTTGGGCAGCTTGGGTGGCTTAATTGTCACCGTCGGCATTATCTGTCTGGTCGGTTTTGTTCTCGCACCTATAGCTGCTGAAGCCTGCTCTTCCTCAGCAACCCTCTGTGCTCTGGCAAACTTGGCCTTTCTTACCTCAAGCTCATTGTTGGCTACTTTCAGGCCCCTGATTCTTTTTTGAAAGTCACTTCCATCTGTTGTGGGGATCCATGGCTCCCAGACTGACAGAGCTTTAGACGCTTCCTTGATCCATTTTTCCAGTACAGTTAGATTAACTTCATAGCCTTCACAGTTAACTCTCATCTAGCCCATACCTAGTCCAGAGGTTAGCTTGAACAATCTCCTTTACCTCATCAAACCTTTTCTCACAGTCACTGCTGACTTTCTCAAGGCTTGTCTCCTGCTCCCTCTCTAGCAACGCTTCTTCACCATCTTCAGCCTTGGCTTCAACCTCTAACAATAGCCCATTAGCTTCAATGACCCTCCACACATTGGCAGAGAACTCCGCAAATTCTTTTCTGAGCTCTAATTCAGTTAAAGTGCTTGCCTTCCGACTGAGGTAGTTGGCCTGCCTTGTGAAGCAGCTCTTTGCAGCCGTTCTCTCCTTTCTTAGCTGATCCAATGTTTCGCCAAGAACTTCATCTGCCATCTTGATCTGTGAGATGTTTCTTCTCTTATCTGGACTTTCTGAAGTCTTCTTGTCCTGATGCTGCACTGATGAGTATCAACAGCTACCTTTTGATCACCAACTGAAATACCGATGGTTTTTTCAAGCGTAACGCCGATGGTTTTCAACTGTCAAGTTATTTAGGGGAATTTACTTGAAAAAGGCCTTAGCCAACCACAGGGAATTTATGGCACAACTCGAACAGCAATCTTCTTTAGTCTTGTTTTAATTGAATTATTTCAACTTTAAAGCTTTTTGATGATTGTGTTGTTAGGTTGAAAAACTTTACAATACAAAAAGAGGAAAACAAAAAGCTGCCATTACTGCTAATTTCATTCTACAAGTACAGAAAAATAAACCTCATTTTTTACTTAGTCATTCTTTTTAAGGGTATGAACAAAATGAATCGCACTCATATTCTACATCCTTTACCAAATTAAATCGATATATAACCATACACATTGCACTTAAGTGCACAGAACATGGCTAACCTCAAGCTAACTGAATTACAGACACAATTGGCCGTGTCTGTGGGTGGGAAGCCAGATGTGGGTATTGGTCCTGGTCGCTGCACTAGCGCCTCCTCTGGTCAGTCGGGGCGCCTGTTTGGGGGGGACGGGGAACTGGGGGGAATAGCGTGATCCTCTTACGCACTACGTCCCCCTGGTGAAACTCCTCGCTGTCAGGTGAAAAGAAGTGACTGGCGACTCCACATGTATCGGAGGAGACGTGGTAGTCTTCAGCCCTACCCAGAGCGGCAGAGGGAGTGGAGCAGAGACCGAGACAGCTCGGAAAAATGGGGTAATTGACCGGATACAACTGGGGAGAAAAAGGGGGGGGGAATAAAAAAAAAATCAAAGAAGGTTGAATCAGTTCATCTGGATACAACGTTTATTGACAGATACATTTCATCACTCAAGTGACCTCTTCAGTCTCACCTGACTGCAGGTGTCCCCACCCTTATAAACAATACAGTGACTGCAGGTGTCCCCACCCTTATAAACAATGCAGTGACTGCAGGTGTCCCCACCCTTATAAACAATACAGTAACTGCAAGTGTCCCCACCCTTATAAACAATACAGTGACTGCAGGTGTCCCCACCCTTATAAACAATACAGTGACTGCAGGTACCCCACCCTTATAAACAATACAGTGACTGCAGGTGTCCCCACCCTTATAAACAATACAGTGACTGCATGTACCCCACCCTTATAAACAATACAGTGACTGCAGGTACCCCACCCTTATAAACAATACAGTGACTGCAGGTGCCCCCACCCTTATAAACAATACAGTGACTGCAGGTGTCCCACCCTTATAAACAATACAGTGACTGCAGGTGCCCCCACCCTTATAAACAATACAGTGACTGCAGGTGTCCCACCCTTATAAACAGCATAGTGGTATAACGACTGAAACCAACGCCCAGTGTCATGTGCAAATATGGATGTGACCTTTAACTGGAGTTACAATGTTTCAATGGTCATGGTGTGGCGGACACTAGGGGCTGTGCCTCTCACCCAGCAGGACTGTGAGCTGGGGGTGTGGTTTACGTTCCCGGGCTTGCTGGTGCAGGGTTGTTCCTGCTTAGTTTGGTTTTGGAGCTGAGGAATAAAGTTCAAACACGCCTTCTTCTCCTGTGTTTTTCCTCATCCTGCCACATTGGTGACCCCGAATTGAACATGTTTGGAGGAGAAGAAGAGTGTGAATCCACTTCGGCCACGCCGCCCCAACTCTCACAGCCGGCCGTTCTCGCCGCGGCTGTGAAGCTCCCAGAGTTCTGGCAGAGCGACCCGGCTTCGTGGTTCCAGCATGTCGAGGCGCTGTTCCACCTGCGTGGAATCTCCGCGGACGACTCCAGATACTATCTGGTCGTCGCTGCGCTGGACCAGCAGTCCACACGCCGGGCCACGCAGCTGTTGCGCGCCCCTCCGCAACACAATAAATACGTCGCTGCCGCAGAGAGGGCAGATAGAATCCTTTCCCTATCCGGTTTGGGCGACGGGACGGCTGTGGATCTCATGGACAATATGCTGTCGCTGCTAGGCTCGGACGAAGGTGGATTCCTTTTCCCGCACGTTTTCCTGCGCCAGCTCCCGTCTCCTGTGCGCGCGGCTTTGGCTAACTCCCCGTGTCTGGCCGCTGGTGACTGCCGAGGTTTGGCTGAGGAGGCCGATCGGGTCCTGCTGGCTACCAGACGGTTCTCTGTGCAGTGTGGCATCGGAGCCTCTGCAGCCGACGTCGGAGGACGCGGACCCGGCAGTGGTGTGGCTGGAGTGACTGCCCGGAGACGGCGCGAGAGAGGCCTCTGTTTCTTCCACCAGCGGTTCGGCGACAAGGCGAGGCGCTGCGTCCCTCCGTGCACGTCCAGGGCAGCGCTCAGAAGCAGCTGTGGGCGCTGGCGGACGTAGTAAGCTGCTCTTTATTAAGGACTCGATGTCAGGAAGACGGTTTCTGGTGGACTCAGGTTCGCAAAAGAGCCTACTCCCTCCTGCTAAGACAGACAGGTCGGCCGAAGGCGGCGACCCACAGTTGAGTGCAGCTAACGGTTCGTCCATTGCGACGTTTGGCACAAGGTTGGTGACTGTTTGTTTCCACTGGCGCCATTTTGAGTGGGACTTTGTAGTGGCCTCCATTACTGTTCCTATTATCGGCGCGGATTTTCTGTGTGCTAATGGTCTGCTGGTTGATGTTGCAAACCGCCGTTTAATTGATGCTGTGTCTTTCGCCACTGTTCCGTGCGAGACAGGGGAGCCGGGCCGTTAACACACGCTAACTTTTTAGCATTAGGGGATGTTTTTCAGCGTTTACTGGCGGATTCTCCATCGGTGACTACACCTGCCTTTTCCACCGCGGTTACTAAACACGGGGTACAACATTTCATTCCCACTCTGGGACCGCCGGTTTTTGCGCGCGCGCGGCGCCTCCACGCGGTAAAATGGGCTACAGCTAAGGAGTAGTTCGCCATCATGGAGCGTCTGGGTATAGTGAGGTGTTCCAACAGCCCGTGGGCCTCGCCGCTTCACATGGTGCCCAAGGCGGATGGGTTGTGGCGGCCTTGCGGCGACTTTCGCCGCCTGAACAACGTCACCGCCAATGACTGCTATCCCATCCCACACATACAGGACTTTTCCATACGCCTGGCAGGTACCACTATCTTCTCTAAGGTGGACCTGGTGCGCGGCTATCATCAGGTTCCCGTGCGCGCATAGGACGTGCCCAAGACCGTGGTGATCACCCCATTTGGGCTTTTTGAGTTCATGCGCGTGCCTTTGGGCTTGAAGGGGGCAGCGCAAACCTTTCAGAGGCTGATGGACTCGGTGTTGCGTGACCTTGCTTTCGTGTTCGTTTATCTCGACGACATATTAGTGGCCAGTCCGTCAGCTGAAGAGCACCTGGCGCACCTGAAGCAGGTTTTCCGTCGTCTGGACGAACACGGCCTGATAGTCAAGTGTCAGTTTGGATTGCCGGTGATTGACTTCTTGGGTCACCGCATTTCGCCGCAAGGCGCGGTCCCGTTGCCTTCTAAGGTGCAAGCGGTGGCGGATTTTCCTCACCCAGTCTCTGTTAAGGCATTGCAGGAATTCTTGGGCATGGTGAATTTCTATAACCGTTTCCTCCCTCGTGCTGCCCACCTCCTTCAGCCACTTTACGAAGCCCTGCGGCTTAAGAAGGCTAACGACCCAGTCGACTGGACTCCCGAACGGGTCCAGGCCTTGGACGGAGCTAAGTGCGCCCTGGCTAACGCTGCCCTCCTCGCCCATCCCACACCCACGGCGTCCATAGCTTTAACAACCGATGCGTCTGACATAGCCGTGGGGGCTGTGGTTGAACAGCGTGTGGCGAATGCGTGGCAGCCACTCGCATTTTTAGCCGCAAACTGCGAGATAGCGAGCGCAAGTACAGCGTTTTTTGACCGGAAGTTGCTGGCACTGCACCTTGCAACCCGTCATTTCCGCTTCCTGCTGGAGGGTCGCCCATTCACGGCTTATGTGGATCATAAACCGCTGACTTTTGCCATGTCCAAGGTGACTGAGCCGTGGTCTGCTAGTCAGCAGCGCCACCTAGCGGCAATCTCCGAGTTCACAACGGACATTCAGCATGTGGCCGGGAAGTCCAACCCTGTTGCTGATTGTCTGTCGCGTGTGCTTGTGTGTCCTGTGCACCTCGGTGTGGATTTCTCCGCTATGGCTGCCGACCAGCCTAGCGACCCGGACGTCCTTGCCCTTAAGTCAACGCGTACCGATCTCAAGCTAGAGGACGCTGTGATGCAGGAAGGCAGTCCTGCCCTCCTCTGCGAAGTCTCCACCGGCCGTCCCCGTCCCGTTGTGCCAGTGGCCTGGCGCCGTCGAGTTTTCGATTCGATTCACTCCCTCTCGCACCCTGGAGTTCGGGCGTCAGTGAAGTTGGTCGGTTCCAAGTTCGTCTGGCCTGGCCTCCGCAAGGACGTCAAGGGGTGGGCGGCTGCATGTGTAGCGTGCCAGCGCGCTAAGGTCCACCAGCACACTAAGTCGCCCCTCGAACCGTTTCCGATCCCGGCCAGACGTTTCGACCACGTGCATGTGGACCTGGTGGGCCCTCTACCTTCTTCACAGGGTTTTACGCACCTGCTCACAATGGTAGATCGGACCACCAGGTGGCCAGAGGCTGTCCCTCTGTCCTCCACAACATCCTCGGATGTTGCACGCGCTTTTCTTTCCTCCTGGGTCGCCCGTTTCGGCGCTCCGTCAGATATCACCTCAGACAGGGGCCCCCAGTTCGTCTCAGAGCTCTGGTCGGCACTTGCGCGATCCTTGGGTGTGCAGGTACACCGCACTACCGCGTATCACCCTCAGGCTAACGGCTTGTGTGAACGTTTTCACCCGTCGCTCAAGGCGGCGCTGCGCGTTGCGCTCTCGGATGGTAACTGGGTGGAGCGTTTACCTTGGGTTATGCTCGGGTTGCGTTCGGCTCCTAAGGAGGACCACAACGCGTCACCCGCTGAGCTGGTGCTCAGTCAGCCGCTCTGCGTCCCTGGGGAGTTTTTTGCCTGGGAGTTCCGCTCCTCGACCCCGTCCGGCCGTTTATCCTTTTTTGTCCGACAGCACTCGGGTTCCAGGCCCCGTTCACCACTGTTTTCCGCGGTCGTTCGTGCCTGCGGAGCTCATGTCGGCTCGTTTTGTTTTTGTACGGCATGATGCTCACCGCTCGCCCCTCCAACCCCCATACGATGGCCCATTTCGGGTTCTTGAGACGGTTCCGAAGGGTTTTGTGCTGGATATGGGTGGGCGTAGCGAGCGGGTCACGCTTCATAGGCTTAAACCGGCGCACAGAGTGGCAGGCGAAGTTGTTTCCGGCCCAGGTTCCCCGTCGGGGTAGTCCTCCTTCCAGGACCCACGGGTTCAGCGTTCTGCTTCTCAGCCGGCTTTGGACTGTGTTTCACCTACTGTTTCGGCTGAGGGACGGCGCAGCCGTTATGGCAGGCTGCTTAAGCCTCCAGTGAGACAGTAATTTTCTTTCCAGGAGTCCCTTCTGGGTGTTCGGGGGGGGGGGGGCTGTGTGGCGGACACTAGGGGCTATGCCTCTCACCCAGCAGGACTGTGAGCTGGGGGCGTGGTTTACGTTCCCGGGCTCGCCGGTGCAGGGTTGTTCCTGCTGCAGTTGGTTTTTGGAGTTGAGGAATAAACATCAAACTCGCCTTGGTCTGCTGTGTTTTTCCTCATCCTGCCACAATGTGTACTATTCGAGGATTGGGGAATAGTTGCAATCACAGCATTGTAAGATGTCGACAGATCTACTCCCCCCCCCCCCGGTTCAGGGATGGTCGTTCCCTCTTCACATAGATGGCCTCTTTGACTCCCCGTTCAAACCGGCGTTCCTCCCTATCAAGGACCAACTTCTGGTGCAGCGTGTTTTGGGGTTTGAAAGCAACTGAGACGCTGTGTTTTGAAAATATGCGTCCGACACTCCCGCCACATATGGAAGTGTGGTTATCCTAACTGGGCGTGTGTCAAAGCCAGGAAGACGTCCAAACAGTGCACCGGCAATAGTAGAGAGGAGGAGCACAACAGCTGTCTAAAGTAAACCAGTGGGGATTCTGTATGTGGCGGCAGTGTCAGAACAGTTGAGACGCGTATTTTCAAAACACCGAGTCTCAGTTGCTTTCACACCCAAAAACATGCTGCACCAGAAGCTGGTCCACCCCAAGGATCAGGCCCCCCGGCACCAACAGAGCAACATAGTGTAGCTGTTAAGTGTCTGGAGGACTGCCGTGACTTGTACATCAGGGAATCTTAACAGATGCTGGCCAAGAGGATGGTACAACACAGGAGAGCTAACACATCAGACCAGGACTCCACAGTCTACACCATCTACACAATCTACACCATCTACACCCATCCACACAGTCTACACCATCTACACACGCGACACCATCTACACAGTTTACACCATCTACACACTCTACACCCATCCACACAGTCTATACCTCTTCACAGTCTACACCATCTACACACTCCATCCACAGTTTACACCATCTACACACTCTACACCCATCCACACAGTCTATACCTCTTCACAGTCTACACCATCTACACACTCTACACCATCTACACACTCCATCCACACAGTCTACACCATCTACAGGCCAGTGGCCGCTCTTTCAAGGATGAGGATGTGCACATCCTTGATAGGAGTCAAAGAGGCCATCTATGTGATGAGGGAACGACCATCCCTGAACCGGGGGGGGGGGGCTAAGAGTACATCTGTCACCATCTTACAATGCTGTGATTACCACTATTCCCCATTCCTGTGTGAATAGTACACATGACCCTTGTAACGCTAGCTGATGGTCACGCCATATTTGATCATGAAACTGTTCATTGGTTTTGGTCGTTATACCGCCCAGAGGAGGCGCTATTGCAGCAACCAGGACACACCCACATCCGGCTTCCCACCCGCAGACACGGCCAATTGTGTCTGTAGTGACGCCCGACCAAGCTGGAGGTAACATGGGGATTCAACCCTGCAAATCCCGTGTTGGTAGGCAACGGAATAGACTACTACGCTACCCGGACGCCCCCATATTTGGTTTTTGATTGAAATACTTCCATAGCATAAAATTAGCCCAATACTCCCAGAATTTTGCAGTCTTATATTGTTCTGCAAAATTAAATGTTAAAGAATTGAATATTCTCTGAAATTATCAATAGACAGAAAATGGATTAAAACAATGACATCATCCCACTACGACTGTAAAGAACCCATGGACGGCTTCAGCTGTGCACTGAGACGTCTAGGTTCATGCAGGAACCGGGAGGACCATATTCATGCTGAACGCATTCCAAAGAAGTGACATGTCCCAGCATAAAACAGTACATCCATGTATCCTCCTCCCACACGTTGCCCATAGCTGGAAAAAAACAAACATGTATTTACATCGACTATGTCAGAAATACACATAACGGCAAAACGAAAACACGACGACAGGCTCATCTCCCAGACTTGCAGAGTGAAGTCCCTTGAGAACAGAATGGCAAATATGAGAAGCTAACATGTAGGTGGTGTCTGCAGGGTCTACATGTTTCCACTCTGTCAGCGTCTGAGGAAGTCACAGAAACTGGACTGGTCTCTGTGTAGACACCTACGTATGTGTGCGTGTTTTGACAGTGATAGAGAGTGAGAACAACAGGAATCAGGGTTTGCAGTTCAGCCATATGGAATGCATTGAAAAAGGTTATTTTGAATGATCATATTGCCCTCATTTCATGGATAATTCCTTCACGTCCACCCTGAGCACACACACACACACACACACACACACACACTCTCTCTCTCTATTTGGAGTGAAATTGCCAAACTGTAAAAAGCACAATATCCCTAACCACATCATATATATGTTACCCTCCTTCAGAACTGTGTTGTTGAGCATGTGGTACATCTGTGTTTCTGAAAACAGCTCTTGTAAATGTTGTGTTATTTGTACATGGTAAAAGATGGGGGAAAAAAACAAGTCAAGGCCTTGATTCTACTAAAGTATTTCAAAGCAGCAAGGTCGAGCCAACTTGTTTGCTGAGGAATTTGGGACGGTGTCCACTAGAAGGGAGGGACCACGCCTTACTACTGTTGTTGGGACCAAGGGCCAGTGTTGAGCAACAGGTTATATGCTGTTCAGCATATGTAGGAACAGATGGATCAAATTCTGCTTCAGTTACCCTGAGAGAAAAAGTTCAGCTTTGGTGAATGTTCAAGTTAAAGAGAAAGAGCAATTTAGGGAAACCAAAAACGTGTGTGTAAATGCGTGTTAGCATGACTGCAATTGTGTAAGACCTTTCAAACTGCCTCACTTTAACATGCACGAGTTGAATTAAAGCAGTTTCAACAGTGATTTCTTTTACGACAATAAATGGCAGTAAGTGTTGCTTCAGTTAATGTGATGAGCACAGTGGAGAGTCCACTTAACAGAGAGCATCCCATACATCCATGGTCAGCAACCCGTCGTTTGAGACCGACTCGTAGATCTTTGAAACTTTCCCTGTACCTCCTGAACGTAACAGAAAAATAAATACATTATGCCTGATTAATCTTCAGTTTTGCTAACGCCCCTTTCTCGCTTGATCCAGCTGTTGTATTTTTATTTTTTCAGTGTAGCAGCTGCTGAATTAAAGTGACCAATGAGATAGGAGAAGAGTATCGGTATGTTAACTGTCGCAAAGGTCAATATACAGCACTCACTGGTAGCTAGCATGGTAGCTAACATGGTAGTTACCACGGTAGTTGGCATGATAGCGTGGTAGTTAGCATGGTAGTTACCACGGTAGTTGGCATGGTAGTTAGCATGATACCTAACATGGTAGTTAGCATGGTAGCTAACATGTTAGCTAACATGGCAGAAGCTCCATGAAGGAAGGCGTACAATGTACAATTTCCATCCAAAATGAGAAGAGGACTTTCCTTTTACCTTGGTGAAAGACAAGTGCATATGCATGTGGTGCCACCCAACACGAGCAATGTCTAAAAGAGGAACTCTGGAGCGCCTGGCTGCCCATAAGCCAAACTACAAAGCACTCACAGTATTCAGTCACAGCCATCATGCTGACTTGAGTGAGTAACATGACTGCAACAGTTTTACCCCCTCTGATTGTGAAAGTGGGATTGTGAAAGTGATGCTGCATAGAATTTTGTTAGCACACATTAGAGGCGTACTTTCTAAAATGTTCATGGTAAATATAGTAACCTGCATGACGTAGTTGTGGATAAGCATAACAATTAACAGTGGCACCTCATAAGCTCTGCTGACTGCAAATGTGTTGAATTTTTTCTTAATAATTTCCTCATACAAATGGAAAATGGGCCACGTGCCTTTATTTAGTTATTTATCTATTTATTGCGTTGGAATGAAATTAAATCATGAAATTGGAATCGAAGGTATGAAGTAAAATTCTTAAAGCAAAACACATATGGCTTGTTTGATACGCTAGTAACAGTGTTACAGAAGGGACTTTGCTGTAAGGAAGGCACTTGCCTGGAGTGTGTGCCATAAGTTGAGAAAAATATGGACCTCCACGCTGTCAAGAAAGATAAAAGTTAGACTTGTGTGGCAACTGTTGAAAGAGTTTTACTCTATGGGGCCGAGACCTGGGCAGTGACGGTGTCTCTACAGGAACAGCTAGATGGATGCTATACTAGGATGCTTAGAATGGCTGTCAGTGTATAATCTATATAGCTGTACATCTGTACAGCTATACCAAGAGCTCCCTATGGTATCCACACAAGTGCAACAGAGAAGGGTGCGTCTCGCAGGCCACTGCGTGCATCACAGTGATGAAGCTGCCAACAAACTGGAGCTCTGGCAACCATCTGATGGAAAAACTCAACGTGGCAGAAGAAGAACCACCTATGTGGACGACAACCTATTAAGGGACACGGGTGGAGAACGTACAGGAGCTAAAAACAATCATGAAAGAGCGGGATAGTTGGAAATGCCGTGTGGAAGCGGTTATGGGGCGTGCTGATGGACAACCTAGGTGAGGTGTGAGGTACAATGCTTTCTTGGTTGCTTCAATTAGAAAGTTGAACCAAACCTTTAATTTAATTCGAATACAATTAGCCAAAATTACAGGCTTCAAGTTGGAAGTACCATCTGGGCTGTCTTTTTATTTATTTTATTTGTTTGTTTGTTTGTTTGTTTGTTTGTTTGTTTGTTTAGTTCTTTGTTTGTTTATTGCAGTGCCTCAATACGTAGACCTTGCCATTCACCAGGCAAGTTCAGGAGTCTTGGGCTTAAAAAGGTTGGTGACCACTGCCTTACATGAGCCTCCTGGCTGCATGCAACAGAGATCCAGAGCGTAGCCAGAAAATATCACTTTCAGATGAACAAGGGCAAAAAATGCAGACATATCTTTATTTATGAGGCTTCCATGGTGGAGCCATATGTTTTTAGTTGCATTTGGCAGGGAACTTGTGGATTCCTGCTCATCTCTGGTAATAGGGATTACAAAGTTATGGGTTCAATAAACAGTATTAGCATGGAACCATGGTTGCTGGAGAGAATCTAGTCCCTGTTAAAGCGCACCAGCTAATCTCAGCCCACCACTGTCAAGGGGTGGAAGAAATCAGTTAATTTTCAGACCTTTATGAACCTCTTACAACTGTTTACCAAAAATATGTGTTCAACCCATGACTGACATAACTTGAAGGCTAGCTTTCAATATTGAAGTTTTGTAGTATCCTCCTACTTGTAGTTTGTTAAGTTAATATCTAACCAAGTCTTGTAAGGACCTTTTCTTAAAAAACAATTTTACCTCCCCTGAAGTACACGATCCGTTTTGGGCCGTTATGACCTCAACGGAAAATGCAGCCTACAAATCGCCGAAAAGGCTCTTCCTGGTTTGGACATTCTCAAAGGGCCTTGCTTTGAGGAGCTGAGCATTGTGGCACATATTCACCAGCACGCGTCTCAGCAGATGGGGCAGGACGTGTGACTGAAGTTACACTTCAGTAATCCCTGTGGGGAAATGCATCCTCTGCGTCTGAGCCGTCCTGAATACTGAGGAACAGGGGCAGCCACGGCGCGGCGCCCACGGACCGACCACATGGTTTAAGGCCAACTATCTCTCAGACACCATAGTACCTGATACTGAACAACCTGGCAACCCGTGTCTTTGGATGCAGGTTGAAACCCTGGATGTGACATGACATCAGAACTCATGTCCTAACTGTCCGCCATCTTACCCAGATGTTATTTATGTGTTGTTTAGTAAGGGCGGTAATTATGGTCGTCACCTGCACCAGCCCAGCTTCTAAAACTAAGAGCATCCAAGATACCAGGAAGGCATTGTTTGGTGTTTCAGACCAGTAACAAGCTAATGTTTTTGTTTTAATATTTATATAATTTATGTATAGTATTATCATTTGTATTACTTATATGTGTTAGGAAAATGTAAAGGGACGTTATAAGCCCTATGGTACAGCCTCATGAACAAACACAAGGGCAGTAATGCCGAGACATCAGGCAGCAGCACATACTCACCACATATGCTGAGCAACATGAGCTGCTTTCAGTTATTCATCACGAATGGACACCGCCTACTGCCATGCTCCATACCTCCTCCTCCTCCTCCTCCTCCACCCTCCCGCCCCCACTGCTCCCTCCAGCACACACAGCATACATGAATCCCTGTGTAACCTAGTACATGTACAGGCTGAAGCTCGGGTAAAGTAGTACATGTACATGCTGAAGCTCAGGTAAAGTAGTACATGTACATGCTGAAGCTCGGGTAAAGTAGTACATGTAAATGCTGAAGCTCAGGTAAAGTAGTACATGTGCAGGCTGAAGCTCAGGTAAAGTAGTACATGTACATGCTAAAGCTCAGGTAAAGTAATACATGTACATGCTGAAGCTCAGGTAAAGTAGTACATGTACATGCTGAAGCTCAGGTAAAGTAATACATGTACATGCCGAAGCTCAGGTAAAGTAGTACATGTACATGCTAAAGCTCAGGTAAAGTAGTACATGTACATGCTGAAGCTCAGGTAAAGTAGTACATGTAATGCTGAAGCTCAGGTAAAGTTGTACATGTACATGCTGAAGCTCAGGTAAAGTTGTACATGTACAGGCTGAAGTAGTACATGTACATGCTGAAGCTCAGGTAAAGTAGTACATGTACAGGCTGAAGCTCAGGTAACGTAGTACATGTACAGGCTGAAGCTCGGGTAAAGTAGTACATGTACAGGCTGAAGCTCAGGTAAAGTAGTACATGTACATGCTAAGGCTCAGCTAAAGTAGTACATGTACAGGCTGAGGCTCAGGTAAAGTAATACATGTACATGCTAAGAATCAGGTAAAGTAGTACATGTACAGGCTGAGGCTCAGGTAAAGTAATGCATGTACATGCTGAAGCTCAGGTAAAGTAGTACATGTACATGCTGAAGCTCAGGTAAAGTAGTACATGTACATGATGAAGCTCAGGTAAAGTAGTACATGTACATGCTTAAGCTCAGGTAAAGTAGTACATGTACAGGCTGAAGCTCAGGTAAAGTAGTACATGTACATGGTGAAGCTCGGGTGAAGTAATACATGTACATGCTGAAGCTCAGGTAAAGTAGTACATGTACATGCTGAAGCTCAGGTAAAGTAGTACATGTACATGCTGAAGCTCGGGTAAAGTAGTACATGTACAGGCTGAAGCTCAGGTAAAGTAGTACATGTACATGCTGAAGCTCAGGTAAAGTAGTACATGTACATGCTAAAGCTCAGGTAAAGTACTACATATACATGCTGAAGCTCAGGTAAAGTAATACATGCACATGCTGAAGCTCAGGTAAAGTAGTACATGTACAGGCTGAAGTAGTACATGTACAGGCTGAGGCTCAGGTAAAGTAGTACATGTACATGCTGAAGCTCAGGTAAAGTAGTACATGTACATGCTGAAGCTCAGGTAAAGTAGTACATGTACATGCTGAAGCTCGGGTAAAGTAGTACATGTACATGCTGAAGCTCAGGTAAAGTAGTACATACTATATAGAGGCTAAATGTAACACACTTCTCAATGGGCACTGCTACTAGAATATATATGTGTATATATATCTGACTCTGGAGTTTGAGGGTGGTTGTGATTACTCCGTTTCAGTGATGAGGGTACTTGCGAATGTTCAGTTTCAGTTGGTCCAGCAGTTCGGGTTGGTGTGAATGCAACGATGTTGTCCTACCGAAGTCCTGAAGATAGAAAGTCGTGTTTCTCCTTCTCTCCCTCAGGTCAGCTCCGCACTGGGAACGCTGGGAACGCTGGGAACGGCTCGCCAGTCCGCGCAGCTCCTCCAGCAGAAGTGTAGGGGGGCGAGGACGAAACCCGTGGTCTAAACGGAATGAGCATGTACTGTAACGTGCATGGATAGGTAGACACGTTGGTCCTTGACTGACAGGTCGGACCCTTTAGTCGACTGGTTAACGTTGTCGCTTGCGGAGTGGGAGACATGGGTTCGCGTCCCGGCCGTGGCGACGGTCTCCCGGACTGCCCCTCGAATTCGCTACAATACATACAAGGAAAAGAAAGGGGGAAAAGCGGCCTTGCAGAACAAAGCCAAACAAACAAGGTTGCTAGCCTCTTCTGTGAGTTAGTCATTTACCTCTCAAGCTCATCTTTCATCATCACTGTGTGCTCATAACTATATGCAACTTATGTACACTTAATATATTCTCTTTCCAATTCATTCAATAAAGACATTTCAATTCCATATCAAGCGTCGCTTATCTTTCCGCAGGATACTGGTATTCACACCGAATATTAATGTAATTCCGGTGCTTTAGCTTAATTTAGCTTGAACTGGAGGTATTATATCATTAGCTGGGGTTAGCCAGCATAGTTTTACACTGACAAAGCACGTTTGTTGGCGATGTTAACCACTGAATGTTATTGCTATCGGCACGTTGGCGCGATTAATACCACCATCACTGGAACAGTAGCAACTAAGCATCCCAGATACGCCTCTGGCTATGCTAGCGGAACACTAGCGCCACTCACAAAATGGCCGAACACACCAGTACAAGACTACAATTCAAAATGGCGGACATCCTTCTTAGACAGAGAATTCGCTGCCAGCGGGAGAAACTCGGTTCTCACAGTAACATTACTGATGGTATTGTACATCACCATGCATGCCTCATCAACCACTTACCACTGATAATATATTAAATACACATTTGGCTTGGTAGCAAATATAATGGAAATACTGTAGCAAATTCAGAGGGGGTAACCACAGGAACTGCCGCGGCCGGGACGCGAACCCGTATCGCCCGCACCGCGGGAGACATCGCTAACCGCTCAACTTTAGTCGACTGGTTAACATTCTCTCTTGCGGAGTGGGAGATACGGGTTCGCGTCCCGACTGTGACGGTTCCCGGACTGCCCCCGGAATTCACTGCAATACTGAGTCACCAAGGAAAGCCTTCCAAGATTACAATGGTTCGATACTGGAACCTTGGAAGGATGATTCAAACATATAGACTCGTTGAAAACATTGACGGCGTGAATATCTTAATAGTCCGAAGTAAATGTTCTATTTCTGGCTGCTCAGGGCCAGTATGATAGTTTTCTACGTTCTTCGTAACTGAAGGTAAGTACTTCTACAGCGTGTTTTGCTAAGAAAAGTTGCTTTTAGAGATTTTGTCACACACGTGGCAGGAATTTTCAGCACAGACTTCATACACGTGTGACCCATACGAGAGCTTGCTTGCAAAGAGACAGAAAAATAGGATTTTCCCATGAGCCAACGAAGCATAGGGCGGATCTACGCCACTGATTGAACAATTCACAATGAGGCTAGGGTTCTCATTGGCGGATTGAGTAGTCTCTCAGTTCAAGACAGAAAGTGAGGCAACGTTGAGAGAAGACTAAATACCCACGAATCACCTTTCCAAGTTCTTACATGAATTACCATTTGGGTTATACATGTCCTATTTAAGTACCCTTGGTGTCCTGGTTTCTTTTTGTTAATTTAAATTACTTATTTAAATCGTTGGCTTTCTTCTCTTTAGTATCTAATACGTAGGTTAGTACTTATTCATTTATTTTAAGGATTTACCATGCTATTCGTCAATTTATGTCTTATTGGTGAGTTTTAATCATCTTATGCTGTATTAGTGAGTGTATATTTACTAAGCTCAGAGTGCCTGGGATGTGCCTTGGTTACATGAAGCTAAGGTAAAGTAGTACATGTACATGCTGAAGCTCAGGAAAAGTAGTACATGTACATGCTGAAGCTCGGGTAAAGTAATGCATGTACATGCTGAAGCTCAGTTAAAGTAGCGCATGTACACGCTGAAGCTCAGGAAAAGTAGACGTTCTTATATATCACGTTTGAAAAGAATATCAGACACAGTTCTTATATATCACGTTTAAAAAGAATATCAGACACAGTTCTAATATCTCGCGTTTAAAAAGAATATCAGACACAGTTCTTATATATCACGTTTACAAAGAATATCAGACACAGTTCTTATATATCACGTTTAAAAAGAATATCAGACACAGTTCTTATATATCACGTTTAAAAAGAATATCAGACACAGTTCTTATATATCACGTTTAAAAAGAATATCAGACACAGTTCTTATATATCACGTTTAAAAAGAATATCAGACACAGTTCTAATATATCACGTTTACAAAGAATATCAGACACAGTTCTTATATATCACGTTTACAAAGAATATCAGACACAGTTCTTATATATCACGGTTAAAAGGAATATCAGACACAGTTCTTATATATCACGTTTAAAAAGAATATCAGACACAGTTCTTATATATCACGTTTAAAAAGAATATCAGTGACAGTTCTTATATATCACGTTTAAAAAGAATATCAGACACAGTTCTTATATATCACGTTTAAAAAGAATATCAGAGACAGTTCTTATATATCACGGTTAAAAAGAATATCAGAGACAGTTCTTATATATCACGGTTAAAAAGAATATCAGACACAGTTCTTATATATCACGTTTAAAAAGAATATCAGACACAGTTCTTATATATCACGTTTAAAAAGAATATCAGACACAGTTCTTATATATCACGGTTAAAAAGAATATCAGTGACAGTTCTTATATATCACGTTTAAAAAGAATATCAGACACAGTTCTTATATATCACGTTTAAAGAGAATATCAGACACAGTTCTTATATATCACGGTTAAAAAGAATATCAGACACAGTTCTTATATATCACGTTTACAAAGAATATCAGACACAGTTCTTATATATCACGTTTAAAAAGAATATCAGACACAGTTCTTATATATCACGTTTAAAAAGAATATCAGACACAGTTCTTATATATCACGTTTAAAAAGAATATCAGACACAGTTCTTATATATCACGTTTAAAAAGAATATCAGACACAGTTCTAATATATCACGTTTACAAAGAATATCAGACACAGTTCTTATATATCACGTTTACAAAGAATATCAGACACAGTTCTTATATATCACGGTTAAAAGGAATATCAGACACAGTTCTTATATATCACGTTTAAAAAGAATATCAGACACAGTTCTTATATATCACGTTTAAAAAGAATATCAATGACAGTTCTTATATATCACGGTTAAAAAGAATATCAGACACAGTTCTCATATATCACGTTTAAAAAGAATATCAGTGACAGTTCTTATATATCACGGTTAAAAAGAATATCAGACACAGTTCTTATATATCACGGTTAAAAAGAATATCAGACACAGTTCTTATATATCACGTTTAAAAAGAATATCAGACACAGTTCTTATATATCACGTTTAAAAAGAATATCAGACACAGTTCTTATATATCACGGTTAAAAAGAATATCAGTGACAGTTCTTATATATCACGTTTAAAAAGAATATCAGACACAGTTCTTATATATCACGTTTAAAGAGAATATCAGACACAGTTCTTATATATCACGGTTAAAAATAATATCAGACACAGTTCTTATACATCACGTTTAAAAAGAATATCAGTCACAGTTCTTATATATCACGTTTAAAAAGAATATAAGACACAGTTCTTATATATCACGATTAAAAAGAATATCAGACACAGTTCTTATATATCACGATTAAAAAGAATATCAGTGACAGTTCTTATATATCACATTTAAAAAGAATATCAGACACAGTTCTTATATAACACGTTTAAAAAGAATATCAGTGACAGTTCTTATATATCACGTTTAAAAAGATTATCAGACACAGTTCTTATATATCACGTTTACAAAGAATATCAGACACAGTTCTTATATATCACGTTTAAAAAGAATATCAGACACAGTTCTTATATATCACGGTTAAAAAGAATGTGAGACACAGTTCTTATATATCACGTTTAAAAAGAATATCAGACACAGTTCTTATATATCACGTTTAAAAAGAATGTGAGACACAGTTCTTATATATCACGTTTAAAAAGAATATCAGACACAGTTCTTATATATCACGTTTAAAAAGAATATCAGACACAGTTCTTATATATCACGGTTAAAAAGAATATCAGACACAGTTCTTATATATCACGTTTAAAAAGAATATCAGACACAGTTCTTATATATCACGTTTAAAAAGAATATCAGACACAGTTCTTATATATCACGTTTAAAAAGAATATCAGAGACAGTTCTTATATATCACGGTTAAAAAGAATATCAGACACAGTTCTTATATCTTACGGTTAAAAAGAATATCAGAGACAGTTCTTATATATCACGTTTAAAAAGAATATCAGAGACAGTTCTTATATATCACGTTTAAAAAGAATATCAGACACAGTTCTTATATATCACGTTTAAAAATAAAAACCATTGTCTGCAACTGGCTGCCATATAAATATGCCGTCATGTCATTTTCAGTGTTTTTATGATTGAAATCATTGTTGTTATCTTGGAGTTATTACAATTAAAATTCTACCTTTTCCTTTTTTTTCTTTTTTTTGTTCATACTAGACTGTCACAGTTGTGTTACCCTCATTGCTTTGAATATAAACCACTACTCATGTGTTGGTTGAAAACTATTACATGTATGAAGAGAAGATGAGCCTGTAGTTTGCAGCTCCAGCAGGTTCTGACCAGGACTCATGTAACAGAGTTGAAAATGACCTCACTCAGATAAAGTGAATTCTCCCAAAATGTATATTTTAACATGTTATTGTAATCCAATGCTTTTTGGTGGTTTGTGTAAACCCCAGATGTTGTACCGCATTCACTAAGGTTAAATATGAGGCTGCGCGACTGTTTGTCTATGTACTTTCGCTTTGACACATTTTGGGCATTTGCGCGACCCGTACCTGAGAGCTAGACCATCTCCGCTGGAGACTTGTATGCAGTCGCGTTGCAGCAGGAATCTCATGGATTGTTGTTTTATTTGTGACTGCAGGCAATAAAAGCCACTGTTAGGAACCCCTGGTCTGAATCTCTATCACGAACTCCTGCACAAGTGAGGGTCGTTACACTCAGGTGGGATGGCTGTCACCATGGGGGGATGAGGTTCTCCATGAGGTGCTGCCTCTGTGGTTTGAGCTTCATGTCTGGATGCAGAAGAAACCCAAACCGACACCGGGGATCATCCGGACGCCACGCAGAGGACACAGACGCACACCGAGATGACAGTGCTGACCACTGTCCCAGTGCCCCAGCCATGAAGGCTCCATAGTTCACACCCACATCAGAGGTGAACCCAAGTTTCAGTTAAGTTCATCTGGGATCATCCATCCATCCATCATCCATCCATCCATCCATTATCCAAACTGCTTATCCTGCTCTCAGGGATGTTGGAGCCTATCCCAGCAGTCACTGGGCAGCAGGCAGGGAGACACCCTGGACAGGCCGCCAGGCCATCACACAGGGCCGACACACACACACACACACACACACACACACACCTGACCTACATGTCTTTGGACTGTGGGAGGAAACCGGAGCCCCGGAGGAAACCCATGCAGACAACATGCAAACTCCACACAGAGGACGACCCCCAAGGTTGGACTACCCTGGGGCTCGCACCCAGGACCTTCTTGCTGTGAGGCGACCGCGCTAACCACTGCGCCACCATGCCGCCTGTAACTCCTTCTGACGTCCTCTATACTTCTCCATCAACATTCTCAAAGCAGACCTCCAGCACCGGAAGTCTGCATCCGGGATCATTTTGGTGGGTAAATGAAAAAGCATCGGATACCTTTTCTGTAAAACGACCAACGTGTCCCTTCCAATCTAGAGTCGCACTGGAGCTCTAGATTGCTGTTGACATGTTCCTGTCGGGTTGAATCCCACGTGACATAGGACAGGAAATAGTCTGCCAGTGGGTCGTAGCATCAGTGACACAGTGAGCTTAACTGCTAAGCTAAAACATTCATTTATATTTTGGTCAAAATATGGTCAAGTCAATTCACGTCAAGTCAAATTTATTTGTAGAGCACATTTAGAAACAGCCCATGCAGAGCAACGTGCAGCCGGAGCAGGTAGCTAACACAAACATACCACAAGCACCCACATGGACAACAACAAGGCCCAAAGCTCGTAGGCACGAACAACCAACACATGCACATAGACACCAGTCAGATATACAGATAGATAGATAGATAGATAGATAGATAGATAGATAGATAGATAGATAGATAGATAGATAGATAGATAGATAGATAGATAGAATAACCATCTGCATGTCACAAAAAACTGCTTATCATCAAATGACCAACACTGCCTGGTTAACCATAAAAAATAATTTCAATTTTGAACTGCGCATCATTCAATCCCATATTAACAAAGTCTCAGTCTATATACTGTTTATATAAAGTAATATATATATATCATATATATATGATACATCAGTATATAAAACTGTACACGTGTTTCAGTCATTAAGTGCTGAAAGTCTGATTAGAATGTCACAAAAACAGTTTCCTCAACACGGGGAATGTTTGCTATCTCACACTCATATCGGGTTTCTCCAACTAGAAATGAGCAACTTAGCATTGGAGGCTGTTCTGTCACAGTTCATCTGACAGATGCCTGCAGCTCTGTCTTCCAGCCAGTCCAGCTCCTGCAGCATTACTGTCTTCCAGGCAGTCAAGCTCCTGCAGCATTGCTGTCTTCTAGAGAGTCCAGCTGCTGCAGCATTGCTGTCTTCTAGAGAGTCCAGCTCCTGCAGCATTACTGTCTTCCAGCCAGTCCAGCTCCTGCAGCATTACTGTCTTCCAGCCAGTCCAGCTCCTGCAGCATTACTGTCTTCCAGCCAGTCCAGCTCCTGCAGCATTACTGTCTTCCAGCCAGTCCAGCTCCTGCAGCATTACTGTCTTCCAGCCAGTCCAGCTCCTGCAGCATTGCTGTCTTCTAGAGAGTCCAGCTCCTGCAGCATTACTGTCTTCCAGCCAGTCAAGCTCCTGCAGCATTACTGTCTTCTAGAGAGTCCAGCTCCTGCAGTATTACTGTCTTCTAGGCAGTCCAGCTGCTGCAGCATTACTGTCTTCCAGGCAGTCCAGCTCCTGCAGCATTACTGTCTTCCAGGCAGTCCAGCTCCTGCAGCATTACTGTCTTCCAGGCAGTCAAGCTCCTGCAGCATTGCTGTCTTCTAGAGAGTCCAGCTGCTGCAGTATTGCTGTCTTCTAGGCAGTCCAGCTCCTGCAGCATTACATCGTCTTCCAGCCAGTCCGGCTCCTGCAGCATTACTGTCTTCCAGCCAGTCCAGCTCCTGCAGCATTACTGTCTTCCAGCCAGTCCAGCTCCTGCAGCATTACTGTCTTCCAGCCAGTCAAGCTCCTGCAGCATTGCTGTCTTCTAGAGAGTCCAGCTGTTGCAGTATTACTGTCTTCCAGGCAGTCAAGCTCCTGCAGCATTACTGTCCTCCAGGCAGATCAGCTCCTGCAGCATTACTGTCTTCCAGCCAGTCCAGCTCCTGCAGCATTACTGTCTTCCAGCCAGTCCAGCTCCTGCAGCATTACTGTCTTCCAGCCAGTCCAGCTCCTGCAGCATTACTGTCTTCCAGCCAGTCCAGCTCCTGCAGCATTACTGTCTTCCAGGCAGTCAAGCTCCTGCAGCATTGCTGTCTTCTAGAGAGTCCAGCTGCTGCAGTATTACTGTCTTCCAGGCAGTCCAGCTCCTGCAGCATTACTGTCCTCCAGGCAGATCAGCTCCTGCAGCATTACATCATCTTCCAGGAAGTCCAGCTCCTGCAGTATTACTGTCTTCCAGGCAGTCCAGCTCCTGCAGCATTACGGTCTTCCAGGCAGTCCTGCTCCTGCAGCATTACTGTCTTCTAGGCAGTCCAGCTGCAGCATTACTGTTTGAGCCAGGTGTCTGACCTTAGGTTTGATTCCATTGAGCAATTTCCTGCATTATTGTAATCAATGAGCTAATAATTGACATGGGCAAAGAGATTTGTTCCTCCTCTAAACAACTTTAATCACTGACAGCAGCTCAATTCAGTGCAATTTGAAAAATTGTTCTCAGTTGAGGCAGATGGGGATAGGCTCAAATGACAGATGTGGATGCCTTTCTTGATGAATATCGCTGAGGAACTTGTTTCTGGCGAGTAGAGGGGCCTCCCCCTACACTTAGCATCTATAAGCCTTACAAACTGGAAAGTGAGCAGAAAAATACATCAACACAGCTGGAACCAAACTTACCACTAAGTGGTTTTCCAAACAGATCTATGCTAATTTTCAGCAAAGTAATTTGCCTACTGTTGTAGAAGAGCCTATGTAAACAGTGATCAACAAGATATCTAGTATATTCTCTGTGCCAGCATTCATCAAGTCATCGTCTGGCACATCATACATAGTGCTTTGTATAATATCTGGGGTTTGAACTTGCCTTAATCGATTATTGAGTACAAGCTTCCACTGTTGAGTTCATCAGACCTGTATATAATGAACACGTACCCTGTTTTGTCTCCCTCTTGTCTTTAAGCGGAAGACGGGAAGCATGTCGTTCTGCCAGCTTCTGCAGCCAGCAGTGGTCTAATGTTTCATGCTGAATTTATCACTCTGGTAACAGCAAAGCTCTGCAAACTTGCTAAACTCACATGCACACAGCACACATTCATCAAAACTCCAAAGAAGTACAAGCCTAAAAGCAGGGGCAGGACGGGAACCATCCCAACATCAGACCACCCTCCAGTTGTTTTAACATGACATGTGATGCCCCCTTTCAGCCCCGCTGCCATCATAACGTACGGCTTTCAAAGGACACCACATTTCATATGTTTTGTAATAATGTGTGTGTGTGTGTGTGTGTGTGTGTGTGTGTGTGTGTGTGTGTGTGTGTGTGTGTGTGTGTGTGTGTGTGTGTGTGTGTGTGTGTGTGTGTGTGAAGTGACATGTAGAAAGAAAGTTAGTAAAACTCATAAAATTAACAAGTTGTGATGCAGAGACTTGCAGAAAAACTACATATGAGCAGTGACGGGAAAGGTTTTCAATTCTTTTATTGAAGTAAAAGTACCAATACGACAGCACAAGAGTACTGCACTGATAGTAAAAAGTACCAATACGACAGCACAAGAGTACTCCACTGATAGTAAAAGTACCAATACGACAGCACCAGAGTACTCCACTGAAAGGAAAAGTACCAATATGACAGCCCAAGAGTACTCCACTGATGGGAAAAGTACTAATACGACAGTACAAGAGTACTGCACTGATAGTAAAAATACCAATACGACAGCACCAGAGTACTCCACTGAAAGGAAAAGTACCAATACGACAGCACCAGAGTACTCCACTGATAGTAAAAGTACCAATACGACAGCACCAGAGTACTCCACTGATAGGAAAAGTACCAATACGACAGCACCAGAGTACTCCACTGATAGTAAAAGTACGAATACGACAGCACCAGAGTACTCCACTGATAGTAAACGTACCAATACGACAGCACCAGAGTACTCCACTGATAGTAAACGTACCAATACGACAGCACAAGAGTACTCCACTGATAGGAAAAGTACCAATACGACAGAACTAGAGTACTACACTGATAGTAAAAGTACCAATACGACAGCACCGGAGTACTACACTGATAGTAAAAGTACCAATACGACAGCACCGGAGTACTACACTGATAGTAAAAGTACCAATACGACAGCACCTGAGTACTACACTGATAGTAAAAGTTGTGCATTCAAAATGTTGCTTAGGTCAAAGTAATAAAGCATTAGCCGTAAAATGTACTTAAGTGTCTGAAGTAAAAATGCTCCTTGTGAGAAATGGCAGTGTTAAATTATGTGTTAACCGGTCAGCAGGGTTTTCATGTTGCAGCTGGGCTAACTACTTCATATAGTGTTGGCTATTTTAAACGCTTAATAATAATGCATTATATATGTTATGAGCTTATATGTTTTTCAGTCTTACTATGCTAAATAACTACAGCCATCAGATAAATGTAGTGCATTAGTGGAGTAAAATAAATAAATAAGAACATAAGTAAATAAATAAATGAATGTGGTGGAGTAACTACAGCCGTCACATAAATAAATGCAGTGCAGTAAAATAAATAAATCATTATAATGAAGTAAAATAAATAAAAAAAATGTAGTGGAGATAAAGAAATAAACAAGTGTAGCAGACTAAAATAAATAAATGTAGTGGAGTAAAATAAATAAATAAATGTAGTGGAGTAAACTAAATAAATAAATGTTGTGGAGTAAAATAAATAAATAAATGTAGTGGAGTAAAATAAATAAATAAATGTAGTGGAGTAAAATAAATAAATAAATGTTGTGGAGTAAAATAAATAAATAAATGTTGTGAAGTAAAATAAATAAATAAATGTTGTGGAGTAAAATAAATACATTTAGTAAGTAAAAGAAATAAATAAGTGTAGCAGAGTAAAAATAAATAAATGTAGTGGAGTAAAATAAATGGTAGCTTAAAATAAATAAGTAAATGTAGTGAAGTTAAATAAAAAATAAATAAATGTAGTGGAGCAAAATAGATAAATAAATGTTGTGGAGTAAAATAAATAAATAAATGTAGTGGCGTAAAATAAATAAATAAATAAGTGTGGCAGAGTAAAATAAATAAATGTAGTGGAGCAAAATAAATAAATAAATGGTAGCGTAAAATAAGTAAGTAAATGTAGTGAAGTAAAATAAAAAATAAATAAATGTAGCGCAGTAAAATAAATAAAAAATAAGTGTGGTGACGTAAAATAAATAAATAAAAGTAATGGAGTAACTACAGCCATCAGATAAATGTAGGGCAATAATAATAATATAATAATAATAATAATAATACATATAAATACATGTAAAAGTGGAGTAACTACAGCTGCCAGATAAATGCAGTGCAGTAAAAAAAAACAATATTTCTCTCTGAAATGTACTGAAGTTATTTACTGAAGTCTCACAAAGTGGTAATACTATAGAAAATTACCAGTACCTCAACAGTGTATTTAAATACAGTTCTTGTGTGAAGATACTACGTTCTACCTGTGTGTGTGAGATGATGCTGTCAGTATTGCTGCTTTGTGCTGAACAACACTGACAGCATCAAGGAAGACCTTCACTCCTCTGTCCTGCTGCAGATCAGAAGCCGTGGCTGTAACTTGGCTCTGCTAAACATGCTAAACATGCTAAACATGCATGTTTTCATCCAGAAATCAGAATGTCATTCAGTTAGTTTTGTGTTACATTTATAAAATACAAAGTAAAGACTACTAGATATGGTTGAGGAGGCCTCAGCGAGCCCTACCTACCACCTGTGCTTTTTAGAAAATGAAAGTGGGATTTGATTGGATAACATTGTATCTACTTAATCTTGCTCACAGTTACATGTTAACAATGGGAATCATCTGGCGAGGAAGGACCATGCTGGGGGCCACCACTGCCTCCTCACAACATTTACCCAGGCTGGCATCAGAAAACCGGGAATTTGCTGATGTCAGTCTGTTGTTGCAAGGACCAGATATGCAATACGTTCAACACTATATAACAAACATGTATTAGAAAAGTAAAATGTGATACACGGGGCCTCCATCCACAGTAAGCTGTCCATGTAGCATGGTGTTAATCACCTACAAAGCCATGTCAGCTGACCACCACTCAGCTTCCTGCCACAAATACATCTGTTCCATCCGACACAGTGCTCTTCCTGAGAAGAAGAGCTGGTCACTGATGGACTCTGCTGGATGGGGGCTCTGCACGGTACTCCTGGTTCTGTCAGCTCGGCTGAAACAGGAACACTAGGGAGGTCATGTGGCTCTCGTTCTGCAGCTCTCTAGGGGGCTGAAACCAGATCCCCCTTTAGCACCATTTACAAAACAACTTTTCTTTCTCATATAATTCAGTGTTGATCAGAATCCTGCTGAGCAAGCAAGCTGTGGAGGCACTTTTAATTGTTCCAGGTGGTCTGGCTTGGGGAGCATAGCTGTGATGCTCAGCGATCTGCAAATAAAACTCCAGAGCATGCATATGAAAACGGGTACACAAACAAGGGAATTGCTTCCAAGACAGCTGCGGCAGGGCTGTGTGTGCCAAGGTTAGAGCCCGAGGGAACGGCACACGGCTCTCTCTGTCACTGCTTCACACAGTCTTCCCAACGCCACTGTGCAACGGCCTGCACCCTCCTGAAGCTGGGTGCAGACTCATCAACACCAGCTGAACTGGGCTGAGGACGGTGGTGCCAGAGGCATATTGTCAGACGGCTATCAGTAAATGTACATAATAACCTAGTAACTTGGTTAAAAGCTGAGAAATCTGGGCACACACGGATGAGAAAGTGCAGTGCAGAATAATCTTTCATGACAGTATCAAATACTTTTCTCCAGCGATACTTGTGCTTGTCTATACAGTTTCATATCTATGTTTATTTGATGGCATACTGTGAAAGCAGCGTTCATATTTATATCTGCAATGCATTGCTTCCTTCCACACAGTGTCATCACGAAGACTGTGATTTAAAACCCCCCGGTGATGCAGCTATACTGAGAGGATATTTATCGGTTTACACAAACGCAGCGTACTTCCAAGCATACAGGGGAGCTGTGTCTTGTCTTTACAACACACTGTATGGGAACACTTTTAAGAGGCTCGACCAAATGGATTGGTTCCACTAGACTGGAGTCTCATGTTTAAACTCCAAATCCACATGTGCATAAGAGCTCAACTTGTCAACATTTCTTTCTGAAATTGGAGATAGATAATATTTCCAGGCTACACTGAATTCCATGTCTACCCAAACACAACGCTATGACACAGATGAATCCCTCATACTGTACACAGCATGTGCACACCTAGCTACCATGCTGAACAGCAGTGCAGCGTTTAATTAACCCGCATTTACACCTTTTCATCACATGCAGAATCACCACCTGTAAAAAAGCACAAGAAAATATATTACTTTTCCTCATAAGTCGAGTGTTAGAAAAACAACAATCCCAGAGACGTGAGCCATTTACCCTCCATGTGGCTCTTAACCCAGGAGCCATCATCACCATGTCTGTCTCCAACCCAAAACCACGCCAACATTCTGCTGGAGAACCCTGCTACCCCACCTCCTGCAGACCTTCTGCTGGACAACCTTGCCGTCCCACCCCCTGCAGAACTTCTGCTGGAGAACCCTGCCTTCCCAACTCCTGCAGACCTTCTGCTGGAGAACCCTGCTGTCCCACCTCCTGCGGACCTTCTTCTGGACAACCTTGCCGTCCCACCCCCTGCAGACCTTCTGCTGGAGAACCCTGCCTTCCCAACTCCTGCAGACCTTCTGCTGGAGAACCCTGCCGTCCCACCTCCTGCAGACCTTCTGCTGGAGAACCCTGCCATCCCACCTCCTGCAGACCTTCTGCTGGAGAACCCTGCTGTCCCTTCTGCTGGAGAACCCTGCTATCCCACCTCCTGCAGACCTTCTGCTGGAGAACCCTGCTATCCCACCTCCTGCAGATATTTTGCTGGAGAACCCTGCTGTCCCACCTCCTGCAGAAACAGCCCAGCTCTCAGCACCGGCGCCTCCTACAGTAGAAGAACTCCACAACAAACTCTATTCAACTCACATATGTGAAATTAGCTTGATTTTTGTCAGTGTATCAAAAGATACATTTAAAAAGATGGAGAATATCTTGACTTCCGTGGATGTGGCTTTAAAAAAAATCATCGGGCATTTGTGTAAATGGCAGGGTCCTATTAGCCATGTGTAGCTTTTTATTAGCCCTAGTTTGTCACAAAAGGGTTGGCACCATTTTGCCACCTGTCATTTAGGCGAAGTTGGAGGGTCTGGTCTGCACCACGAGCTGGGCCAGTATAGCTGGTGAGATGCACGCTGCGTGATGAACAACTTCCCTTTCCTGCCGGTCTGCAGCTGTAGCTAGGCCCACAGCTCCTCGGGGCTGTAAATCAGCGCCTTTGTACTCCAGAAGGATTCTATCAGCCACAGGTGTGGGCTCTGCTGTGGGATTAAGCAGCCCTGCACTAGATACAGTGGAAACTGGAGAGCACAGCAGGCCAGCCTCAGCCAAATAGGGGGGGGGGTTGGGGGGCACTGAGGAGACACAGAAAGGAGGACATCAGAGAGGAGAGGAGAGAACAAAGATTTGATAGAAAAAGTGCTAAGGGTGCCAAGCAGGGTGAAGGGGGAAACAGACAGGGTCAGCGGGACCACATGCGGCCAAGCCCCCTATTTTGGAATCCAGTAAGGGGAAAATTCGGCGATGAAATGTGGCAGAGGTCCATGGAATGCAATTTCAAGCCTCCACATCTGCAGGAAAGATGAAACCAGGTTCCTAATTTTACAATGATGATGTCAGTGAGAATACATGACAGTGTTGGGCCGGGGTGCCAAGTCCCCCTCCCAACATTTCCTCCTGCTGTTTCTTTTTTTTTAACCTTTTCAAAGCAAGAATAGTTGTGGGGGTATATTGCAACATGCACTACTTTCTGTCTTGTGGAAGACCAATATTGTGAACAGGACAGATATTAGGTGGTATAGTCTGTAAAGCTCGCAGCATAATTGTCTTCATCAAAACCAGTGTGTGTAGCCGTGGAGGTCATCCTGTACCGGAACTCATCACTGTTTGAAAACCAGCAGGAAAGTCGTGGTTTTCACGTCAGGGACATGAAGGAGGCTTTGTTTTTTCATCACCAACATCCGTGTGTGATGTGATTCTGCTCAGGACTGCGCTGCTTCGTGCATGTTTTGCAGCTCGGCGTGTCGCGCTGCTGTCATCAGACGTGTGACGTCACGTCAGTTGTGCTGGCGTGGGCCTGAGCAGCTGCCTGCACGGCTGCACCTCTGCCCCAGCATGTCCAGCGTGATTGTTAATCACAGGAAGTTCAGTGTGATTGCAGCGCTGTGAAATCCAGCAAGCCGGGGCTGCGGCGGCGGCCGGGGCGGCAGCGGCCGGGGCCCCGGCTGCAGGGGCGGCTGCAGCGGAGCCCCGGCTCCTGATTGCCGTGCGTCCTGCACAAATCACGGCTTTATAGGAAACAGCTTTCCTCGCTTTGGCGAGGGGGAAGAAATTACATTTCTCCCTTCCCTACTTTTTACACTGATTATATTACCTAGCTTTGAATCTATTTATTTAGCTTAGGTAACCTTGATAGAACACCAAATATTATTATATTTTATCCACGTGTAACCACGGCAACATTATGACCCAACTACCTGCAGCTGTGCTCGAACGTCTGCGCTCTGGTTTCGTTAGATGGCACCGTGCGCCTCCTTCCATGCTACATACCATCATTTACTGCAAATGGAAAAAAGATGTAAACTTTTTCTAACCGACGTGCCAGTAGTAATACCTTTTTAAATTCTGAAAATTACAGGACCAGTAGGGGTGGTGGAGGGAGGGCTGGTTAGGACCAGTGCAAAGGCAAGCTAGTTACTGCCAAGAAGCATGCCTCAGAAATCCATGTGGCCCACCTGGGGATCACATGCACTTAGCTGCCGGCTTTGATCACCGCGGACCTTTCCCCGGTTGAAATGTCATGGTCCTGACTTTAAACTGCAGCACAGTATATTTACATATTCCCGGTATTCCCGGGACCTGCAAGTGGAGGACACACTCATGTTCCAGAGCTGCTGCCCAACTACGACCCTTCTGCAACCCACACGACTGACGGCCCAGGACCAGAGGCTGCTTTAACCCACGATCCATGTCTCAGAGACCCAGGGCAAGCACTCCATGTAGTGTGACGGTGCCTTGGAGCACGAGCGCGCGCACACACACACACAGGTACAATTATCCTTTCAGGCAGTATGTGCTGGTGGAGAACATATCGTCAGATATTGCCACGATTTCATATCTTCAGATTCATTTTATTTGTCTGAAAGCACGAAATGTCAGCTAGAAGCCCGCGTGCTGCGCTGTGCTGCGTGTACCTGTCAGTACTGCGGAGCAGGAAGCTGGTCAGTAGTGGCCGTTAGTACTCGGTGTACAAATCCTGGGCCCAGTTCACAGAACATCCTACGGTTCATGTAGCCTACATCTGCTGTGTGCGCTGTGGTGATAAGTAAGCAAAGTAGCATCTTAATCAGCCGTTAGTTATTGAACATCTCTGAGGTACGCTAGTCACGGCCACAGCTCCACGTAGACTCCTACTCTCTCCTCCTACGTCATCAATTCTTAAAGGCACAGGACACAACAACCTCCCCTTTCTTAAAATAATTACTTCTATTAACAGGAGGCATGTAAATCAAGGGTATAGAAACAAAATACGCATTCTCAATAAGAATAATCAAAATAATATACCAGTCTATCACAAATATCACATGAGGGAATCTGTACTGTTGTCAGTCTAGGTAGGAAAACAATATAACTGCTGTAACACATGAAGTGCATGCATTAACAATCAAACCCTCTGACTGGAGTAGTGCAACAGTGTGAGTGCAACGATTAATCTCAATACAACAAGAACACTTCCAAAAGATCAAGCTTCTTTTTTTTAAGAACAACCACACTTCTATAAACGATCAAGCATTTTTCAAGAAGAACCAAGGATAGCCATTTGTGATTCTAGTCTCTTAATTCAAGTCACATAGTCCTTGAGCCACACAGACCGGCGAGTTCCACATGTAGGCCTGGGTGAAGGATCAGTTGCAGTTCGACGGTGTCTTTGTCTGTAGGTGTGGTGTCAGGGAACGCAGTAAGGTGGGAGGAGGCATTCCAAGTCTTACCATTGCTCAGAATGTATGTACTGTTCCCAACCTTCTCCCTTATGGTGAGAGGATCACTGAACCTCTTGTGACCTTTCGGCACATGTAAGGGGTTTCTAACCCTCACCTTGTCCCCTTTTCGGAATGCAGGAGGACGTGCACCGCGTGTAGGCTTTCATCTTACTCTGTTGTTGAGTAACTCTGTGGCGGATGTCCATCTTCGCTGATGTACGTTCAGGAGCAGGAGGCAACAGGGTCAGTTTGGTTCGCATGGGTCGACCTTGGAGCAGTTGGAATGGAGACGAACCAGTAGTGGCGTGGGGAGTGGCGTGGGAAACCTGAAGGAAGTCTACCACGGCTGGTTTCCACGGCTGATGCTGCTGAACGGCCAACTGGAGAGTTTGTTTCAGACCGCGGTTGAATCTCTCTATAGCTCCATTAGCAGCAGGGTAGTAGAGAGAAGAGCGGTTGTGCGAGATCTGTCTCTCCTCCAGGAAAGATGCAAACTATGTAGCGGTAAACTGTACACCGTTGTCAGTGACGATGCTCAGGGGGTTTCCATGCCGACTGAACACGGATGACAAGAACGTAAGCACAGTGTCAGCGCTAATGTCACGAGTGAAGGCTACATCAGGCCACTTGCTGTAGTAGTCAGTCATCGTGATGGCGTATCTGCAGTCTGAAGCAGCAGTCTCGAAGGGGCCGACTATATCCATGGCAACTTTTTGCCACGGTCCATCAGGTAGCGGCACAGGTTGTAGCGGGCCTGGGCGTAGTTTTGCTGTCTTGTCGTTTGACCGGCCCAAGTAGCAGGAACGGATGGCACTGAGCACCTGAGCGTCCATTTTGGGCCACCAGTAGAGTTCACGTAGTCGTTGTTTTGTCCACACCACCCCCTGGTGGGACTCGTGAGCGATGGAGATGAGCGTAGAGTGGACAGCAGCAGGCACAATCAGTCGGGAGCCACGAAACACGAAATTGTCCTTGACAGACAGTTCCAGGCAGAGTGAGTAGTATGGCAGGAGCACAGGGTCGAGGCCTTTGGAGGAAGGGGGCCAACCCCTTGTGATGATAGCATGAAGCTTCACGACCTCAGAACCTGAGGCACAGGCGGAGTGAAGGTCAGCAGCAGAGAGAGACACACGAGCAGTGGTGAGGAGGGCAACATACTCTGCGTCATCGCAGGAGACTCATCGGCTGAGGAGGTAGCAGGCAGAGGTAGGCGAGACATGCAGTCGGCAGGTGCATTCTCAGAACCTGGGCGGTAGACGACATCATAGGTGTAGGCCATAAGACGAGCAGGAGGACAGGCAGAGGCGAAGGTGTCAGGAGACCGTACTTTGTTGTTTGCGATACGCACACATAACGCAGTCATTAAGTCTCTCCCCAGCAGCGGGGTTCCATTCTCCACAATGAAGAAGGTTCCTGTAGCAGTGCGGCCATGGAGAGAAACAGCAGCAGACATGCACCCCAGCACCGGAACGCTTGTTTTTGAGTATGACACCAGCCTGGCAGTAGGTTCAGTGAGTGGAAGGCTTCTGGAATGCTGTGCATAGAGACTCTATGGCAGCAGTATAGAGACAGACGAACCCGTGTCCACCAGCAGCTCCACTGTGCAGCACTGTGATTGTTTAGCAAGAATATCCACAGTGCAGGTGATCTTATCACTAAGATGTGCAGAATGTTCAGTATAGAACACCGTCAGTTCCGGTAGTTCAACCTCACCTACCTCTCTTGTGCGTATCTGTGTGGCACCACGACACACTTTGGCAAAGTGTCCCACTTTGTTGCATTTCCTGCATGTAATGGATGTAGCTGCGCAATTAGATGCATTGGCTAAATGTCCATCTGATCCACAGTGGAAGGTAACATGTGTTCCTCCCTTGTTGAGAAGCAGCAGCAGCGTTCGCATGTTTTCCTCTCTCTCTCTCTCTCTCTCTCTCTCTCTCTTTCTCCCTCGTCGTTTGGGCACCTGATGTGCAGCCTGCACAGGTGCGGCAGTCGGCTCACAGAACACTTCAGCTTGCTCCGGTGCAGCCTCCATTTGTATAGCAGTAGCCACGGCCTTGTCCAGTGTAAGTGAACTGTCCAGCAGAAGTCTCTCACGTATCCGCGGGTTGTATAGGCATCCAACCAGCTGATCACGGATCACTTCATCTTGGTCACCGAAGTCGCACGTCGATGCCAGGTCACGTAGCGCAGCAACATATCGAACAACCGCTTCATTCGGAGCTTGCACTCTCTTCCGGGATCCATGACGTTCAGCAACAAGGTTCGTCCCCGGGACAAAGTGCGCCTCCAACGCAGCCATAGCAGTATGGTAGTCCGTTCCCTTGTTGGGAAGCGAGTAGAAAAGTCTCTGTCCTTCTGTCCCCAGGCAGGGAAGTAAAGCGGCTCTTCGTCTTGCAGTAGGCCGAGAGTGTCCAGTAGCAGTGATAACTAGCAAGTAGTTCTCACGAACTAACCGCCAGGTGTTGAACGGGACGGCAGGTTCACCAGGGCAGGGCGGGAAAACACGCGGGAACGGCACATTCCCGGCCATTGTAACAAGCGGGAAAACCAACTCAAAAGTAAACCCAAATTATCTCGTCGCCAATTGTTGTGTGCACTGTGTGTGCACTGTGGTGATAAGTAAGCAAAGTAGCATCTTAATCAACGGTTATTTATTGAACATGTCTGAGGTACGCTAGTCACGGCCACAGCTCCACGTAGACTCCTCCTCTCTCCTCCTACGTCATCACGTCTTAAAGGCACAGGACACAACAACGTCTCCCCTCAGCGATTCAGGGGAAACTAGTGAGAATAATGGGCGTGTCGGTCCTGGTGTTACGACTCCTTCGTTCATGGTCTAAGAGTATTTCACAAAGCGTTGTAGCACTAAAACAAGCTCCTCAGTCCCTGAAGAGCAGGACTCCAAAATCAGTAAAGATGGCGGCGCGAACTCACGTTTGCGGCGGCCTCACCCAGTACCATCCATGCTGTGTCTTTGTCCGCGTCTGTGTTTGTGTCTTCGTCTGACGGCTGGGAGAGCTTGGTCTGCTGCGTCCTGTGGGCCCAGGGACCGCGGCCCTGCCTGAAGAGGAAATACCGAGGGCAGTGTGACAGGATGCGGAAGCGGGGCAGGCTAAGCTAACTGCTAGCCCATGCAGACCGGCAGTTCCCACAGTCATCCTGGCTGGTGTTCGTTCTCTGAACATGGAGTTTTTGGACTGTGCTGTACTGGGTGGACTGTGTTGTTGGCTGCTTTTGCTTTGTTCTCTCTGTTTTTGTGTGCTCTTGATGGTGTTGCTTTTGGAGGTTGGGGGGTATGTGTTTTTGTCTTTTTGTGTTGCACCGCTGTGGGCTGGGGAGAACGGAATTTCGTTTGTTTTGTGTACGTACTAGTACATAATGACAGATAGATTGTTCCTGATTGCTGACAGCACTCTCTACCCTGGGTAGTCCAGGTGTGGCCATGACGTCGGCTTGGTTTCTTTGTGGTGACTAGATGGCGAACATCAAGAGGGAACCGTTTGAATTGTGAGACGATGTGGGGTGTGGAGAGGGCATTTATTGTGTGATGTAATATTCTACTGATAAATGATGACGTAGACCTAGCTAGCTCTTCTGTGCTATGTAGCTAGCTGCATGGTCCCTGTGGTCAAGTAGCGTACTTGTCTCAACCTTGATCTCCAGTGGTACCGGCTTGTTTAAGTTTGTTGGTGAAGTGACTGCATCCACTCTACTGTGACCATAATACCTCCATGACTGAGACCATGTCTTTAAAAGCTCGGTGTCGTTACATTTCTTCTAAAATGTTGATCGGCGGGTTGCTGGAAACGCCCATTGTTCGTGTTCTGATCTCACTGGAATCAGGAACATTTATGAAATGAAACGACATATTGTTTCCCCCGGCCCGCAGGAGTGCAACACAATGACAAGACACCCACCCACCCACCCACCCATCCATCCATCCATCCATCCATCCATCCATCCATTATCCAAACCGCTTATCCTGCTCTCAGGGTCGCGGGGATGCTGGAGTCTATCCCAGCAGTCATTGGGCAGCAGGCGGGGAGACACCCTGGACAGGCCGCCAGGCCATCACATAGCAAAACCTTCAAGAACACATATATCCAAACTATAATTAAAAACTACAACAACACATATAACCAACATATCAAAAAAATCAAATTAAATTAAAAAAATAAAATAATCACAGTCCCAGGGAGCGAACACCAGCCAGGATGACTGTGGGAACTGCCGGTCTGCATGGGCTAGCAGTTAGCTTAGCCTGTCCCGCGTTCCTCCTCCTCTCGCCCACAGCAGACCGAGCTCCCTCAGCTGATCCAGCGCCAGCTCTCCCAGTCAAGCGAAACCGACGATCAAAATAAAAACGTCACACGACGACACAAACTTAGACGTGGACAAAGACACTACATAGTCAGTACTGGGTGAGGCCGCTGCAAACGCGAGTCCGCGCCGCCACCTTCCCACACCGGAAGCGGTGTGACACATGTCCAAATTGTTGCGCCAACATGAACACGCATTTGTGAACAGAAAGCAAAGTCTCACAGCATCAACACACGGTTGGCTTTAGATGCCAACCACAATATTCTTGAGATTGTCGCCAAGTGGCCAGATGCGACACGTGACTCCCAGATGCTACAGGAGGGCGGCCTGCTTGAGATCATCACGTTCCAGCTGGATGTAACCTGGTGGGGGGCAGTGTCCCTGCAGGACGTGGCCCCTCACGCCTTAGTCCACCCACGACCAGGACCACAGCTAAGTTACCACAGGTACGCTCACAAAACGTTTCCTTTTTCAGTTACAGTTGTATTGGTCATGCGAACACCTCAACTGGGAATAACTGTGTAGGGGAAAACTTAAAAAAAAGATGTTACATATGTAGAAAAATTGCCGTATTGAACCTTTCAACATGTATTCACAGTCTCACTCAATAAGTTGTAGAGCCCACAAAAACAAACAAACTCAGTGTCGTGGGAAGAGGCGTGGGGCAGATGAAACACCGGACGACCTCCAGAGAAAGCCAGCAGGATCATCCGCATCTGTCCTTCTGCACAACCTGTGCAAGCAAGGCAACAGGCCACTGCCAGAGGAGCATAAAGATGTTGACGATCATGTTGACGATGACACCGATGTTGCTGCTGATGATGGTGAAGGCGAAGTGGATGTTCACGTCCTACAAAGTGGATCAGTATACAGGCACCACTTCCCCCATACATACTGCGGGTAAACCATCACGACGACAATACCTGCTGGTCAGAGCGACACCACAGACTGGGAGAGTCACGTCACTCCTCAGTTTCAAGTCATGGACCTCGGCTTACCAAGCCATGGTAAGTATTTCCCTTACAAGTACATGCTTTACCTTGCATCTACACAAATCAGTGAAAACGCACATTGTTGTAATGTGATGTATTTATTCAAGAGCGTCTCTCTCTTTAATGGTTTTCAGTTTCTGAGAACAGTATTCCTCCTGTAGGTGGAGGAGCCTCTCCTGTGTATGGAGGAGCCTCTCCTTTGTATGGAGGAGCCTCTCCTGTTTGTTTAATAAACTAATTTCGAGCTCCAGTTTCTCATCCAATAGAGATGCTGATGGAGCAGGGCCACCACCAGCTGCTGCAGGACTGACAGGAGCAGGACCTGGAGAGAGGGGGGCAGGAAGAAGGGGGGCAGGAGCCAGCGGCAGGAAAAAGTGGGGCAGGAGGGAGGGGGGCAGGAGCACTGCCATTATTGGCAATTGAACTGTTGGCCCTAAAAGAGAGAGAGAGGTTTGGTCTCCTACTTTGTCTAGCCTAAGTATCTTTGTGAGGCATTTACAAAACGATGATGATGATGATTATTATTATTATTATTATCATTAATGTCATTGTCTACTACTACTACTACTACTACTACTTTTGGCTGCTCCCATTAGGGGGCGCCACAGCGGATCATCCGTTTCCATCTCTTCCTGTCCTCTGCATCTTCCTCTGTTACACCAGCCACCTGCATGTTCTCCCTCCTCTTTGGCCTTCCTCTTCTCCTCTTCCCTGGCAGCTCCATATTCAGCATCCTTCTCCCAGTATACCCAGCATCTCTCCTCCACACATGTCCAAACCATCTCAATCTTGTCTCTCTTGCTTTGTCTCCAAACCGTCCAACCTGAGCTGTCCCTCTAATATGATCGTTCCTCATCCTGTCCTTCTTCATCACTCCCAGTGAAAATCTTATCATCTTCATCTCTGCCACCTCCAGCTCCACCTCCTGTCTTTTCATCAGTGCCACTGTCTCCAAACCATATAACATAGCTGGTCTCACAATCATCTTGTAAACCTTCCCTTTAACTCTTGCTGGTACCCTTCTGTCACAAATCACTCCTGAGACTCTTCTCCACCCACTCCACCCTGCCTGCACTCTCTCCTTCACCTCTCTCCTGCACTCCCCGTTACTTTGGACAGTTGACCCCAAGTATTTAAACTCATACGCCTTCGTCACCTCCACTCCTTGCATCCTGACCATTCTGCTGTCCTCCCTCTCATTCATACATAGGTATTCCATCTTGCTCCTACTGACTTTCATTCCTCTTCTCTCCAGTCCATACCTCCACCTCTCCAGGCTCTCCTCCACCTGCACCCTACTCCCGCTACAGATCACAATGTCATCCACAATCATCATAGTCCACGGAGACTCCTGCCTGGTCTCATCCGTCAACCTGTCCATCACCATTGCAAACAAGAAAGGGCTCAGAGCCGATCCTTGATGTAATCCCACCTCCACCTTGAACCCATCTGTCATTCCAACCGCACACCTCACCACTGTCACACTGCCCTCATACATATCCTGCACCACTCCTACATACTTCTCTGCAACTCCCGACTTCCTCATACAATACCACACCTCCTCTCTCGGCACCCTGTCGTATGCTTTCTCTAAATCCACAAAGACACAATGTACCTCCTTCTGACCTTCTCTATACTTCTCCATCAACATTCTCAAAGCAAACATCACATCTGTGGTGCTCTTTCCTGGCATGAAACCATACTGCTGCTCGCTGATCGTCACCTCTCCTCTTAACCTAGCTTCTGTTACTCTTTCCCAAATCTTCATGCTGTGGCTGATCAACTTTATACCTCTGTAGTTGCTACAGTTCTGCACATCACCCTTGTTCTTGAAAATCGGTACCAGCATGCTTCTTCTCCACTCCTCAGGCATCCTCTCACTTTCCAAGACTTATCACTGCCTGGTTTGGTGGCTGAACCAAACCAGGCAGTGATGGATGTGCAGAGGACAGACTGGATTATGCAGTGTCGAGCTGAATCAGCTGATCAACCTCCCGTCTATATTCAGACTCATCACCATCCCGGATAAGGCTAATGATGGTTTTGTCATCTGAGAATTTCAGGACTTTAACAGACAGGTCACCTGAGATGCAGTCATTTGTGTAGAGGCAAAAGAGTAGAGGGGAGAGCACACATCCCTGGGGGCCACCAGTGCTGATTGTCCGGGTGCTGGATGTGATTTTTCCCAGCCTCACCAGTTGCCTCCTGTCTGTCAGGAAGTTTTTAATCCACTGGCAGATGGGGGCTGGTACAGTGAGCTGGGTGAGTTTGGAGTAGAGGATATCTAGGATGATGGGTCTTGAACACTGAGTCCACAAACAGCACCGTTGCGTATGTCCCTGGGGAATTGTTAGGGTTCGGTGGTCGGTAGACAACCAAGCAACATACTAGGATTTCACAATCCATTCTAAAAGAAAGGAATTCAAAGCTATTGACAGTATCCCATGTAATATGATAACACAACTATTCTTAAAAACAACTGCAATACACCCACCATGAGCAGTGAGCCTAGGGAGATTGGGGGTCTGGTAAACGGGAGGACAGAGCTCTAGTAGAGGGCAGCAGTCCCCGGTTTTACGCCAGGTAATCAGTTAAAAGTGAGAAATCGAGATTCTGAGATAACATGAGATTGTTAAGAATAAAAGTCTTGTTTAACAGAGATTATGTTACACAACTGGTAGGGGGGACTATGAAGAGAGGGAGGCCTAGGAAAGCCTGGCTAAACAACATGGGAGATGAGCGGAGTGGAGGCGGGGGAGCTGCGATGGATAGGGAACGGTGGAAGAGACTTGTTGAGGTATCAGCTGTGCTCCTACGACCTCCACAGATTATGGAACTGATGATGATGATGATGATGATGATGATGATGATGATGATGATGATGTTACACAACACAAATACTGTTGGAGTGAAAGGCTTGGCTGAGAGTGAAGTCTTGACGGAGATCTGAGAACCGTTGTGTGTGTTAAGACTGGGGTGTTTGACGCGTGTTGGTGGTCTGTTGTTAATGATGACAGAGACAGGATGGACTGCAGAGGACAAGGCTCAGCCAGAGGACCAGGCTCAGCCGGAGGACCAGGCTCAACCGGAGGACCAGGCTCAGCCGGAGGACCAGGCTCAGCCGGAGGACCAGGCTCAGCCGGAGGACCAGGCTCAGCCGGAGGACCAGGCTCAGCCGGAGGACCAGGCTCAGCCAGAGCAGTAGAAGGCTGTATCTTATCAGAGGAAGAGCTAGAGGGACAGACACGTGACAGACAGTGAGTTTGACGCATGACATCTGTATGCAGCTGAACGTCAGGCTGAATGAGCTACACAACGGATTAGGTTATGTGTCAGTTGATTTACCCCCTCACCGTTAAGGTCAATACCGTCTTCTTCTTTTTTTTTAAGTTCCTCGTGTGCCAGAATGAGTCAAAATTGTTCATGAAACCATGGCCTTTTTATCACTGAGCTATTTATTAACCTTTTTATCCTGAAATTACTTCTCTGCATTTTAACTACTTTTTTTAGATAACCTAACCCTCTCCACAAACATGTCCTGCTTTTTTTTTTCAAGCACAAAATTAATTTGGGAAATAAAAGTAAAATACAGGCTTATTCATCCACAGGTCATTTTTTCAAACACCAGCTTTACACTCAGTGTACAGTTTAAGTTCCTGCTAGGGAACTATGAAGCAGTTCTATAATACAACACTGACTCACAGACCAGTCTAGAGGCCCCTGAGTGTAAAACACTGACTCACAGACGAGTCTAGAGGCCCCTGAGTGTAAAACACTGACTCACAGACGAGTCTAGAGGCCCCTGAGTGTAAAACACTGACTCACAGACGAGTCTAGAGGCCCCTGAGTGTAAAAGACTAAATCACAGATGAGTCTAGAGGCCCCTGAGTGTAAAACACTGACTCACAGACGAGTCTAGAGGCCCCTGAGTGTAAAACACTGACTCACAGACGAGTCTGGAGGCCCAAGTGTAAAACACTGACTCACAGACGAGTCTAGAGGCCCCTGAGTGTAAAACACTGACTCACAGACAAGTCTAGAGGCCCCTGAGTGTAAAACACTGACTCACAGACAAGTCTAGAGGCCCCTGAGTGTAAAACACTGACTCACAGACGAGTCTAGAGGCCCCTGAGTGTAAAACACTGACTCACAGACGAGTCTAGAGGCCCCTGAGTGTAAAACACTGACTCACAGACCAGTCTAGAGGCCCCTGAGTGTAAAACACTGACTCACAGACCAGTCTAGAGGCCCCTGAGTGTAAAACACTGACTCACAGACGAGTCTAGAGGCCCCTGAGTGTAAAACACTGACTCACAGACCAGTCTAGAGGCCCCTGAGTGTAAAACACTGACTCACAGACGAGTCTAGAGGCCCCTGAGTGTAAAACACTGACTCACAGACCAGTCTAGAGGCCCCTGAGTGTAAAACACTGACTCACAGACGAGTCTAGAGGCCCGAGTGTAAAACACTGACTCACAGACCAGTCTAGAGGCCCCTGAGTGTAAAACACTGACTCACAGACCAGCCTAGAGGCCCGAGTGTAAAACACTGCCTCACAGACCAGTCTAGAGGCCCCTGAGTGTAAAACACTGACTCACAGACCAGTCTAGAGGCCCCTGAGTGTAAAAGACTGCCTCACAGACCAGTCTAGAGGCCCGAGTGTAAAACACTGACTCACAGACCAGTCTAGAGGCCCGAGTGTAAAACACTGACTCACAGACCAGTCTAGAGGCCCGAGTGTAAAACACTGACTCACAGACCAGTCTAGAGGCCCGAGTGTAAAACACTGACTCAAAGACAAGTCTAGAGGCCCGAGTGTAAAACACTGACTCACAGACCAGTCTAGAGGCCCGAGTGTAAAACACTGACTCACAGACCAGTCTAGAGGCCCGAGTGTAAAACACTGACTCACAGACCAGTCTAGAGGCCCCTGAGTGTAAAACACTGACTCACAGACCAGCCTAGAGGCCCGAGTGTAAAACACTGCCTCACAGACCAGTCTAGAGGCCCGAGTGTAAAACACTGACTCACAGACCAGTCTAGAGGCCCGAGTGTAAAACACTGACTCACAGACGAGTCTAGAGGCCCGAGTGTAAAACACTGACTCACAGACCAGTCTAGAGGCCCGAGTGTAAAACACTGACTCACAGACAAGTCTAGAGGCCCGAGTGTAAAACACTGACTCACAGACCAGTCTAGAGGCCCGAGTGTAAAACACTGACTCACAGACAAGTCTAGAGGCCCAAGTGTAAAACACTGACTCACAGACCAGTCTAGAGGCCTGAGTGTAAAACACTGACTCACAGACCAGTCTAGAGGCCTGAGTGTAAAACACTGACTCACAGACCAGTCTAGAGGCCTGAGTGTAAAACACTGACTCACAGACAAGTCTAGAGGCCCAAGTGTAAAACACTGACTCACAGACCAGTCTAGAGGCCTGAGTGTAAAACACTGACTCACAGACAAGTCTAGAGGCCCAAGTGTAAAACACTGACTCACAGACCAGTCTAGAGGCCTGAGTGTAAAACACTGACTCACAGACCAGTCTAGAGGCCTGAGTGTAAAACACTGACTCACAGACCAGTCTAGAGGCCTGAGTGTAAAACACTGACTCACAGACCAGTCTAGAGGCCCGAGTGTAAAACACTGACTCACAGACGAATCTAGAGGCCCGAGTGTAAAACACTGACTCACAGACCAGTCTAGAGGCCCAAGTGTAAAACACTGACTCACAGACCAGTCTAGAGGCCCCTGACTGAGGCTCCTGGACAAACCGTGTTGGCAGGTAGAAGAGTGAATACATGACCATGAAGCTGTGTGGTGTTATCACTGACACAGTGAAATATGATAAACTCTCAGATGTATATATCCACGTGCTTCAGTTTGTACTTTACGTTTACACAGGACAAGTAAGAGACTGAGGAGGATGAAGGAGGATGAAGAGAGGAAAGCATTGCAGAGGGACAAAGTGAAGCCATGGTAAGATGAAGAGGGACCTGCAAGTTATCAGTCTTCAAAAAAACCAGACTTACTGATGCAACTTCTTCTAGCCATGATGATTTTTTTTTGGGGGGGGGGAGTTTCTCCCCAATTGTACCCGTCCAATTACACCACTCTTCCGAGCCGTCCCGGTCGCTGCTCCACCCCCTCTGCTGATCCGGGAGGGCTGCAGACTACCACATGTCTCTTCCCATACATGTGGAGTCACCAGCCGCTTCTTTTCACCTGACAGTGAGGAGTTTCACCAGGGGGACGTAGCACGTGGGAGGATCACACTATTCCCCCCAGTTTCCCCTCCCCTGAACAGGCGCTCCGACCGACCAGAGGAGGCGCTAGTGCAGCGGCCAGGACACATACCCACATCCAGCTTCCCACCTGCAGACACAGCCAACTGTGTCTGTAGAGACGCCCGACCAAGCCAGGGGTAACACGGGGATTCGAACCGGAGATCCCTATGTTGGTTGGCCATGATGATTTTGTTATGGCCAACCAATGCTCAGTATTTCTGACATTGCCATCAGATCACTTCTTCTATGCCTCAAACAGTTCATGAGGCAATTTCAGTTTCAGCACAGATGTTGAGGCAGCTCCAGCAGTCAGCAGCTTACTTGTTTGCCATGGGCGCGTGAACACGGTGCTGGATTTGCTAGTATTTTAGGAAGACAAATGGTTGGGACTTTGTAACTCGATGACACAGCTGACATGCTATATGTGAAGCACAGTGTTGTGGTGTCAGCAGAAACACTTCTCTTAGAAAACTGTATAGTGGAGCAACTGTCTCCATTCCACCAGATTGTCTTTGAGGAGCTTAACAGATGTCCCCTGAACACTGTCCATCTAATGTTGACTGTATTACCATGGCATGCAACAGGGTCACATACCTGAATGTACCTTCATAGATGGAGCTAGAGCACAAGTGGTGTGTGAACACTACCAGTTTGAGGAACTGGACCCTCTAACAGAACCACGACCAGCCATTATAAATATAATCATAGTTGTTAATGTGATGTCACAACGTACTGCATGTCAGTGCAAAAGTTTCCTGGCTTCCTCCCCATCCGGACACACACTTTTTATGGAATGCCAGTAGAAGTTTGGAGCTTGCAGGGAACAGACACCTCGTACCCAGCATCGTTTCGCCCTGTTGAGCGCATTGCTGGAAGGTGTGTGGTGAACACACCCACTGTGCATTGAAGCAAGACAAAAGAAAAGATGACTGTAGTCATGCCACGCTGCATGGCGGGTGAGATGTAGGATAGTGTACTAAACTCTTCACAGACAAGACTGAAGAGATGAGTTTTCAGGTCTAAGTCTTGTGTCCTAGTCTAGGGAATTGTATGCATGTGTGTATGGATGTATGTGTGTATGTACTGATTTGTAAAACGTCTTACCAGCCCTCAATGGATAGTATCAAAATAACTTGTTGAAATAAATTGTACTGTTTTGTGTATCTTTTTTATAACATTATTGGCCATTGCTAGTGGCACAGTAGGTAATTCATCATCGCATACTTACATAAGACAAATCTATTCACGCTACAATTTATGAGTCTGTAATGACAGTAAGCCTGATCTATTCATACCAGAGGTTTTCTTCAAATGCATTTAGTACCTTTTAGAAAACGGTTTAACCTCTGCACTACAATAAAAGGTGAGTCAAATTTCCCCTACTTTCCTGTCTGTGAAGAGTCACAGTCATCTGGGTCCCCTCCTGGACCCCCTACTATTCTGATTTGCATTTGTATAGCTCACAGCGTTTTAATTTACACGTGAAAGCCACCTCAGGGCTATGGGGTCAACTGCCGAGCCTCTCTCGGCTCGTAAAACTTACTATTTTTCTTACTAGTATTTTTTTTCTTCTTGTTATGATGTTCTGATGATTTGTATCAGCTGGTTGTTAATCAGTGGCAGATCCCTGCTGCTGTTTAATATGAGTCACACTCACAAATTGAGTCACACCCACATTATTTTTCTCCTTTTGGAGTGTTTGGGGTAGCCAAATGAAAACAATTAAAATCAAAGCATTTCTGTCTTAATTCCAACATCCTCTATACTAAGCGGGGATTATAGCCCTTATGCATTTGTAGACTAAATGTAAAATACAATGTCATTGTGGTCCATTATATGTAGGCTACTGAGAAAAACTCATTAATTCAGAGTCGGCGAGTGGGAAGCGATAGTAAATGCATGTGTATCTGTAGAAATAAGCCAGTATACCCGACCTCCACTCCCATAGCCCACCAAGCACAGTCACAGAGAAGAGGAACCATTAGAGATCATGTCCTGGAAGACGAAGAACAGGAACAGTTAGAGATCATCTTGTCCTGGAAGAAGAAGAAGACGAACAGTTAGAAAGCATGTTGTCCTGGAAGAGGAAGAGGAACAGTTAGAGATCATGGAGTCCTAAAAGAAGAAGAAGAAGAAGAAGAAGAAGAAGAAGAGGAACAGGTAGAGATCATGTTGTCCTGGGCATGAGCAAGACACATTGCTGGCCTGGATGCAGATTTGGGCCTAATCATCCACTCCTCAGGCATCCTCTCACTTTCCAAGATTGTGTTAAACAATCTCATTAAAAAACTCCACTGCCATCTCTCCTAAACATCTCCATCCATGCCTCCACAGGTATGTCATCAGGACCAACTGCCTTTCCACTCTTCATCCTTTTCATAGCTGCCCTCACTTCCTCCTTGCTAATCCACTGCACTTCGTGATTCACTATCCCCACATCATCCAACCTTCTCTCTCTCTCATTTTCTTCATTCATCAGCCCCTCAAAGTACTCCTTCCACCTTCTCAGCACACTCTCCTCGCTTGTCAGCACATTTCCATCTCTATCCTTGATCGCCCTAACTTGCTGCACATCCTTCCCAGCTCGGTCCCTCTGTCAAGCCAATCGGTACAAGTCCTTTTCTCCTTCCTTAGTGTCTAACCTCTCATACAACTCACCATATGCATTTGCCTTCACCACCTCTCTCTTTGCTTTACGCTGCATCTCCTTGTACTCCTGTCTACTTTCTTCATCTCTCTGACTATCCCACCTCTTCTTTGCCAACCTTTTCCTCTGTATAATTTGCTGTACTTCCTCATCCCACCACAAAGACCTCTTGTCTTGCTTCCTCTCTCCTGATGACACACCAAGTACCTTCCTAGCTGTCTCCGTCACTATTTCTGCAGTGGTTGTCCAGCCATCTGGCAACTCTTCACTACCACCCAGTGCCTGTCTTAACTCCTGCCTGAACTCCACACAACAGTCTTCCTTCTTCAACTTCCACCATTTGATCATCGGCACTGCCTTCACTCTCTTCCTCTTCTTGGTCTCCAAAGTCATCCTACAGACCACCATCCGATGCTGCCTAGCTACGTTCTCCCCTGTCACCACCTTGCAGTCTCCAATCCCTTTCAGATCACACCTTCTACATATAGATATAGCACTTGCCTCCACTCTTGTACGTCACCCTGTGTTCCTCCCTCTTCTTGAAATATGTATTCACCTAAGCCATTTCCACCCTTTTCACAAAATCCACCACCATCTGTCCTTCCATATTTCTCTCCTTGACACCATATCTACCCATCACCTCCTCATCACCTCTGTTCCCTTCACCAACATGTCCATTGAAGTCCGCTCCAATCACCACTCTCTCCTCCTTGGGTATCCTCTCCACCACGTCATCCAACTCGCTCCAGAATTCTTCTTTCTCTTCCATCTCACACCCAACTTGCGGGGCATATGCTCTGATAACATTCATCAATACACCTTCGATTTCCAGCTTCATACTCATCACTCTGTCTGACACTCGCTTCACCTCCAGCACACTCTTGACATACTCTTCCTTCAGAATCACCCCTACCCCATTACTCCTCCCATTCACACCATGGTAGAAGAGTTTGAACCCACCTCCGATACTCCTGGCCTTACTCCCCTTCCACCTGGTCTCTTGCACACACAGTATGCCTACCTTTCTTCTTTCCATCATATCAGCCAGCTCTCTCCCTTTACCAGTCGCGGTGCCAATATTCAATTTTTTTGAATGTTGGCACTCCAGAGAACTAGAAGAACTCTAGGGAACTCTAGGGAAGTCTAGAGGATGTTGGCACTCTATAATATTGGCACCTCTAGAGCCCAGAAACCGGCAGGCAGAATCAGCACAGACCCCCCCACACCCAGGTCACAGTCTGTTTCATCTCACCCTGTAGCAGGGGCTACAGAGCAATGTGCACCGAAATCAACAGGCATAGCAGGCATACCAGTTTTGTTTTTGCCCCCCCCTCCCCCTCACACACACACACACGTATAGGCCATCTTTCTCATGAACACTTAAAAGCATGGTGCAATAATTTGCAGTTATTATGTAAATATGACACTTTTTAAACAGCCCCTTCTGGTCAAGATGTCTCACCTACATATCTACGATGTGTTCTACCTCTTTAAACCAAATGTGCAATACCATGCTTGGACAATACAAACACACATACAATTGTAAAAATATATTCAACTGGTTAAAATTATTGCTATTGGTTGTAACGTAGGTATTAAAATATAGTATGTAGTTGTAAAGTGGATGGTAGATGAACATATAAAGTATACTGCTGGTACATAAGTGAATATAGTGTAACATGGCGGGAGTATATAGCATTGTATGTGGGCATGGTGGGTTGTTGAGTCGTGGTATGGTGTATATATAGTATAGTGTTTGCACAATATAGTATCTAAGCAATGTGGTGTGTGTGTGTGTGTGTGTATATGCATATATACACACACACACACACACACACACACACACATATATAGTATATATATATATATATATATGGGCATAGGTTGTTGATAGTCAGTTGTTGAGCCATAACAAAACTCTGTATAGTAGCGACATATACCTGTTGTGCATACATGCTTGCCTCCAACGTCCTGTTGTTGCTCCATTGATTTCGTCTGTTTTTGTCTTTACTGTTTGTTGTTTGTTTTCTTTTTCTTTCTTTTTTTCATGTGAGTCTGCAAGTGCTAGAAGCTGCTGAGTACCGGAGTCAACTTTCTGGTGTGCATAGGTACAATTGGACAATGAAGTTGATTCTGTTAAATATCTATATACTAATGTGCAAATAATATTTTGCCATACTTTATAGTCCATAGTCCCCGTGGGTAAATACTGCTCTGCGTGTAACCCATCATAGCTGTGTAGCTAGTAGCTAGGAGCAGTGGGCAGCTGCCATGCAGCGCCCGCGGACCAGCTCCACCTCGTCTTGCCATGCCTCGGTCAGGGGCACAGACAGGAGTATTAACCCTGACATACATGTCTTTGTGATGGTGGGGGACACCGGACCCCCTGGAGAAAACCCACCGCAGACACGGGGAGAACATGCAAACTCCACACAGAAGATGACCTGGGATGACCCCCAAGGTTGGACAACCCCGGGGTTCGAACCCAGGACCTTCTTGCTGTGAGGCGACAGCCTTACAGCAAGAAGTTAAGTTATATGGCGCCCATATAACTTTGTTAAAAGAATCACTCAACGGTAGGGAAAGTGCTCAACAAATAAGGAGCAAAATAATCTAGTGAGTCAAGTAAATTCTGTATGAGATAGTACAAGCCTGTTTAATGCCATAACCAATCATCTGCTGATGATTGCATATATACACTCCTCCGAGAATCATCACCTTAATGTGGTGGAGGGATTTGTGTGTCCCGGTGATGCTGGGAGCTGTGTTGTCTGGGGCAATAGCCCCTGGTAGGGTCACTCAAGGCAAATTGGTCCCAGGGCCAGACTAAGAGCGAGTCCCAAAAAACCCAATGAATTTATACCAGCAGAGTTACAGCACATCGCCCGGAAAAGGGAAACTAGGGCCCCCTCCTGGAGCCAGACTTTGGGGGGGGGGGTCGCCGGCGAGTGTCTGGTGGCCGGGCCTTGGCCCACAGGGCCCGGTCCAGCCCAGCCGGAAAAAAAACATGGAGCCACCATCCCATGGACCCACCACATGTGGGGATGAGCATTGAGGTAGGGTGCAATGCAGTCCAGGCGGCAGGCAAAGGCGGGGACCTGGGCATGCCGACTTCCGGCATCGCAGATTGGTCCTCGGGACATGGAATGTCACCTCTCTGGCAGGGAAGGAGCCTGAGCTGGTGCAAGAGGTGGAGTGGTACTAGTTGGGCTCACCTCCACACATAGCATGGGCTCTCTAAACTTCTGGAGAGGGGCTGGACTCTTTGCTTTTCCAGAGTTGGCCAAGGTGACAGGCGCCGGGCGGGTGTGGAGATACTCACAAGTCCCTGGTTGAGTGCCGCCATGTTGGAGTTCTCCCCGGGGAATGAGAGGGTTGCCTCTATACGACTCCAAGTCACTGGGGGAAGGCTCTGACTGTTGTGTGTGCTTGTGCACTGAAAAGCCTTTTGAAATATCTGGCCTTCTTGGAGTCTCTGGGTGGTGTCCTGGATAGGGTTCCGGCTGGGGACTCTAAAGTTCTGCTGGGGGACCTCAACGCCCATGTGGGTAACGATGGAGAAACCTGGAGGGGTGTGATTGGGAGGAACGGCCTCCCCAAGTGGAACCCGAATGGTGCCTTGTTATTGGACTTCTGTTCGAGTCATGGATTGACCATAACAAACACTGTTCGAACATAAGGTAGTTCATAAGTGTACTTGGTACCTGAACACCTTAGGTCAAAGATCGATGATGGACTTTGTGGTCGTATCATCCATATCATCAGATCTGCGGCCATATGTTTTGGACACTGGGGTGAAGAGAGGAGCAGAGCTGTCAACTGATCACCACTTGGTGGTGAGTTGGATCAGATGGCGGGAAAGGCTGCCGGACAGACCTGACAAACCCAAAAGAGTAGTGAGGGTGATCTGGGAATGTCTGGCGGAGGCCCCTGTCCGTGAGGTCTTCAACTCCCACCTCCGGAAAAAGTTCTCATGTATCGCAAGGGAGGATGGGGACATGGAGTCTGAGTGGGCCATGTTCAAAGCCTCTATTGCAGATGCGGCAGGTAGGAGCTGTGGTCATTGGTGCCTGCCGAGGTGGCAACTTAAGAGAACCTGCTGGTGGACACTGGCACTGAGGGAAGCCTTAGTGCAGGCTGAAGAAGGAGGCCTGTCGGGCTTGGTTGGCCCAGGGGTCTCCTGAACCAGCAGACAGGTACTGGGAGGTCAGAAGGGCTGTGGCTTCAGCAGTCACCAAAGCAGTTGTTCAGTGAGGCTATAGAGGACGACTTTCGGTTGGCCTCAAGGAAGTTCTGGCAAACCATCCGCCGACTCAGGAAGGGGAAGCAGGGCTTGACTTGGGCTGTATTCAGCCGGGGAGGGGAACTGCTGACTCGGACTGGGGATGTTGTCAGGCGGTGGAAAAAACACCTTGAGGAGCTCCTGAACTGGCCTAATATGTCCTCGGTGGAGGAGGTAGAGGCTGAACACTCGGGGGAGCCCCACCTATATCGCTGAAAGAGGTCTCTGAGGTAATTAAGAAGCTCCTCAGTGGCAAGGCGCCAGGTGTGGATGAGATTCGCCCTGAGATGCTGATGGTTCTGCACATTGCTGGGCTGTCTTGGTTGACACGCCTCTTCAGTGTCATGTGGAGGTTGGGGACAGTACCTGTGGAGTGGCAGACTGGGGTGGTGGTTCCCATATTCAAAAAGGGGGACCAGAGGATGTGCTCCAAATATCGGGGCATCACATTGCTGAACCTCCCTGGGAAAGTCTACTCTTGGGTGCTCGAAAGGAGGCTCCAACTGATTGTGGAACCTCGGATCCAGGAGGTACAATGTGGATTCCGTCCTGGCCGTGGAACAGCAAGCCAACACTTTGCCCTTGCGGATGTGCTGAGGGGGCATGAGAATAGAATATTCTTTATTAGTCATTTTATACATACATACAAATGAAATTTGCTCTCTGCATTTAACCCATCCTACCTGTGTAGCTAGGAGCAGTGGGCAGCTGCCGTACAGCGCTCGGGCACCACTCCAGTTATTTCTTCCCATTGCCTTGGTCATAGGCACATGTGAGGCTGCACCCTGGCAGTCTCAAGAGTTTGACCAGCCAGTCTACATGTGTTTTGTGGACTTGGAGAAGGCTTAAGACCATGTACCCCGGGGCAGTCTGTGGAGGGTACTGCGGGAGTATGGGGTACCGGAGCAGTTGCTACAAGCCATCCGGTCCTTGTATAACCAAAGTGAGAGCTGAGTCCGCATTCTCAGCACGAAGTCAAACACGTTTTCGGTGGGTGTCTGACTCCACCAAGGTTGTCCCTTGTCTCCGATTTTTCAGTTGAGGTGGTTCGGGCATCTGATTAGGATGCTTCCTGGGCGCCTTCCTTTGGACGTTTACCAGGCATGGCCAACTGGGAGGAGACCCCGGGGTAGACCCAGAACTCGCTGGAGGGACTATATGTCCAATCTGGCCTGGGAACTCCTTGAAATCCCCCAGCAGGAGCTGGAAGGCGTTGCTGGGGAGAAGGACGCCTGGAGTGCCATACTTAGCTTGCTGCCACCGCGACCCGACCCCAGAGAAGTGGCTGATGATGAATGAATGAATATATATATATATATATATATATATATATATATATATATATATATATATATATATATATATATACACACACACACACAGAGTATGCATTGTGCAAAAGTTATTGAAGTCTCAGACGTGTCAGTAGTAACAATTCTTAACAATGTATGTATACACACTATCTTCCCCTGGACTGTCACCTTGCTGTGGTGGAGAAGCTTGCATGTACCAATGATCCCAAGAGCTATGCCACCCCTGGTAGGGTCACACAAGGCGGATAGATCAAGGGGGAGGTTACAGACGAAGCGCGACCCAACAAAGACCTCAACGGCGGAATTGTCGGAAGATGTCTCCAGGTCACAACGGGAGTGAAGGCGGATGAAGGCTGCAGCAGAGGGTTGTCCCCAGTCGTCTTGGTTCTCTGTGCCATTGTACTCTGGCCGCCCCCTGCCATTGACCGTGTCTTGGCTGCAGGCGCATCAGCCACTCCACGTAAAAAGCTGTCACGCGCAGGCTTCCTTCCATTATGCGGCTCCAGGAATGGCCTCTACGCCCACCCGAAGACCCAGAGGAAGGACGGTCGTACTCGACCCCGAGTTACCGCCCATGATGATGATGATGATGATACACAGTATACAAAGTGTAAGTTGTTAATGTTATTTTGTGTTGAGTGCCCTTACGGCCTGTGGAAAGAAACTCCCGAGTCTTTCAGTGTTTGCCTTGTGGCTGCTAAGGCGTCTGCCTGGCTACAGCAGCTGGAACAGTCTGTTATTGGGATGATGGAGTTCCATAATAATCCTTCTAGTCCTCGTCCTTCACCACCTAGGCTGGTCAATGTTGTCCCGGTGGTACACTGAACAATGCACCGGGCACCTTTGACCACTCTCTTCAGGGCTTTTTGGTCTTGAGAGGTCCTCGTATAACCAAAGTGAGAGCTGTGTCTGTATTGTCGGCATAAAGTCAAACATGTTTCCGGTGGGTGTCGGACTCCACCAAGGTTGTCCCTTGTCTCCGATTGTATTTGTGATATTCATGGACAGGATCTAAAGGGGGTGAGGAGTGTGTCCGTTTTGGGAACCTCAGAATTGCATCTCTGCTCTTCGCAGATGATGTGGTTTTGTTGGCTTCATCACAACACGATCTCCAGCGCACACTGGGGCGGTTTGCAGCCGAGTGTGAAATGGCCGGGATGAGGGTCAGCACCTCCAAGTCTGAGGGCATGGTTCTCTCCTGGAAAATGGTGGATTGTTCCCCCCGGGTTGGGATGAGTTGTTGCCTCAAGTGATGGAGTTCAAGTATCTCGGGGTCTTGTTCACGAGTGAGGGTACGATGGAGCGGGAGATCGACAGGCGGATTGGTGCAGCATAAACAGTAATGCGGACATTGTACCGGACCGTTGTGGTGAAGAGGGAGCTGAGCTGGAAGGCAAAGCTCTCAATTTACCAGTCAATCTTCGTTCCAACCCTCACCTATGATTACGAGCTTTGGGTAATGACCGAAAGGGTGAGATCGCGGATAAGAAAGGCTGAAATAATTTTCATCCATAGTGTGTCTGGGCTCAGCCTTAGAGATATGGTGAGGAGCTCGGACATCTGGAGGAAGCTCGGAGTAGAGCCGCTGCTCCTTCACGTCAAAAGGAGCCAGTTGAGATGGTTCGGGAATTAGATTAGGATGCCTCCTGTTCGCCTTTCTTTGAAGGTTTTGTGGGCACATCCAACTGGGAGGAGACCCTGGGGTAGACCGAGAACTCCAGCGAGTTCTGGGTCTATGTATCCAATGTATCCAATCTGGCATGGAAACGCTTTGGGATCCCCGAGGAGGAGCTGGAGGGCTTTGCTGGAGAGAGGGATGTCTGGAGTGCCCTACTTAGCTTGCTGCCACCGCCACCCGACCCTGGAGAAGCAGCTGGAGATGAGATGGGATTGAGATGAGATGAGATGAGATGAGATGAGATGAGATGAGATGAGATGAGATGAGATGAGATGAGATGAGATGAGATGAGGTACAGTTCCCATACCAAGTAGTGATGCACCCTGCCAGGATGCGCTCAATGAAATGGAAATAAAATAAAAGCCAGTTTTTTTAGTAATTGTACCGTTACAATGAAATTTGTTCTCTGCGTTTAACCCATCATATTGTAGAGCAGCAGTGGGCAGCCGTGGTGCAGCGCTCGGGGACCAACTCCAGTTATTTTTCCTTTTGCCTCAGTCAGGGGTACAGACAGGAATATTAACCATAACATGCCTGACTTTGATGGTGGGAAGAAACCAGAGCACCTAAAGGAAACCCACACAGACAAAACATGCAAACTTCACACAGAAGGGACCTGGGACGGCCTGGGGTTCGAACTCAGGACCTTCTTGCTGTGAGGCAACAGTGCTGAGCACCGGGCCACCGTACCGCCCCAGAGAGAAACGTTGGGCACCAGATTAACAGGTTTTCTGGATCCATGGGGAGACAATGAACTTCTTCAGTTGCCTGAGGTGATAAAGGTGCCGCCTTGCCTTTCTAACCAACGGGTCAGTGTGTAGTATCCATGTTAGGTCCTCAGTGATGTGAACATCGAGGCACCTGGAGCTGTTCACCCTCTCTACTAGGACCCCATTGATAGAGAGAGGGGTGTAGGTCCTCCTCTGTGTTTTTCCGAAGTCAACAACAAGCTTCTTGGTTTTGCTGATGTTCGGGGAGAGGTTGTTAGCTTGGCACCACAGTGACAGATCCTCCACCTCTTCCAGGTAGGCCATCTCTCTATTGCTGGAGGTCATCAGCAAACTTAGTTATGGTGTCGCAAAATGATCTTTCTAACAATAATGGGTAACACTTTAGTATGGGGAACATATTCTAAGTAAAAAACTTAATTACTAGTGAATTAGTAATGATCAAGATGTCACTTTAGTATGGGGAACATATTCTAAGTAACAAAAACTTACTTTACACTAATTTAACACTATGAACACTTGTAGTTTTGTGTGTTGTTATGTAAGAACAGACCATATTCATTAAGTGTTAGTAAGGGAGAATAAGTCTTCTTGTGGTACTACCACCTTATAAAGGCCATACTAAGCAAAGCATACTGAGATGGTACTACTAATAAGCAATAATTCTGAGGTTATAGAGGGAAAACTCATAGTTAATGGCTTACTGGTTGTATAATAAGGCCATGCAGAATAAGGCATTAATGAGTACGTAATAATGACCAATTAAGAGCCAATGTGTTGCTAATTTGCATGCTAATAAGCACCTAATTAATGGTGACTACGTTCCCCATACTAAAGTGTTACCCAATAATGCTAACCTGCCACCAAAAAAACATACTACAAGTGTTGAGGTGTTTTAGCGATTGCTATAGTGCCCTGATTGTCTTCGTAGATTTTGCTCTGACCATATTTGTAGTTGTCCAGGTTCTCTAGTAACTGCTCCAAATAAAGGCACTCCTGCATTGCAGCTGCTAGAGACATAGTCTATTCCGCTTCGCAAGTGGACAGAGCTACTGTTTGTTGTTTTCTGGTTTTCCGTGAAATTAAACCACTTCCCTCACTTAGACTGACACAAAACCCTGTAGTGCTGCGTCTGTCGGAGGCATCTGATGCCCAGTCAGCATCAGTGAACACTCTTAGTCTTAGACTATTTTTGTCATCCCTTTTAAAGGTCAGTTCCTGAATGGTTGTACCTTTAAGATATCTGAAAACATGTCTTACAGTTTTCCAATGTTTTTCACTAGGTTCTGCGAAATGTCTAGATAGGCTCCTGACAACATAGCTCAGGTCAGGCCTGGTGCACGTGGATAGTAAAGCAAACTACCCACTGCTTCTCTGTATTCTTTTGGATTTTGCATCTTTTCAGAATTTTCTGAAAATTCAAGTTTTGGTTCGCAAGGAGTTTCTCTGACTCTACACTCCTGCATCCCAAACCTCTCCAGAATGTTTGAGACATTTTGACTTGCCCTTCTGTCTGGGTGAACTCTATGCCTAAGAAATGCTTTAATTTACCCAGATCCTTCATTTCAAACCTCTTTGTGAGCATTTTCCTTTACATTTTGCAGTATGGCCTCATTGCTAGCTGCTATAATGAGGTCATCAACCCAGATCAGTAAGATCACTTTTTCATTTTGGCTCACTTTTGAATACACAGTGATCTGCTTAAGACCATAAAGTGACTTGTTAAGTTTGCATACAAGTGTTTCACCTGAGGTCGACTTTTTCACAAGCCCTTCCGGCTGCTCTATATACAATTCACAATCAATCGGCGCGTGTAAATACGCGGTTTTTACATCCATTTGGTGCAAAATTAAACTTTCTTGTGCAGCCTTCTGCATAATGACCCTTACACTGGCCATATCAGCAGTTGGTGAGAATGTTTCATCATAATCAGTCCCTTCTTTTTGACTGTAGCCTTTAGCTACGTACCTCGCTTTGTATTTTTCAGAACCATCAATGTCCCGTTTCAAAGCAAAAACCCATCCCCCCCCCACTGCACTTTTACCTGGGGGCAATGCTGCGAGGCTGTACGTTTCATTTGTTATGCTCACGCACCAGAACCCGACACGCGTGGCGAAACCCAAGGCAGACAGACACAGGATGACAGTTCAAAATCCAAAAGGCGGTTTTATTGGGGGAGGGGAATAACAAGGAAGAGCGATAACAAATACTGCCACTAAATAATAAATGGAATAGAGTGGGGGGAATGTATGGTGCAATGTATGGTGAATAAACTATGTGTGGTGTCCAGTGGTTTGCGTGTATAACTATGTGTGAGTATTTTTAGTCTATGTGTGGTGCGGTATGTAAATGACAAGCAGGCGTTGAATAATGTGCGTGCACCTGCTAAGCAAGTCCAGTCCGTGATCCAAAAGGGGTTGTCCGAGGAAGTCCGGGTCCGAGATCCAGGAAGTCAAGTCCGAAAGGAGGGGTCCAGGTAGAGAGACACGGCGGGAGATCGCTGGAGAGGTCCGGGAAAAACGTGAAGGTCGCTGAGGACGAGGGAGACGCGGGGAGCCGTGGAAGTCGCGGAGGGAGAGTCTTGGGAGGAAACAGAGAGACACGAATTTTAGACACTGGGGAATAAACGGAATTGCAAGAGAGCAAGGACCGCTGGAGGGCTTGTCAGAGCTTTACCGCAGGGTTCAGTACGTCGAAGCACGGAGTGGTGTTCTGGGAGGCTTCTTGTAGAGGGCTGCCTGATTACCGCAGGTGTGCCTGATGGATGATGGCAAACACCTGGTGCAGTGCAGGGCTCGTCTCCTCAGAGCGCAAGCCGAGCGCTCGGATGTTTCCGGCATGTCCGAGCAGCTTGAACGTGCCGGGGAGGCAGCTCGGGGCGGTGTAACCAAAACAGGACCCCCACTCCTACGGGAGACACCGGGCGACCGTCCGATGGCGTTGGGGTGGGCCCGATAGAACTCCTCCAGGAGTGCGGGGTCGGCCAGGTATGACCGGGGAACCCAGCTGCGGTCCTCGGGCCCATAGCCAACCCAGTCCACCAGGTATTGGTACCCACGCCCCCAGTGGCGTACGGCGAGCAACCGGTCGACATCCCCGACCATGTCACCACTGTCGAGGACCCTGTGGGGTGGAGGAGCTTGGACAGGGGGAGACAGGGGGCTGGAGGCTACCAGTTTGAGGTGAGAGACATGGAAGACGGGATGGATCTTGAGTGAGGTAGCTCGCAACATAGCGGCCCGGGCGGTCTTCCAAACGCGCCGACATCGGCGGAGATGGGCCCGCCACCTCCAACTCCTGACGGGGGAACAGACAGGGTTGATAACCAAGGGAACACTCGAAGGGGGACAAACCGGTAGCCGAACTCTCCATGGAGTTGAGCGAGTACGCCACCCAGGGCAGGTACTTGCTCCAGGAGGCAGGGTTGCTGGTGGTAACGCAACGCAAAGCCGCCTCCAGGGCTTGATTGGCCCGCTCTGCCTGCCCATTGGTCTGGGGGTGATACCCGGAGGAGAGGCTGACCGTGGCCCCAATCCCCTTACAGAAAGCCTGATACACCTTAGAAGTGAACTGGGGACTACGGTCAGAGACAATGTCCAGGGGAATCCCATGGGGTCGGACGACGTGGGCGACGAGAAGGTCCGCCATCTCGGCTGCAGAGGGGAGTTTGGTGAGGGCAACAAAGTGGACGGCCTTGGAAAACCGGTCGACAATGGTCAGAATGGTATCATTGCCTTGGGACACAGGGAGGCCAGTTACAAAGTCCAAGGCAATGTGGGACCAAGGTCGGCCGGGGGCAGGAAGGGGGCGCAGGAGACCTGCTGGAGGGCGATGGAGAGCCTTGCTGTGGGCGCATGTGGTGCAGGCAGCCACGAACTCCCTGGTGTCTGCTTCCAAGGTGGGCCACCAGAAACCCCTGCGGATGAAGGCCGCCGTTCGGTGGACACCGGGGTGGCAGGCAAAACGGCTGGAGTGGCCCCACTCCAGCACCTGGGGCCGGACAGAGGGAGGCACAAATAGCCGGTTCCGGGGTCCATTGCCTGGGTCGGGCTGGGCGCGCTGGGCCCTTGTCACCACCGATTCGATGGCCCAGGTGACGACACCCACCACCCGGTTAGTGTCTGGGGCGTCAGGGGACCCCTCGGGAAACAGACGGGAGAGGGCGTCTGCCTGACGTTCTTGGTTCCCGGGCGGTAGGTGAGGGTGAAGTCGAACCAGCTGAAGAAGAGAGCCCAGCGCGCCTGCCTGGGGTTGAGCCTCTTAGCCGTCCGCACGTAGGTCAGGTTCTTGTGATCAGACCATACGATGAACGGCTGCCCTGCTCCCTCCAGCCAGTGTCTCCACTCCTCGAGGGCGGCGTGGACAGCCAGCAACTCCCTGTTGCCGATGTCGTAGTTCTTCTCCGCAGGACTGAAACGCCGGGAGAATAAGGCGCACGGGTGGATCTTCTGGTCCTCCTCCGACCGCTGGGAGAGGATGGTTCCGATGCCCGCGTCCGATGCGTCCACCTCCACGATGAACTGCCTGGACGGGTCCATTTGGGCGAGCACCGGAGCCGTTATGAACAGCCTCTTCAGGGCCGAGAAGGCGGCCTCCGCCTCCAAGGTCCAGGAGAAGGGGCGGAGGGTGGAGGTGAGTGCAGTGAGGGGGGCGGCCACATGGCTGAACCCCCTGATGAAGCGCCGGTAGAAATTTGCAAACCCCAGGAAGCGTTGGAGTTGCGTCCTGTTGGTGGGCCGTGCCCACTCCTCCACCACTCGGGTCTTCCTGGGGTCGGTGCGGACGAGCCCCTTCACAATATGGCCAAGGAACTCCACGGAGGCGGAGCGGAACACACACTTCTTGGCCTTCACAAAGAGCCTGTTCTCCAGCAGCCGTTGGAGGACCAGGCGGACATGCTGGTGGTGTTCCTCCTCAGTCCCGGAGAACACGAGGATGTCATCCAGGTACACCACCGCGAACGTGTTCAGCATGTCCCGGAGCACGTCGTTGACCAACGCCTGGAAGACGACCGGGGCGTTGGTGAGGCCGAAGGGCATAACGAGGTACTCGAAATGCCCTAGGTGGGTGTTGAGGGCCGTCTTCCATTCATCCCCTTCCCGGATGCGCACCAGGTGGTACGCGCTGCGCAGGTCCAGCTTGGTGAACACCGTGGCGTGAGTGAGTAGCTCGAACGTGGAACTCATAAGGGGGAGTGGATATTTATTTTTAACGGTGATGTCATTTAACAGTCGATAATCTATGCAAGGCCTCAGGCTGCCCTCCTCCTTTGCCACAAAAAAGAAACCCGCTGCCACCGGGGAAGACGAGGGCCTTATGATTCCTGAGGCCAGGGACTCTGTGATACAATTGAGCATAGACTCCTTCTCCGGGACAGAGAGGTTATACAACCGACTGGTGGGAAGGGCGGCTCTGGGAAGGAGATCTATGGCGCAATCATAGGGACGTTGAGGGGGGAGGGAAAGTGCACTGGCGTTGCTAAATACAGGGGCTAAATCGTGATAAATGGGAGGAACACCAGTGAGATTCATGGGGGGAGGCACGGGTCTGAGGCCGCTGGACGGGGAGTTGGCGGAGCGAAGGCAGTTGGCATGACACGCATCGCTCCAACCCAAAATCTGCCCAGTAGACCAAGAAATGTGGGGATCGTGCCATTCCAACCACGGTCTTCCTAACACCAGGGGCGCGCAAAACCAAAAAATGCATAGTTTCCACGTGATTACCCGAAAGAGTGAGGGTGAGGGAAGCAGTGCTGTGTGTGATCTTACCAAGTGAACGACCATCTAGGGCTTGGGCTGTGAGGGGTGTGTCTAGGGGGACGAGTGGAGCGCCGGCCTGCCGGGCCAGCGAGATGTCCATCAAACACTCGTTCGCCCCCGAATCCAGGAGTGCACCAATAGAGAGTGAGTCGTTACCCCAGGTGAGAGTGACCGGAAACAGCTGGTTGTGCTCCTTCTTGGGCTGGGGCTGAGGAAGGGTTGTCAGGCTCACTAGGACACCCCTCGCTAGTGAGTCGGGTCTTTTGGGCGAGTCGGGCAGGCCTTAATGTAGTGGCCCGACCTACTGCAGTAGAGGCAGAGGTAGTCACGCATCCTCTGCTCCCCAACCTCCAGCGGGAGCCGTGACCGACCCAACTGCATGGGCTCCTCCTCCGGCCTGGATCCAGAAGCCACCCAGGGTTGCGAGGGGAAGTGTGAGGGTGGAGAGAGCCCGCGGGACGCTGACCCAGGGAAGGCACCGGTAACATGTGACGCTCGCTGTTTCTTCCCTTCTGTTATTCCCTGGACTTTCGGTAAAAGGCCGGCCTTGTCGTGTCGCCGTCTTCATCACGTTGTCCGTGCTGTCAGCTGCGTTCCTTCTTTCAGCCTCTTCGTAGTTTCTCAGCCTTCTCTTGAAATCTGTGAAGGTTAGGCTGTCTTCATTCTGCGTGACATGAACTACAAGCGGCTTGAAAAAGTCAGGGAGCCCTTCTAGGATCATGGCTATGCACAGTCCCTCACTCATAGCTTCTCCCGCGTCCCTTAAAGCCTGAATAGCGCCCTCTGCCCTTATAAGGTAATCGGTGACCGTTTCGTTGTCACCCATGCGGAGTCTCGACAGCGTAGCATACAAGCTAATTATCCGCGGCTTGCTTCTACCCGAATAATGTTCTTTTAATATTTTTAAGGCTTTTCTGCCATCATCTGGCGCGTCATGACGGATCAGGGAAAGGCTTTTATCATCTATGCATCTCACTAATTCAGCACAGCAGTCCTCATTCCTTTTTAAGTCTTCAGCTGACTTAACTGCGTCTCCCTCTGCGCCAGGCTCATGCAAGAGAGTGTCCTTTAATTTTAACGAATGCAAATGACTAAGGAACCTTATTTCCCAAATGTCATACTTATCTTCCTTTCCATCGAAGATGAGTTGCGATGACATGTTTTGAGATGCTCTGTTAGCCATCTTGCTAGCGTGTCATCTCCACCGTTATTCACCGCCGGTAGCCCGCTTGCTGCATGCTCTTATTAGCCCAACTTTTCCCTGCTGAACTAGGTGCCGTACTGTATGGCTATTAGCTGAAGTTTCCCTGCTAAACTAGGTGCCGTACTGTATGGCTATTAGCTGAACTTTTTCCTGCTAAACTAGGTGCCGTACTGTATGGCTATTAGCCGAACTTTTCCCTGCTGAACTAGGTACCGTACTGTATGGCTATTAGCTGAAGTTTCCCTGCTAAACTAGGTGCCGTACTGTATGGCTATTAGCTGAAGTTTCCCTGCTAAACTAGGTGCCGTACTGTATGGCTATTAGCTGAACTTTTTCCTGCTAAACTAGGTGCCGTACTGTATGGCTATTAGCTGAACTTTTCCTGCTAAACTAGGTGCCGTACTGTATGGCTATTAGCTGAAGTTTCCCTGCTAAACTAGGTGCCGTACTGTATGGCTATTAGCCGAACCTTTCCTGCTAAACTAGGTGCCGTACTGTATGGCTATTAGCTGAACTTTTTCCTGCTAAACTAGGTCCCGTACTGTATGGCTATTAGCCGAACTTTTCCTGCTAAACTAGGTGCCGTACTGTATGGCTATTAGCCGAACTTTTCCTGCTAAACTAGGTGCCGTACTGTATGGCTATTAGCTGAACTTTTCCTGCTAAACTAGGTGCCGTACTGTATGGCTATTAGCCGAACCTTTCCTGCTAAACTAGGTGCTGTACTGTATGGCTATTAGCCGAACTTGAGCCGAATTTTGTCTGCTTACTTGAAATCCCGGGGTCCATAACCTGTTGAGGTGTTGTTCTTCAGCGAATTATACTTTGCGTACTTACAAATAAACAGACTTGTTTTCAACAACGATGGTGAATTTATGTTCTTTCTTCACAAGGCATTTGCATTCACTTTTATACAGAGCTCACATTAGATGGGACCACCGCGCTTCTTTTTTTTTATCTCATGCACACACTGTACGCGTGCACGCGCCAGAATGCGTGATTACATCGCCGCTGAACCTACGGTGGCTCATAAGGTACAAACAGTACAATATACAAAACACCCGTAAGGGAAATTCGCGCCACAGAGTACACAGTTTTTATACATGTTAACAAGAAAACTAACCCTTGGCATCTATGAAAGTGTAACCTACAAAAGGACTCACAGGCCGATCACCAGGAGGTTGCCCCCTTTAGCGAGCGGTTAGCGATGTCGCCTCGTGGTGCATTACAACCCAAATCGAAATCCGAAGCGGGTGGAAATTCATAGATACCGTGTGCCATCACTGTGTTTTAGCGCCGCCATTTTTGTGTCCGGGTCACAGCTGCACAACCACTACTGCCAGAGTAGACTAGTTGTGATTCTAGAGTCTCTAGACACAAAAAAGTTCATACAATATGCCCGGGATATGTTGTGCTGTTGGCTGTAACAACAGCCGTCAGAGGAACCCCGGACTACAAATTTATTCCATCCCTAAGCAGCAAGATCGGCGGAATAAATGGCTGGCTTCAATCAGAAGGGACCACTGGCAGCCAACTTCTAACTCCAGATTGTGCAGTCAACACTTTGTCACCGGTAAGTTACGTTTGCCTTTAACTTAGCTAATTATTATTTCTATCTTTTAGCTCCCTTTGACAGGAAAACGCTTACAGCAGTATCATAAGCATGTTATTTGCATGCATTATGCTAGCTATTAGCTAGCTAACGTTATGCTAATGTTAGCTAGCTAACTATTCAGATTGTGTAGTGAGCTAGCTAACGCTATCTTGCCCTGTGAGGGAAAATAAGTAATGGTTAGATTTATTACAGTAATCACTTGCCCAGCTATTTTTTTTAAAAAGGAAAGTATTATTAAACCCAATAGTTCTACCCTGACTTACCTCTGCACTTAGTTGAATATACAGTAAGGTAGAGAGGAACACTGGAGCAACCTGGGCAGTTGAATCCTTTTTATTAAGGTGCAAGTGAAAGCACCTTCTTTCACTTGCACCTTAATAAAAAGGCTTCAATTGCCAGAGTTGCTCCAGTGTTCCTCTCTACCTTGATGCTTGTCCTCACTGAGAAGCACCGGATGGCCGATCAGCAGATGCGCACTGAGATCACCCTTCTTGTTAAATATACATTACAGTACTTACCTGCAGCATAAAGGTGAATAAGAGAGAAAAGTGTCTGAGAGAAAAAGATGAAAGGGAAATTACCTCGCTCAGGTTGGTCAATATCTTGATGGTATGCACACATGCAATATTCTACCATTCTTGCCCCTCTGTCTGCTTAGGAAGAAAAAATGACGACCCCATGAGCCCTGATTATGTACCCAGCCTGTTTGCACACACTTCAGCTGGACAGCGGCAGAAAAACATCTATGCCAACAGTAGGTTTGAGCATACCCAGCAAATGAAATGGAAAAGGACTGAGACTTTGGCCCCTAGCAGTGACACAGACCATGAGACTGTGGCCCCTTCCAGCACCAGCGATGACACCGACAACACCATGGGAGTAGAGGCAGACTGTGAGTACAATTACTCTCAAGCCACTCATAGCCCAGGCATCGTGGAACTATGCTCAAATGCAGCCGGCAAAGCTACAGTCAAAGCATTATTAACAAATGAGTGTGCTCGACTTAGAGCAGAGGTTCATAGTCTAAAGGACAAAGTTGATCTGCTTTCTTTTAACGAAGAGGCATTTAAAGGAAATGATGAAATGGTACAAGAATTCACAGGCCTTCCAAGCTATGCTAAATTAATGGTTGTCTTTACCTTTCTGTCAGGATTTCTGAAAGCTAGTCCAAGACTGACTCCCTTTCATAGCTTTCTGTTAACACTGATGAGAATGAGGCTCAATTTACCTCTATATATTTTTTTTCTATTTATTTCGTATGTCTAAGACAAGTGTTGCCGGACTATTTAATAGTACATTAGATGTCATGTATGTTAGACTGTCACCACTTATATTTTGGCCATCAAAAGAACGAATTCAGGTCAGTCTGCCCATCTGTTTCAGGGATAACTATAGCAACTGCACTTCTATCATTGACTTTTTTTAAATATTTATAGAGAAGCCAAAGAACTCGAGAGCTTGTGCACAGACATACTCTCAGTACAAGCACCACAACACTTTAAAATACCTGATATCAATAACACCACAGGATGTTATATCCTTTGTGTCAAATGGCTGGGGTGGACGCACAAGCAACAAACACATCACATACAATGGTGGATATCTTGAGAAATTGTCACCAGGAGATGTCTTTCTACAGATGGAGGCTTCAATGCCAAAGATACGGTTGGCCTGTATTGTGCACAGTTGAAAATACCAGCATTCACCAAAGGCAAGCAGCAACTGCATCCACTGGAACTAGAAGCAACAAGGGGACTGGCTGCCATCAGGATCCATGTGGAAAGAGTCATCGGCCTGGTCAGGAACAAGTACACCATCCTTCAGACCACCATCCCACTGTCTCTCTGCCAAACAGCCACTCAAGGACAACCTACCTCCCTTGACAAGATGGTAACAATTTGCTGCTCTTTGTAATATTTGCCCATCTTTGGTCCCCACAGAATAGACAGGCAGTAGTTGCATGTAAAATGTAAAACTGATACATCAAGGTAATAAATGTTACCTTTACTGTAACCTGTGGACTTCTTGTATTTGGCTTTTAATAAACAAACTGTAATAGAGTTTACTTTTAATACAAAAGCAACCTTAAAGTCTCCAGTAGTACATCATCCATTTCATAACGTCTCCTACCATTTCAAAGAGTAACTATGTAAGGGTTAGAAATCAAGTTGTCTGCCATCTGGCATATATGCTATGTTTTTATATATATATTGTTACTTTCTGCACAGTCTGCGGTATTTGCATGTGTTCAGTGATGTCAGATGAATGTGTACAGACCATAAAGACAAAAGAAAAAACAGCAACAGTATCAGGGGCCTCATTTATTCCAATTACAGTGTCCAACTTAAAAGGTGCAGGAGCCAGAGCCAGCAGAGGGCTGAGTGGGTGAAACCAACTATTTTCATCTCTGGTCCAAACAGAGGTTAAAAAGCTAACGAGGTGGATGGAGGTAGTAACAATGCAGTGTTCCTGCGATTTATCATCAGAATCCTGAGGCATAGCCTACACTAGTAGGCTATTTACAATATAAATGTCAGGGAAAGTAAGGTGGGGCAGACACTTCACGGATGTTAAGGGACAGAATATAGACGAATGTAATAAATAGGGATCGCTACCAATAATTTATGTTTTTTGTTTTGTTTTTTTTCCAAATATCGCTCTCTTTCTCTCCCATTCAAATGTGCAGTGATGGCGGTCATGACGGCAATGACGGTCGCAGTAGAAAACTGTCAAGTCACTCGGACACAAATATGGTGGCGGACATTTCGGAAGTGACGTATTTGGTACCGTGACTATACTCGTTACGTTGGTGGTAGCGGTGGAATCCGGGGGCGTCCGGAAGCGTGCAGATCCTCAGACGTCTCTTCGGAGCGCGGGAATAACAAAGCGCGAGGGCTTCCGGGAGAGGGTAACTACTGTAACCTACAAAAAGAGCCACTAGCCGACCGCCAGGGGGCCGGTTGGCCGCCTTTAGTCGAGCGGTTAGCGGCGTCGCCTCGTGGGGTGGTATAACACCGGATCGAATCCCGCAGCGGGCGGAAAATGTGCTTGGTTACGAAAGCAAAACATCCTGTCAAATTCCTCTTGTGCGTAAACTTACTTGGCTACAAAATCAGGTCAGGTACCCGGATGACTGACCTCTCTATATATGAAGCCGCCTGTATGGAGGTATATCATACTGTTGGTTATGTCAAAGCCTTAGAATATCATAAACATCGTTCAGGCTGTTTTTCTCCGCATGTATGATGCATGCCAGACCTCCACTTTAATTCTCATAAAATGTTAATCAATGAAAAACACAGGGATTATGGTTAAGAAGCTCAGAGATGACTGCATGGTTGTTCCCTGAGGTATGATTACAAAGTGGATTAAATTAGACTGTGAAAGCCAACAACACACAGCACAACAGAGGCAACGCAGTCATGGCTGAAACAAAGAAGCAGGTGTTAAGGACATAAAATGCCCCCTAAGAAATGAACTGCAGCAAGACCCCAAGTCAAGCTTTAAAATGCAGGCCATGTTTGCTCTGCAAACTGAGGCATGACCTCATACAGAAAAAAGGTTGCAGTTTCTAAGTCAGTTCAACCACAAGCTTGCCATCATAAACAGAAACAGGGGGGTGCAATTACATGTGGTGGACAGGCAGAGCCCAGTGAGTGCAGTTATCAGGAACTGGTCATGATGTCACTGAGGAAGGGTGTTTTTACAACAAGAGTAAAAAGCTTTGGCTCTTTGTAATCATGTATTAAACCGGTCTAGCAACGGTAAATTAAAATACCAAGACTCTGACAATGCCACAGCATTATATTTTTGAAGAAAAATGTGCACAACAACTAACACATCTTTTACTTTTGGTTAATCCAATCTTTTATTTCTTATTTATTGTTTCATCATATTTAAAATCCAAAGAACTATGAGACTTTTTTAACCAATGCTAATTATTAATGTCAAATTGTGTGGAAATGTTTAAAAACTCCAGTTGTATGCAAGATATTTCTAATGTGTATTTCCTTAACAGCATGACCAAAAGCTAGGAAATACTGTGATGGTTGTTAATCTTGGAAGGAAAGTCTGAGTTCACATATCCCCAGCCACAGAGGTCAGAGGTCAGGATGAGCTCTAGTATAGCAGAGACACTGGTACAGACTCAGTGTCTTGCTCAATGAGTACCCCCTAATGGGCATGTTTGCATCATTTGAGGTTAGATTTTGGATGGGGGCAAATTTTGAAATCACAGCAACTCAGCGACATAATTTACAGAAGTATAACAATTTGTTTGTATTTAAATTTGTATTGCAGAATATGTTTCAATAAAATAATCTTGGCAGTAAACAAATTGAAGTAAAGTGCCAGGGAGCGTCATGACAAAGTCACAGAGTTAGAATCCTGTGTCCCTGCTCTGTGCTCTAAGAAGAATGTGTCCCCGGGTGCTGCACGGTGGCTGCCCACTACTCCTAGCTACACAGCTAGGATGGGTTACGTGCAGAGAAGGAATTTCCCCGTGGGGATTAATAAAGTATATCAAATCAAATCCATGTCACAAATGCTCATTTAACTGGCTGTCGTCCTCCACTATCAGAGGTCGTCTCTGTCAAGCACCCGTGATGGTACTGTTGGAACATGAAACTTGATGCAGAAATACCTCCCCCTATGATCTGTGTGTCAGAAAACCGTTCCCCCATCTCACTGACATTACCCCAGCAGGACTTGAAAGCAAATAAAAGCATTTACAAGGGAGGCATTAGTCCTCGCTCTAATTGGAAGTTTGCACCTGCTCACCTAATGTGATCCCTTCCCTGCTCTCTGGAAGAAGGCTCCTGATGTTTTAACACCTTCTGGGAGTCCCAGGTGTGTACTCCGACACCAGTCACCTCGCCAAGTTTCCTACCCATCCCTTACCTCTTTTCCACCAAAAGTTAAACTGCCCGAGACTTTCAATGCCAGTTGCCCCAGGTGAGGTACAGGGAAGCGGTGGGGGGGCATACAAAGAGGCAGACAGAGCCTGATGCCTACTGGGCAACATGGCCACATCTAATTGGGCACATGGCACATAAAGTGCATATCACGGCACCAAAAACCTGTTGCCATGAGAGTGTCTTTATGATCATCATAATGATGTGCATGTATGTTGTTCATTAATAGGCTTGGGAGTGAAGGAGAGTGAAGGAAGGGGAAGGGGTGGCAGATAAGAGTTTAATCATAACTATTATAGTGGAAACTACAACCTCACAGCTCTTGTTAAGGACCACGTGACCCCCCTTACACCTGTTTTCTGCAAAGTAAACAATGTTGTTTCCATTTTATGAGGCTGACTCACGGCTTACTTATAAAGCCCTCACTGTGTACTTTCATCCATAACGTTACCAGGGGCCATCTCCGTTAATGAAGGGTAATGATCTTTCATCACTCTGTAGGAAGCTCAACAATTTCTGTTGTGGGTTTTACAGAGACAAAAATAACTGCCCACGTCAAACTGATCATAAAGAAACTTGTGCGAATTCCTTGATTTTCTCTCTTTCTTTCTTTTCATCTTTATGGGAATAATTGCTGCTGCTGGGCTGAAAAGGCAGTAAATGGCTCTTTCACAATCCGCTTGCCCTGGGCTAGCAGGTGAAGCCGTAGTGGGCTAGCATAGCTCATGGCCAGATAAGCATGTGCCAGGGCAGTTAGTCTTGATTTTACAAGGTACAGATAGTTTATCATATGGCTGCAGAGGACCCTGGGCACATCACATGTAGTGTGGTGTGAAAATAATTTAATTTGATGGGAAAGAATCAGAATTTCACCTGAGAGATGTTGCCCACATGTTTGTCCCACGTTCAGCACCAGTCAACGATCTTCTCAGGAACATTCCCCTCACTGCTCATACACGTGTTGACCTTTAATAAACAAATACGCTTATGATGTAATACCTGAAATACCTAAGAATCTAAATAAGTCATTTTTAAAACTTAAAGGACCATTCACTGATGTTCAGCCTTATCTGTGTGTGTAGCAGGGACCAACTGCTGCAGGGCTGCAGTTGGTCCCGATGCTTTCTGCCGTGAAACTGAGGTTTGCTTTGGCTTTTGGCCAAGTGATGTATCGTCTTGATGCTCGATAGGCAAGAAAATCACAGCCAAGAAAACCACACAGAGGTGAATCAGTTCACCTGGACACCACGTTTACTGAGACAAACGTTTCATCATCATCCAAGTGTCCTCTTCAGTCTCACCTGGCTGCAGGTGTCCCCACCCTTATAAACAATGCACTGACCTCTTCAGTCTCACCTGGCTGCAGGTACCCCACCCTTATAAACAATGCAGTGTCTTATAAACAATACTGTGACATAACGACCCAAACCAATGACCACTTTCGTATGCAAATTACCGTGACCATTAACTAGAGTTTCGAAGGCAATGTGTACCATTCACAGAGGATTGGGGAACAGTGGCGATCACAGGATTTAAGATGACACCATTGTAAGAACGGTAAGATGTTTGGTTTCCCCGATGGACAAGTCACAGCAGTCCTCCCGGCACTAAAGCAGCGGGGATTCTGTATGTGGCGGCAGTGTTGGAACAGTTGACATGTGTATTTTCCAAACACGGCGTCTCAGTTGCTTTCACACCCCACAGCATGCTGCACCAGAAGCTGGTCCACCCCAAGGATCAGGTCCCCCGGCACCAGCACAGCAATACAGTGCAGCTGTTCAGTGTCAGGAGGACTGTCGTGACTTGTACATCAGGGAAACCAACACACTCTACACCATCTACACACTCTACACCATCTACACACTCTACACCTATCTACACACTCTACACCATCTACACACTCTACACCATCTACACACTCTACACCCATCTACACACTCTACATCATCTACACACTCTACACCCATCTACACACTCTACACCATCCACACACTCTACACCATCTACACCGCCTACACCATCTACACACTCTACACCATCTACACACTCTACACCCATCTACACACTCTACACCATCTACACACTCTACACCATCTACACAGCCTACACCATCTACACACTCTACACCCATCTACACACTCTACACCCATCTACACACTCTACACCATCTACACACTCTACACCCATCTACACACTCTACACCATCTACACACTCTACACCATCTACACACTCTACACCATCTACACACTCTACACCCATCTACACACTCTACACCATCTACACACTCAACACACATCCACATAGTCTACACCATCTACACAGCCTACACCCATCTACACACTCTACACCATCTACACACTCTACACAATCTACACACTCAACACACATCCACATAGTCTACACCATCTACACACTCTACACCCATCTACACACTCTACACCCATCTACACACTCTACACCATCTACATACTCTACACCTATCTACACACTCTACACCATCCACACACTCTACACCATCTACACACTCTACACCATCCACACACTCTACACCATCTACACACTCTACACCATCTACACACTCTACACCATCTACACACTCTACACCATCTACACAGCCTACACCATCTACACACTCTACACCTATCTACACACTCTACACCATCTACACACTCTACACCCATCTACACACTCTACACCATCTACACACTCTACACCATCTACACCGCCTACACCATCTACACACTCTACACCATCTACACACTCTACACCCATCTACACACTCTACACCATCTACACACTCTACACCATCTACACAGCCTACACCATCTACACACTCTACACCCATCTACACACTCTACACCATCTACACACTCTACACCCATCTACACACTCGACACCATCTACACACTCTACACCATCTACACACTCTACACCATCTACACACTCTACACCCATCTACACACTCTACACCATCTACACACTCAACACACATCCACATAGTCTACACCATCTACACAGCCTACACCCATCTACACACTCTACACCATCTACACACTCTACACAATCTACACACTCAACACACATCCACATAGTCTACACCATCTACACACTCTACACCCATCTACACACTCTACACCCATCTACACACTCTACACCATCTACATACTCTACACCTATCTACACACTCTACACCATCTACACACTCTACAACATCTACAAACTCTACACCCATCTACACACTCTACACCATCTACACACTCTACACCATCTACACACTCAACACACATCCACATAGTCTACACCATCTACATAGCCTACACCCATCTACAAACTCTACACCCATCTACACACTCTACACCATCTACACACTCAACACACATCCACATAGTCTACACCATCTACACACTCTACACCCATCTACACACTCTACACCCATCTACACACTCTACACCATCTACATACTCTACACCTATCTACACACTCTACACCATCTACACACTCTACAACATCTACAAACTCTACACCCATCTACACACTCTACACCATCTACACACTCTACACCATCTACACACTCAACACACATCCACATAGTCTACACCATCTACATAGCCTACACCCATCTACAAACTCTACACCCATCTACACACTCTACACCATCTACACACTCAACACACATCCACATAGTCTACACCATCTACATAGCCTACACCCATCTACACACTCTACACCCATCTACACACTCTACACCATCTACACACTCAACACACATCCACATAGTCTACACCATCTACACAGCCTACACCCATCTACACACCCTACACCATCTACACACTCTACACCATCTACACACTCAACACACATCCACATAGTCTACACCATCTACACACTCTACACCCATCTACACACTCTACACCCATCTACACACTCTACACCATCTACATACTCTACACCTATCTACACACTCTACACCATCTACACACTCTACAACATCTACAAACTCTACACCCATCTACACACTCTACACCATCTACACACTCTACACCATCTACACACTCAACACACATCCACATAGTCTACACCATCTACATAGCCTACACCCATCTACAAACTCTACACCCATCTACACACTCTACACCATCTACACACTCAACACACATCCACATAGTCAACACCATCTACACACTCTACACCCATCTACACACTCTACACCCATCTACACACTCTACACCATCTACATACTCTACACCATCTACACACTCTACACCATCTACACACTCTACAACATCTACAAACTCTACACCCATCTACACACTCTACACCATCTACACACTCTACACCATCTACACACTCAACACACATCCACATAGTCTACACCATCTACATAGCCTACACCCATCTACAAACTCTACACCCATCTACACACTCTACACCATCTACACACTCAACACACATCCACATAGTCTACACCATCTACATAGCCTACACCCATCTACACACTCTACACCCATCTACACACTCTACACCATCTACACACTCAACACACATCCACACACTCTACACCATCTACACACTCTACACCATCTACACACTCAACACACATCCACATAGTCTACACCATCTACACACTCTACACCATCTACACACTCAACACACATCCACATAGTCTACACCATCTACACAGCCTACACCACCTACACAGTCTACACCATCTACACAGTTTACACCACCTATACAGTCTACACCATCTACACAGTTTACACCACCTACGCAGTCTAAACCATCTACAGGCCAGTGGCCACTCTTACAAGGATGAGGATGTACACATCCTTGATAGGAAGGGATGCTGGTTTGAACAGGGAAGTCAAAGAGTCCATGTATGGGGGAGAGGGGTGGGGTAAGAGTACATCTGCCACCATCTTACAATGCTGTGATTGTAACTATTCCCAAATCCTATGTGAATAGTACACATGACCATTGTAAGTCTAGTTAATGGTCACACAATATTTGCATATGAAACTGTTGATTTGGGTGGTTTTGTCACTGAATTGTTTATAAGACACTTTATTGTTTATAAGGGTGGGACACCTGCAGTCACTGTGTTGTTTATAAGGGTGGGGACACCTGCAGTCACTGTGTTGTTTATAAGGGTGGGGACACCTGCGTTCAGATGAGACTGAAGAGGTCACTTAGTCTTAGATGAGTGGTGAAAAGTTTCTTTCAATAAACGTTGTGTCCAGATGAACTGATTCAACTTTCTGTGACAAGTGATGTATCGTGACGTCATTTGGCGGCCGGGAAAACTACACCGTAGCAGAGTTTACTCTACTGTAAACACACGCGTCATCATTGTCTCCGATAAATTAGGTTTTCGATGGTGAAATAATGCCCCACAACCCTGGCACAGAGGATTCTGTGGACAACGATAGAGGTTTACGCGTAATGCATTCTGGAACATGTAGGCGCTTTGGGGAAGCCTGTGAGCAGAACAACGGGGATTATTTCGTCAGAATAGTCCACAATGAGGACTTTATTGCTTCAATCGACTTGATTACCCATCAGTACTGATTGCACGTACACAAAATCATCGGTGAAATTTCCCCTTAAACTGTACAGTAAATAACTCTACATTAAACTGCACATCAATATATCTACATTAAACTGTACATTAATATCTCTACCTTAAACTGTACAGTAAAAAACTTTACATTGAACTACACATTAATATCTCTACCTTAAACTGTACAGTAAAAAACTTTACATTGAACTACACATTAATATCTCTGTTAAACTGTACAGTGAACAACTCTACATTAAACTGCACATTAATATATCTACATTAAACTGTACAGTGAATAACTCTACATTGAACTACACATTAATATCTATATATTAAACTATACGGTGAACAACTCTACATTAAACTGTACATTAATATCTCTACATTAAACTGTACAGTAAAAAACTTTACATTGAACTACACATTAATAGCTCTACATTAAACTGTACAGTAAACAACTCCACATTAAACTGTACATAAATATCTCTCCATTAAACTGTACAGTGAACAACTCTACATTAAATTGTACATTAATATATCTACATTAAACTGTACATTAATATCTCTACATTAAACTGTACATTAAATACATTTACATTGAACTATACATTAATATCTCTACATTAAACTGTAGAGTGAACAACTCTACATTAAACTGTACATTAATATATCTACATTAAACTGTACAGTAAACAAATCTACACTAAACTGTAAATAAACAACTCTACATTAACCTGTACAGTAAACAACTCTACAGTAAACTGTAAGTAAATAACTCTACATTAAACTGTACAGTAAACAACTCTACATTAAACTGCACATCAATATCTCTACATTAAACTGTACATTAATATCTCTACCTTAAACTGTACAGTAAAAAACTTTACATTGAACTACACATTAATATCTCTACCTTACACTGTACAGTAAAAAACTTTACATTGAACTACACATTAATATCTCTGTTAAACTGTACAGTGAACAACTCTACATTAAACTGCACATTAATATATCTACATTAAACTGTACAGTGAATAACTCTACATTGAACTACACATTAATATCTATATATTAAACTATACGGTGAACAACTCTACATTAAACTGTACATTAATATCTCTACATTAAACTGTACAGTAAAAAACTTTACATTGAACTACACATTAATAGCTCTACATTAAACTGTACAGTGAATAACTCTACATTAAACTGTACATAAATATCTCTCCATTAAACTGTACAGTGAACAACTCTACATTAAATTGTACATTAATATATCTACATTAAACTGTACATTAATATCTCTACATTAAACTGTACATTAAATACATTTACATTGAACTATACATTAATATCTCTACATTAAACTGTAGAGTGAACAACTCTACATTAAACTGTACATTAATATATCTACATTAAACTGTACAGTAAACAAATCTACACTAAACTGTAAATAAACAACTCTACATTAACCTGTACAGTAAACAACTCTACAGTAAACTGTAAGTAAATAACTCTACATTAAACTGTATAGGAAAAAACTCTACATTAACCTGTAAGTAAATAACTCTACATTAACCTGTACATTAATACATCTACATTAAACTGTAAATAAACAACTCTACATTAACCTGTACAGTAAAAAACTCTACATTAAACTGTACAGTAAACACCTCTACATTAACCTGTACAGTAAACAACTCCACATTAAACTGTACAGTAAACAACTCCACATTACTGCACATTAATATCTCTACATTAAACTGTACATTCATATCTTTACATTAAACTCTACAGTAAACAAGTCTACATTAAAATGTAAGTAAATAACTCTACATTAAACTGTACAGTATTTAACTTCTATATTAAACTGTACTGTAAGCAACTATACATTAAGCTGTCCATTAATATATCTACATTAAACAAGTCTACAATAAACTGTACATTAATATCTCTGCATTAAACTGTACAGTAAACAAGTCTACATTAAACTGTACATTAATATCTCTGCATTAAACTGTACCGTAAACAAGTCTACATTAAACCGTACATTGATGTCTCTGCATTAAAATGTACAGTAAAGAACTCTACATTAAAGTGTACATTAATATCTCTACATCAATTGTACAGTAAAGAAATCTACATTAAACTATACATTAAATATCTGCATTAAACTGTACGTTAAATAACTCTACATTAAACTTTACAGTAAACAACTCTACATTAACCTGTAAGTAAATAACTCTACATTAATCCGTAAGTAAATATCTCTACATTAAACTGTACATTAATATCTCTACATTAAATTGTACAGTAAACAACTCTACATTAAACTGTACATTAATATACATATCTGCATTAAACTGTACAGTAAACAACTCTACATTAAATTGTACAGTAAACAACTCTACATTAAATTGTACGGTAAACAACTCTACATTAAACTGTACATTAATATGTCTACATTAAACTGTACAGTAAATAACTCTACATTAAACTGTACATTAATATGTCTACATTAAACTGTACAGTAAATAACTCTACATTATTCTGTACAGTAAACAAGTCAACATTAAATTGTACAGTAAACAACTCTACATTAAACTACATTAATATCCCTACATTAAACTGTACAGTAAACAACTCTACATTAACCTGTACATTAATATATCTGCATTAAACTGTACAGTAAACAAATCTACATTAAACTGTAAATAAACAACTCTACATTAACCTGTACAGTAAACAACTCTACAGTAAACTGTAAGTAAATAACTCTACATTAAACTGTACAGTAAACAACTCTACATTAAACTGTACAGTAAACACCTCTACATTAACCTGTACAGTAAACAACTCCGCATTAAACTGTACAGTAAACAACTCCACATTAAACTGTACATAAATATCTCTCCATTAAACTGTACATTCATATCTTTACATTAAACTGTACAGTAAACAAGTCTACATTAACCTGTAAGTAAATAACTCTACATTAAACTGTACAGTATTTAACTTCTACATTAAACTGTACTGTAAGCAACTATAAATTAAGCTGTACATCAATATATCTACATTAACTGTACAGTAAACAAGTCTACATTAAACTGTACATTAATATCTCTGCATTAAACTGTACAGTAAACAAGTCTACATTAAACTGTACATTAATATCTCTGCATTAAACTGTACCGTAAACAAGTCTACATTAAACCGTACATTAATATCTCTGCATTAAACTGTACAGTAAAAAACTCTACATTAAACTGTACATTGATGTCTCTGCATTAAAATGTACAGTAAAGAACTCTACATTAAAGTGAACATTAATATCTCTGAATCAATTGTACAGTAAAGAACTCTACATTAAACTATACATTAAATATCTGCATTAAACTGTACGTTAAATAACTCTACATTAAACTGTACAGTAAACAACTCTACATTAACCTGTAAGTAAATAACTCTACATTAATCCGTAAGTAAATATCTCTACATTAAACTGTACATTAATATCTCTACATTAAATTGTACAGTAAACAACTCTACATTAAACTACATTAATATCCCTACACTAAACTGTAAAGTAAACAACTCTACATTAAACTGTACATTAATATACATATCTGCATTAAACTGTACAGTAATATATCTACATTAAACTGTACAGTAAACAACTCTATATTAACCTGTACATTAATATATCTGCATTAAACTGTACATTAATATATCTACATTAAACTGTACAGTAAACAACTCTATATTAACCTTTACATTAATATATCTGCATTAAACTGTACATTAATATATCTACATTAAACTGTACAGTAAACAACTCTATATTAACCTGTACATTCATATATCTGCAATAAACTGTACAGTAAACAACTCTACATTAAATTGTACGGTAAACAACTCTACATTAAACTGTACATTAATATGTCTACATTAACCTGTAAGTAAATAACTCTACATTAATCCGTAAGTAAATATCTCTACATTAAACTGTACATTAATATCTCTACATTAAATTGTACAGTAAACAACTCTACATTAAACTACATTATCCCTACACTAAACTGTAAAGTAAACAACTCTACATTAAACTGTACATTAATATACATATCTGCATTAAACTGTACAGTAAACAACTCTACATTAAATTTTACAGTAAACAACTCTACATTAACCTGTACATTAATATATCTGCATTAAACTGTACATTAATATATCTACATTAAACTGTACAGTAAACAACTCTACATTAACCTGTACATTAATATATCTGCATTAAACTGTACAGTAAACAACTCTACATTAAATTGTACAGTAAACAACTCTACATTAAATTGTACGGTAAACAACTCTACATTAAACTGTACATTAATATGTCTACATTAACCTGTAAGTAAATAAATCTACATTAAACTGTACATTAATATTTCTACATTAAACTGTACAGTAAATAAGTCTACTGTTGTTTTTGCAATGTGTGGTTTTATGTTTTGTTTTTGTTTTGTTTTTTTGTGAAGTACTTTGTGGCATTGTTTTAGAAAAGTGCTATATAAATAAAGTTATTATTACTATCCATCCAACCATCATCCAAACTGCTTATCCTGCTCTCAGGGTCGTGGGATGCTGCAGCCTAACCCAGCAGTCATTGGGCGGGAGGTGGGGAGACACCCTGGACAGGCTGCCAGGCCATCAAGGGGCCTGCCCCCATACACATACACACACACATCTAGGGACAATTTAGAACGGCTGATTCACCTGGCCTACATGGAAACCGGAGCCCCCGGAGGAAACCCAAGCAGACACGGGGAGAACATGCAAACTCCACACAGAGGACGACCCGGGACAACCCACAAGGTTGGACTACCCCGGGGATCGAACCCAGGACCTTCTTGCTGTGAGGCGATCGCGCTAACCACTGCACCAACGTGCCGCCCTGCTATTAGTATTATTGATTATTATTATTATTGTTGTTGTTGTTGTCATTATTATTATTATTATCGTTATTGTTATCATTGTTGCTGGTGGTATTAACTATTATCATTATTATTATTAATTATTATTGTTGTTGCTGTAGTTATTAATTATTATTGTTGTTGTTGTTGTTGTTGTTGTTGTTGTTGTTAGATACGAGCAGGGGGGGGGAATCTATGTCCCAGGACCACATGTAACTCCACGTTATCGTAGTCTCATGCAGCGTTCAGCTACTGTTCAAACCAGTGCAGCAAGATGAATATTACAATTTAAAAAGTGTTGGTGCTTCTGTGAAACGAGACAGACAAAGTAATTAAAAATATGATTAAAAAATTATAAAATTCCATTACATTTTTAAATGTTCAATTAAAAATTAAATAATAAAAAAAGGCATCCGACGTAAAATGTTGCCAAATCACTATGCGGACTGACAAAACCATACGAGATTGGCCGAGGCCCGCATTAACAGTGCGCGTGCCCTCACGTGGTACCGATGGGAACTGCACAGTCTGCCGTGGCCACCCCTGAGGAACAGGGGACAAGCTGACAGAAGAAGAAGAATTTTCAGTTAATCCCCCCCCCCTCACTATTTCATGATGAACTGACTCGTCCTTCTTTAAGTAAGTGCATTGCTTTACCAGGTGACCCATGCACACACAACCCCACTGCCCTCTGATACCGGCTCAGCGTTTCAAGTCTGCTACTAACAGCCTCGGTGTCATGCAGTATACACTTAATGTAGTATACACTTTCATGTGGTATACAATGTAACGTAGTATACAATGTAATGTAGTATGTAATGTCCTTGTCACATTTTGATGGAACATCTCTGTCATGCATCTTAGTTATCAGTTTTTAAATTCATGCTTTTTTCCGGTTTTTTTAAGACTGTCAAGTTTCTATTTAACGGTGTAGGACGCCATCTAGTGAGCAAGTTAAGTGACACAGTCTCTGTCTTTTTCAGAGTGCTGCCCACTGAGAGGTTCAGTGTGTAATACTTGAGCTTCCTTGAGGTGTGACACGACTAATAAAGACTGACAAGTTGGCTTTGATAGAAACAAATTGAATGAATAAAAGCACTGTATTCCCCATATTCTGCATTGTACATAAGACAAGATGAGACCTGGGGCCCATCTAACAAACCAACATGTAGTGGGTTAGCAAGATGTAGTGGGTTAGCAAGATGTAGTGGGTTAGCAAGATGTAGTGGGTTAGCAAGATGTAGTGGGTTAGCATGATGTAGTGGGTTAGCAAGATATAGTGGGTTAGCATGATGTAGTGGGTTAGCAAGATATAGTGGCTTAGCATGATGTAGTGGGTTAGCAAGATATAGTGGCTTAGCAAGATGTAGTGGGTTAGCAAGATATAGTGGGTTAGCATGATGTAGTGGGTTAGCAAGATATAGTGGGGTTAGCCAGACATAGTGGGTTAGCAAGATATAGTGGGTTAGCAAGATATAGCGGGTTAGCAAGATGTAGTGGGTTAGCATGATGTAGTGGGTTAGCAAGATATAGTGGGTTAGCACGATGTAGTGGGTTAGCATGATATAATGGGTTAGCATGCTAACAGTGGATTTCAGTCTCACAGGGGTGGCTTACTGTAAATAGTAGCTACACACTTCAATGTTTGAATGAGAAATTACATATATTGATTTTACTGAACATTAAATCACTGCAAAGTGAGGGAGGGACCACTGGACTTTTAAGATTGAACAATTAGCACAGCAGCTGTGGCCTTGTGTTCCTGTTTCAGTTCAGTTGACATTAGTTGTTATGTCGTGCCAGTCTACTGTAACCTTCAGCTGATGTACAAACTTGTGAGCTGCACTGGAGGTACAGTTTCCATCAGCACTGCAGGAAGCATATCTGGGGGTACATGGCTGCCTGGTTCCTCCTCTCAAGTCACACAAAGCCTCAGTGAAACACACCTGATCTTTCTTTTTTATATAAATGCCTTTATCAACCCTTCTGTTGTCCTGCGGGTCACAATGACCCACAACAGTGTTGAACAGCAGAGAAAAACGTTACAAACCTGTGATGATGACTTTTCCTACAGGGACCCCAATATCACAAACATGTGATGACTTTTCCTAAAGGAACCCCAACGTTACAAACATGTGATGACTTTTCTTACAGGGACCCCAATATTAAAACATGTGATGACTTTTCCTACAGGGACCCCAACGTTACAAACATGTGATGACTTTTCTTACAGGGACCCCAACATTACAAACATGTGATGACTTTTCCTAAAGGAACCCCAACGTTACAAACATGTGATGACTTTTCCTACAGGGACCCCAACGTTACAAACATGTGATGACTTTTCCTACAGGGACCCCAATATTAAAACATGTGATGACTTTTCCTACAGGGACCCCAACGTTACAAACATGTGATGACTTTTCTTACAGGGACCCCAACATTACAAACATGTGATGACTTTTCCTACAGGGACCCCAACGTTACAAACATGTGATGACTTTTCCTACAGGGACCCCAACGTTACAAACATGTGATGACTTTTCTTACAGGGACCCCAACATTACAAACATGTGATGACTTTTCCTAAAGGAACCCCAACGTTACAAACATGTGATGACTTTTCCTACAGGGACCCCAACATTACAAACATGTGATGACTTTTCTTACAGGGACCCCAATATTAAAACATGTGATGACTTTTCCTACAGGGACCCCAATATTAAAACATGTGATGACTTTTCTTACAGGGACCCCAACATTACAAACATGTGATGACTTTTCCTACAGGGACCCCAACATTACAAACATGTGATGACTTTTCTTACAGGGACCCCAACATTACAAACATGTGATGTCTTTTCTTATAGGGACCCCAACATTACAAACATGTGATGACTTTTCCTACAGGGACCCCAACATTAGAAAAAGTGAAACACTGTTTTTGTTCATATTTCCATGAAAGCTGTACACCACTAGGGTACTAAGATTGTCTTAGGGTCATGTGTGAGCCTAAGACATGTGTGGGTCATGTGACCCTATTAAAGCGATGGGTGTCCAGTGATTAAATGCAGTGTTTGTGCACTGTGAAGAGAGAAACCCCATATAGTCACAGTTTGTGATGAATGACAGCTTGTTTCTTCCTGCACAATAGAATTAAGTTGCTTCAATTCAGAGGTTTAACGAAGGCGGGTCATAAATGAGCCTTAAGACCAGGACAGTAAACACAATGTGTGGACAACACTGAAAAAGACCAATACAGAAGTAAAATATGAAACCGTAACAAATACAATTGATTAACTATGACAACATGTTTAATGGAGGAAAGACTTTGCCAGGGGGAAGCGGGAAAAGAGAGGAGGCAGAGTAAAAAGACAGGAGGCAGAGTAAAAAGACAGGAGGCAGAGTAAAAAGAGAGGAGGCAGAGTAAAAAGACAGGAGGCAGAGTAAAAAGAGAGGAGGCAGAGTAAAAAGACAGGAGGCAGAGTAAAAAGACAGGAGGCAGAGTAAAAAGACAGGAGGCAGAGTAAAAAGACAGGAGGCAGAGTAAAAAGAGAGGAGGCAGAGTAAAAAGACAGGAGGCAGACTAAAAAGACAGGAGGCAGAGTAAAAAGACAGGAGGCAGAGTAAAAAGACAGGAGGCAGAGTAAAAAGACAGGAGGCAGAGTAAAAAGACAGGAGGCAGAGTAAAAAGACAGGAGGCAGAGTAAAAAGACAGGAGGCAGAGTAAAAAGACAGGAGGCAGAGTAAAAAGAGAGGAGGCAGAGTAAAAAGACAGGAGGCAGAGTAAAAAGACAGGAGGCAGAGTAAAAAGACAGGAGGCAGAGTAAAAAGACAGGAGGCAGAGTAAAAAGAGAGGAGGCAGAGTTAAAAGAGAGGAGGCAGAGTAAAAAGACAGGAGGCAGAATAAAAAGAGAGGAGGCAGAGTAAAAAGACAGGAGGCAGAGTAAAAAGACAGGAGGCAGAGTAAAAAGACAGGAGGCAGAATAAAAAGACAGGAGGCGGAGTAAAAAGAGAGGAGGCGGAGTAAAAAGACAGGAGGCGGAGTAAAAAGACAGGAGGCGGAGTAAAAAGACAGGAGGCGGAGTAAAAAGAGAGGAGGCAGAGTAAAAAGACAGGAGGCAGAGTAAAAAGACAGGAGGCAGAGTAAAAAGACAGGAGGCAGAGTAAAAAGACAGGAGGCAGAATAAAAAGACAGGAGGCAGAGTAAAAAGAGAGGAGGCAGAGTAAAAAGACAGGAGGCAGAATAAAAAGAGAGGAGGCAGAGTAAAAAGAGAGGAGGCAGAGTAAAAAGAGAGGAGGCAGAGTAAAAAGACAGGAGGCAGAGTAAAAAGACAGGAGGCAGAGTAAAAAGACAGGAGGCAGAGTAAAAAGACAGGAGGCAGAATAAAAAGAGAGGAGGCAGAGTAAAAAGACAGGAGGCAGAGTAAAAAGAGAGGAGGCAGAGTAAAAAGACAGGAGGCAGAGTAAAAAGACAGGAGGCAGAGTAAAAAGACAGGAGGCAGAGTAAAAAGACAGGAGGCAGAGTAAAAAGACAGGAGGCAGAGTAAAAAGAGAGGAGGCAGAGTAAAAAGACAGGAGGCAGAGTAAAAAGACAGGAGGCAGAGTAAAAAGACAGGAGGCAGAGTAAAAAGAGAGGAGGCAGAGTAAAAAGACAGGAGGCAGAGTAAAAAGACAGGAGGCAGAGTAAAAAGACAGGAGGCAGAGTAAAAAGACAGGAGGCAGAGTAAAAAGACAGGAGGCAGAGTAAAAAGACAGGAGGCAGAGTAAAAAGACAGGAGGCAGAGTAAAAAGACAGGAGGCAGAGTAAAAAGAGAGGAGGCAGAGTAAAAAGACAGGAGGCAGAGTAAAAAGACAGGAGGCAGAGTAAAAAGACAGGAGGCAGAATAAAAAGAGAGGAGGCAGAGTAAAAAGACAGGAGGCAGAGTAAAAAGACAGGAGGCAGAGTAAAAAGACAGGAGGCAGAATAAAAAGAGAGGAGGCAGAGTAAAAAGACAGGAGGCAGAGTAAAAAGACAGGAGGCAGAGTAAAAAGACAGGAGGCAGAGTAAAAAGACAGGAGGCAGAGTAAAAAGACAGGAGGCAGAGTAAAAAGAGAGGAGGCAGAGTAAAAAGACAGGAGGCAGAGTAAAAAGACAGGAGGCAGAGTAAAAAGACAGGAGGCAGAGTAAAAAGACAGGAGGCAGAGTAAAAAGAGAGGAGGCAGAGTAAAAAGACAGGAGGCAGAGTAAAAAGACAGGAGGCAGAGTAAAAAGACAGGAGGCAGAGTAAAAAGAGAGGAGGCAGAGTTAAAAGAGAGGAGGCAGAGTAAAAAGACAGGAGGCAGAGTAAAAAGACAGGCAGAGCGAAACAGGTCGGTAGTCGTGTAGTATTGTAACAAATCTAGATATCGTTTAGTCCATGACTTACGAGCAATCAATGAAGTAGTGGAAGACTATGATGCGGAAGTTCTTAATCCTCACACTTTGCTGAGAAACGTGCCGCCATCTTCAACGTATTACATGGTGATTGACCTATGTTCAGCATTTTTTAGCATCCCTTCGAGCATGAAGTCTCAATATCTGTTTGCATTTACTTACCGCAGGTAACAGTATACATATACACGGCTGCCACAGGGATTCAAACACTCGCTTCATGTCTTCAATAAGGTGCTGAAGGAAGATTTGGATGTGTTAGCTGAAAAGGTAACAAGTACGATCATACAGTACGTTGATGACTTAATCATTTGCTCAGACACCATAGAGCAGTGTCATAAAGACTCTGTCGTAGTCCTGCAGGAATTGGCTAAGAGAGGACACAAGGCATCCCAGAAAAAACTACAGTACTGTCAACCAGAAGTAGAATACGTGGCCCGAATATTGAGTAATGGAAAGAAACAAATATCCCCTGCTCAGTTAGAAGGCATTGCTCAGGCACCCAAGCCTCAAACAGTCAGACAAACGATGACGTTTCTGGGCATGACAGGCTACAGCTCAGACTGGATAAATGACTATACTGCTATTACAGGCCCATTGCGCAGTATGATTAAGGCTAAAGGAACTGAAAAGTTACATGCTCCCCTAACATGGACACCAGATGGGGAAACGGCTTTTGTGACTATGAAACAACTGTTACAGCAGGCACCGGCATTAGCACTTCCTGAATATGAAAAACCATTTCACCTGTATGTTTCCCACAGGCAAAATCATGCAACAGCTATTCTTATGCAGCACACAGGGGTGGGAAACAAAACACAACCTGTAGCATATTACTCCACTGCATTATCACCAGTGGAACAGGGACTGCCACCCTGTTATCAGGGTCTGGCTGCAATCTACCTGATGTATGAAAAAGCATCCACTATCACTATGGGATATGAAGTGCAAATACTTACTCATCACAAATTGGCAAATTTGATTGAGAAATGCAAATTTGTACTTACTACCCAAAGACTGAAGATCTATTACAACCTGCTCCAGTACCCAGATGTGAAAATTAAACATTGTCAGACAGTCAACCCAGCTGATTCAATCCCGCTGCCAACAGACGGGATACCGCATGACTGTGACGCAGAAGTGAACATGTTTTCAAAGCTACGTGCAGATTTACAAGCCGAACCTATACAGGATGCTGATTTGTGCTACTTTGTAGATGGCTCCTGTTATAGGGACAATGATGGGTTAAAAGCAGGATATGCGGTAATCCAGATGGAGGAAACTGAGTGTCCAGTCACAGTCAAAGCAGAACAATGTGCGCCCAATTGGCGGAGCCAACAGCCTTAACTGAAGCATGTCAGTTGGCAGAAAATAACTCAAGTTATGATTTATACAGACTCTGATTATGCACACGGCGTGTGTCATCTATTTGGATCAATATGGAAATCAAGAGGGTTCAAGAAGACTGATGCTTCACCCATACAGCATCATGAGCAAGTCATAGCACTGATAGAGGCGATGATGCGGCCAAAACAAATAGCAATTATAAAATGCAAAGCGCACAAAAAAGACAAATCTAAGGAAACAATTGGAAACAATGCTGCAGACGAGGCCGCCAAAAGGGCTGCAACCTCATCAGTCACAGCACAATTAGCATTAACAGCAGAAATAACGACAGAAATCACAGAAAAGGATATTGCTGATATCCAAGCAGTGGCATCAGATGTGGAGCGGCTGCTATGGCAACAAAGGGGGGCTTCCCAAGACTCACAGGGCATATGGAGAAATCATGAAGGTCTCCTCGTTGCAACAGTTGACCTACTCTCCCTAGTGATTTTGGATGCGCATGGCATTGACCATTGTGCAAGGGGGTGGTACTAAGAAAAATAGCACAAATGGGATTCTGGTCACCAAAATTACAAACACATGTAGATGCAATACTAGGACGATGCAAAATCTCCATAAAAAACAACATAAACATAAAAAACTACCCCAATTGGACACATCCCTATTCTGGAGGGACCACTCAAACACATCACAATGGATTTCGTAGACATGATAAAGCCGATTCAGGGAAAAAGATACATGCTGGTAGTGGAGGATCGCTTCAGTCGATGGGTAAGAGCCACTCCAGCCAAACATCAGAGTGCTGACATGGTCATCAAATTTTTATGTAGAGAAGTAATCCCTAGATTTGGAATACCATCCTTGATAAGCTCAGACAATGGTAAGGCCTTTGGAGAGAAAACTATTAAAGGAATGTATCAGAAGTTAGGGATAGGATGTATTTACCACCCTCAATCACAAGGGATGGTAGAAGGGGTGAATGGAACAATAAAAGTCAAGCTAAATAAGATATGTGCTGATACTAAACTAAACTGGGTAGATGCATTACCGCTTGCTTTAATGGCATATAGGTCCCAGACTAACCACAAAACGCAACAAACCCCGCATGAAATGCTAACGGGCCGGCCCATGCCTACACTGCTGTACAGGTGCATGCAAAAGGGACCTAACTTGGGGTATTGGAAAATTAAATAAAATTGTATGTGAAGCAACTGTCTAATGTCCATCGAGTTATCTATCAACAGGAAAAGAGTAAGGAGAAGGAGTGGTTTACAGACCAGGTCCCAAACCAGATCCAGCCAGGCGACTACATCTACATGAGGGTCCTCAGGAGGAAGTGGAGTACAATAAGACAACTGTAGAATAGGACTCAGTTTCTCAAAACACATGTCAGTGACAGGGTGAAAGACCCGGCTGACCAGCATTATGGAAAATATACCACTCAACACTGGGATTGGACCTGTTAAACGGCAACTCCCACAAACTAGCTATTGTGAAGATGAAATGTTGTGTTATTGTGCAGACCTCTCCCCTGTGCTTTTTGATATCCACAGGCAGGTTAAAGCAGTCTTTCCCCAGCCAGCATCCAGACCACTACATTGCTTGAGGCCAGGGGACTGGATAGTGGTGAAGGACCTAAGAAGGAAGGATTGGAAGCAACATAGGTGGACCGGGCCATTCCAGGTCCTACTGGAAACAGAAACAGCAGAGATAGATGACAGCACAACAACGCCCGACACACAGAAAGGGAACTGATCTGTCCCCCGTTCTGTAACTGCTGCACAGGGAAGGGTGAGAAACTGCACTAGGCGCTCTCGTTTCCCTGAGCTCAAGAAACCGGACAAAAATTAGGGTGACAGTGACGTTACCCAACTATAAGTGAGAATGGCGCCCCCAGTAGACTGGATTCTGCCCTGTCATAACAAGGATGAGTGTTTATGAAAAATGAAAAAAAAAAGTGTGATATACTGTATGAAAAAAAGATTATCATGTCTTTGTGTTGTGCTGCTGTGGGCTGGCGAAACATTTCGTTTTATTTCATGTATGCAAGCCATGAAGTGAAAAGACAAAGTGTTCCTGATTCCTGACATATCCAAGATTTACATTTATTATATAAGTTAAATATTTAACAGCAAGCCAAATATTTGTTTCATTGATACGGATAAACATTTAACTTAAATGTATAATTTGTCAGAAAATATTTATTTAGCAGAACAGATTTAAGATAGGAGCCAAATATATATTTTCTGTTCAAATATTTAATTATGTGTTGTGGGGGAGCAGGAATGAGGAGACGGAGAGATCGAGTCGAGTCAATCGCGATTACTCGCCACAGAAACAACACCGATACAGCACAACCTCTCCTAGCAACCAGCTAACCAACCGCTAGGCTGCTGCTAACATGGCTCCACCCCGGAAACTCTAAGCAGTGCCTACGTCAGCACTCTAAAATGTCTGCCTTAAAGGAGCAGCAGCCCCTGCTGAATCTACCCTCAATTGTGTATCACCACACTGCCCCCCACCCCAGAATTCACCATCACGAAAAAACGCAAAACAGTAATGCAACACAAAAGTCCTCAGTGAAACACAAACAGCCAACAGGCGAACAGTCCTTAGTGAAAAAGTCAGCGTCTCGGGGGGCGGACCAGGCGGCCAAAACGGCTGCGCTGAATGGGTATGGGGGCGGGGGCAGGGGACAGAGCCGGAGCTCGGGCAGGGGCCGAGGCTGGGCCAGGGGCCTGAGAAGGGGGGCGTCCACGCCGCGAGGGTAGGGCCAGTTCGACCGGCCCACCCAGGTCCACATGGGCAGGCTTGAGACGGTCCACCGAGACCCACTCCGGCTTGCCCCCAATGTCCACCACAAAGTTCTTAGGCCCCACTTCCAGGACGCGGAAGGGCCCGTCGTAGGGGGGCTGCAGGGGGGTATGGTGGCTGTCGTGGCGGATGAAGACGTACCTTGCCGACAGCAGATCATTGGGGACGTAGGACTGAGGGAGGCAGTGGTGAGATGTAGGAATCGGAGCGAAAGCGTCGGCACTGTCCCGGGCCACAGCCCGATGAGAAGCTGCTGACCAGGGGGCCACAGCGTCCGGGAGAAACTCATCCGGGACATGCAGCGGCTGGCCATAAACCAGCTCGGCAGACGAGGACTGGAGGTCTTCCTTGGGGGCAGAGCGAAGGCCGAGCATGACCCACGGGAGGCGATCGACCCAGTTGCTGTCCGTGAGGCTGGCTCACAAAGTCCGTTGCCCTGCGGGTTGTATGCTGTGGTGCGGTGGAGCTTCACCCCCAGCCCCTCCGCGACTGCAGTCCAGAGCTCTAACGTGAACCCCCTGTCAGAGGTGAGGTCAGCCGGCATGCCAAAACGGGCCACCCAGGACCCGATGAACGCCCGGGCCACCTCAGTAGATGTGGTCGATGACAGGGGAACAGCTTCCGGCCACCTGGTGGTCCTGTCCACCATGGTGAGAAGGTGAGTGAACCCATGGGAGGGGGGCAGGGGGCCTACCAGGTCCACATTCACATGGTCAAAACGCCTCTCGGGCACCTGGAATGGCGCCAAGGGGGCTTTGGTATGACGGTGTACTTTAGAACGCTGGCACGCCACGCAGGAGTCAGCCCAGGCCTTGACGTCCTTCCTGAGGCTGGGCCAGAAGAACTTGGCCCCCACCACCTTAGTGGACGCCTTCACGTCCAGGTGGGAAAGGCCATGGATAACGTCAAAAACACGGCGCCGCCAGAAGGTGGGCACCATGGGGCGGAGGTGGGCACCATGGGGCGGGGCTGGCCCGTGGAAACGTCGCAGAGGAGCATGGCGATGGCGCTGTCGATGGACGACAGGCCAAACTGGCACTTGGCTGGGTTGACTATGAGTCCATGCGCACCGAGCCGCTCGAACAACTGCCGGAGCTGCGTCAGGTGCTCCTCCGCGGATGCGCTGGCCACGAGAATGTCATCCAAGTAAACAAACAAGAACAGCATATCCCGTAGCACAGAGTCCATCAGCCGCTGGAACGTCTGCGCTGCCCCCTTGAGACCGAAAAGTCCTGTATGTGTGGGATGGGATAGCGGTCATTGGCGGTGACGTTGTTCAGGCGGCGAAAGTCGCCACGACCCATCCGCCTTGGGCACCATGTGAAGCGGCGAGGCCCACGGGCTGTTGGAACGCCTCACTATACCCAGACGCTCCATGATGGCGAACTCCTCCTTAGCTGTAGCCCGTTTTACCGCGTCGATGCGCCGCGCGCAAAAACTTGCGGTCCCAGAGTGGGAATGAAATGTTCTACCCCGTGTTTAGTAACCGCGGTGGAAAAGGCAGGCGTAGTCACCGATGGAAAATCCGCCAGCAAGCGCTGAAAAACATCTCCTAATGCTAAAAAGTTAGCGTGTGTTAACGGCCCGGCTCCCCCTGTCTCGCACGGAAAAGTGGCGAAAGACACAGCATCAATTAAACGGCGGTTTGCAACATCAACCAGCAGACCATTAGCACACAGAAAATCCGCGCCGATAATAGGAACAGTAATGGCGGCCACTACAAAGTCCCACTCAAAATGGCGCCCGTGGAAGCAAACAGTCACCAACCTTGTGCCAAACGTCGCAATGTACGAACCGTTAGCTGCACTTAACTGTGGGCCGCCGCCTTCGGCTGACATGTCTGTGCTAGCTGGAGGGAGTAGGCTCTTTTGCGAGCCGGAGTCCACCAGAAACCGTCTTCCTGACATCGTGTCCTTAATGAAGAGCAGCTCACTACGTCCGCCAGCGCCCACAGCTGCTACTGAGCGCTGCCCGGGAGTTTCCCGCCGCCTCAAACGTGCACGGAGGGACGCAGCGCCTCGCCTTGCCGCCGAACCGCTGGTGGAAGAAACAGAGGCCGCTCCCGCGCCGTCTCCGGGCAGTCACTTCAGCCACCAGCGCCGGGTCCGCGTCCTCCGACGCCGGCTGCAGAGGCTCCGATGCCACACTCTGCACAGAGAACCGTCTGGTAGCCAGCAGGACCCGATCGGCCTCCTCAGCCAAACCTCGGCAGTCACCAGCGGCCAGACACGGGGAGTTAGCCAAAGCCGCGCGCACAGGAGACGGAAGCTGTCGCAGGAAAACGTGCGGGAAAAGGAACCCACCTTCGACCAAATAGTACCTGGAGTCGTCCGCGGAGATTCCACGCAGGTGGAACAGCGCCTCGACATGCTGGAACCACGAGGCCGGGTCGCTCTGCCAGAACTCTGGGAGCTTCACAGCCGTGGCGAGAACCGCCGGCTGTGAGAGTTGGGACGGCGTGGCCGAAGTGGATTCACACTCTTCTTCTGCTCCAAACATGTTCAATTCGGGGTCACCAATGTGGCAGGATGAGGAAAAACACAGGAGACGAAGGCGTGTTTGAACTTTATTCCTCAGCTCCAAAACCATACTGAAACAGGAACAACCCTGCACCATAGAGCCCGGGAAGGGAAACCACGCCCCCAGCTCACAGCCCTGCTGGGCGAGAGGCACAGCCCCTAGTGTCCGCCACAAAATCAGTTATTCTAATTAAATACATAACAACCTGCTAAACATATGGCTTATATCTAAATCAGGGATAACATTTAAACATTTAATTAAATAAATACATATGTTATAAACCATCATATACTTAATTGAAATGTTATTGCTGTATTTAAGACACAAAATTTTAACACTGTATTAAATATTTATATGTTATCTTAAATCGGAGTTTGAGAAATATATATATATATATATATATATATTGGACTTCACACTTGGCAGGATTTATTAACTCTGAGTTATATGCTAATTACCCCGCCCATCTCTGACTCATTGGGTCAACTAGGCCCTCTGAAAGTGCCTTCAGAGGGCGATGCGGTGCGGGCCATACGGGTTCGCGTCCCGGCCGCGGCAGTTCTTGTGGTTGCGTTGTGGTTGCGTTGTCCCCCGAATTCGCTACAATACTATAGTTCGGCAAGTGGTAAAGCATGTTCCCATTTATGAGCTGAGACCTGAATGCGGAAAAGGAAAGTCAAGGATTCTGCATCGAAACCTCCCCCTACCATGCGATCACCTGCCAGTCATACTCGACCCCGAGTGACCGCCGATGATGGTAATAACAAATACTCCCTTTTCAGGTACGAGTCCCGTCAGATAAACAGTTCATGTTCACATGTGTGTTAGTTAAATGTGTATACGTGCTCTGAAAGTATCGGTATGATGGTATGCCCGTGTATTGTGAAGTTATTTACATGATGATAAATAAGCTAACCATGCTAACCTCATGTAATGCTAACCTCGTGGTGTGGCGGGAAAACCATACCACCACTGTGGTTTGTAGACCACTCTGTGTGTACGTTTGCTGAAATGTACGTGTTATTAATTCAGTTACTGTTAGTGTTGTAGCTTATAAAGTATGCGTTAGTGTTACCAGTAAGGGCAAATATGATGATCGTAATAAAGAGTAGTAATTTTCCATTTGTGCTAATGCATCGATAGCAGTCCATTTCCACTGTGCTTCTGTGACATCAAGGTCAAGAGAAACCTACACTACGTCACAATACGTACGTGTCAGAGGACACGTTTTTGCGAGACCGAAATACGTGTATATGGACACGTATTAGTTGCCACTGGGGCCGCAATCCCGTCTTCTGGCCACTGGGGGCGCAAGAAAAAGGGCGGACAGCGTCATGGTGGCAGCAGTCCTGCAACCAACATAGTAGATGAATGCGGGAGGTGCGGCAAGACGCAGCACACCGATGAGCGGAAGTGTCCTGCAATGAACAGGAAGTGCAACAAGTGTCATAAAAAGGGACATTGGGCGCGTGTATGTCACTCTAAAGCGGTGAGAGACGTCACTGAAGAGGTTAAACAGCTGTACTTTCTGGGAGAAGTTGGCAAAGACAGCAGTCAGGAACATTCGCTCCGCCATCTTTGTTCAATATTTCTGACATTCCATTGCGTCATGACCATGGTCATGACAGACCTAGTAGGCTACAGGGCGCCCCTAGCGGCATCTGTGAGATACGTGTCAATGAACACGTATAAGTGACTTGCAGAAGCGTGTGCATACACACGTAAAGAGGAGGCGACCGGTCTGAGATAGTCATATATGCAAAACAATAGATACAATATTATTTGGTTTTGTCTGGAAAAACCGCACCCATTATCTTCGGAAATCTGTTCTGATGGGCGAATACAATAATGGTGGCCTTCATTTTTTAGACTTTTCCACACTAAATTACACCTTTAAAATAAATTTGATCAGACGTTACCTTATATGTCCATCTTCTCTTTGGAATTTCATTCCCCATTTTGTCTTTTCTTCAATTGGTGGTCTTAAATTTTTGCTTCTATGTAACTATAACATTGACAAAATCCCCCTCAAACTTCCTTCGTTCCACAAACAAATGTTCCTGGCATGGTGTCTAATTTACCAACACAACTTTTCTCCTCACAGGTTTTTTATTTGGAATAATAGATATTTGCTGTATAAAAACAAATCTGTCTTTTTCAAACAGTGGTTTGACAACAATATTCTTTTGATTAGTCAGTTGTATAACCAACATGGGCAACTTTACAGTTATGTTGAATTCATTCAACATTATAGATTCCCTGTTACACCTAAAGAATGTTCTATTGTTTTTGATGCTGTTCCCTCTGGTATTGTTTCAATTTTCAAAGGTGTTAATGTGAATGTTAATCTCCCTATATCAGTAGATGTAACTGAAACAACTGTTGGGAAAGCAAGCTTTTCATGGAACACCAAGAACAAAAACAAGATTATTCGTCAACTGTTTCAACAAGATATTATTGGCTCACCCTCTGCCTTATCTTATTGGTCTGCCTTTGTTGGGGAAAAAATTGTTTGGGAAAAAATTTGGCTTTTACCTCATAAGTTCCTCTTGACTAATAAAGTAAAAGAAATATCTTTCAAAATGATTCATAGATTCTATCCAACTAATCAATATTTGCAGAGACTTAAGAAGGACATTGATGTGAGTTGTTCTCTCTGTGGTTTGTTTAATGAAACATTGGTTCATTTATTTTGGTCTTGCCCACACACTAAACAACTGTGGAGTAGGTTGTCTCGTTTGATTATTGATCATATTTACCCTCATTTCACCCTGAGTTGGAAAAATGTATTGTTTGGATATACTGAATTTGATAGGAACCTCAATTCTCAGTATTATTTAATCAATTTGCTAATTATCTTAACAAAATTTTATATTCACAGACCTAAATTCTCTAGCAAGAAACCTAATTTTCCTGAGCTGTCTGCGTATATCAAACAATATATTTCATCAATATCTGATAGTGAAAATAAAAAAGCTGTAAAAACATATAAGCACTTTATGATTTACAAAATATTTAGTTAAGTATGTAATTTATTTGTTTTACTTTATACAATCCCCCTGGCGTATTTCTGTTAATGTTTATGATAATATATGTGTTAATGTTGTATACATTTGATAATGTGACTATCGTTGATTGACATTGTTGTATACTATTTTTGTACACTTTGGTAATAAAGTTCTTTAAAAAAAACAGTAGGCAACTGCATCGACACAAAGCCGATGCTTAGACGGTAGAGGCTGGTTCCCATCGATGCAGAGAACGGAAATGGAGTAGAGAACGGTCAACTGAGCATGCGCGAAATGCCTCTACCATGCCTCCGCACGCCCCGCGTAGCATCCAGGCGCTGGGATTCTAGGAAGACCCGCCCCTACTCTGCGTCTGATTAGCTAACTTTATAACCCTAACCCCGCCCTAACCCTAACCTACCCACACAACGGAGGCAACGAGTACTTGCGCATGCTCAGTTGACCGTTCTCTGCATCGACGGGAACTAGCCTCTACCATGCTCAGACCGCTACACCAGCGCGGACGGGGGCGGGTTTTAGATGTCATACATCAAGTGAGGGGGCTTGGCTTGCATTTGATTGGTCCGGTGGTGGGACTTTGGACAGTGCTTGCTTCTGATTGGTCAGGGCTTAGTGGTCGTAAGTCCCTCAAAGCCATTTGATATGCTAATGTAACAAAGAGGGGATACTGCCTCCCTCACGTGTATGACGTCATGTAAAGCGGAAAGGAAAACAAAGTAAACTCGGCACATCTTCCCTGGATGAGTAAGGAGATGAAAGGCAGGAGTCTTTAAATGTTCTCTTGTGTTTATTGGTTTATATTTTGGGCAAAATATAAACCGACGTAAAATACATGTGGATTCTTGAAACAGTTGAACTATCTGACAAGAAAAAAAAAGCACTGACAAAATCATGTAAACTAAAAGAGATCAGAAAAAGCAGAAGACTGAAGCGGAGTTAAACGGAAGTACTTTCAACTGAAACCAAACGTGAGCCTCAGAATCCAGAAGAAACCCAAGTGTGTCACTGGAGGGTCCACCTCTTGGATCTTATTTCTTAGTTCTACAGGTTTGTTTTTTTGGGAAAATGATTTCCAGACACACTTCAAAACACCAACTGAGGAAAACCATGCGCCAGTTCCCTGCTAACCCCCCCCTTAGGACATCTTTTGCTCGCGGTCAAAGTCCAGCCATTATCCGAACCGCTCATCCTGCTCTCAGGGTCGCTGGAGCCTAGCCCAGCAGTCACTGGGCGGCAGGCGGGGAGACACCCTGCACAGGCCACCACACACACACACACACGTTAGTACGGCTGATCCACCTGACCTACATGTCTTTGGACTGGGGGAGGAAACCGGAGCCCCCGGAGGAAACCCTCGCAGACACGGGGAGAACAAGCAAACTCCACACAGAGGACTACCCACCAAGGTAGGACTACCCCGGGGCTTGAACCCGGAACCTTCTCGCTGTAAGGTGAACAAGGCGGTGTTGTCCTGTTGCCACAGGATCCTTCCTCCACCATGTCTCAACAGTCGAACACACATCCCCAGATTAAAGTTCCGGACTTGGGTCACACACCAGATCAGTACAGTACCACAGAACATTCTACTCTGGCTTTCTGCTGGAAGGGATGCAAACTGCGTTTGCTCAGTCAACAGCCACATTCTGGTGGTCTCCGTTTGCAAAGTGAGGTTTATTTTGTCATGTTTTTGGTCTCTTGAAGAGAAATGACACACTTTTTGTTTCAATGTGTATTTGACTTTGAAAAAAACAAGTTACATTTTCACAAATGTTTAATATCTACAGTACACCATAGCTCCTTATAATGCAAGCACGACAGTCTTAAGTATGCTGGTGGTGTGATCTAAGAGTAAATAGCATCACTTCTCCTCTTTTGCCCCCTGCTCTCCCCAGACAGGAAGTCCGGCTCATCTCTTGGCATAATAGCATGAGGGTTTGTTTCTGGGAAACTCTGTCCGTGTCCGAGCACCTGTCGGACAGTCATGTTCAGCCTGGAGCGCTGCATGTACCTGGAGCACACCGCCCAGTCCTCCTCACACACTTGCTCCACAAGGGGGCCCTCTGTCTGGTGCAAGTTCTGGGCAACCCCTTGGTCAGTCTCAAAGGTTGGATGGGAGGGGTCTTCTTGAGGCGCTGGTACGATTCGTGGCACAGCATGGTAGAGGAGGCGGCTGGAGCCTGACATGACCATCACGTCGCCGCTGTGCATGAACATGGCGGTCGGCAGGTCTTCTCGCCGAGTGCCGCCCAGCAGGAAGATGGCCGACCAGCCGAAACTATCAGCAAACCAAACAAAGAATACACCGTTTTCCCCACTTCCTGTTGGTGACACGCAGCCTGGACACGTGACGCTGTTGGTAGGATTCTGAATGCTGATGGATTATTTTAACATGAAATACATTACACTTACCATCAAATACCCCGGGTCAGGGTGTCAGTGTCACCCTGCTCACTATGTGTATATTTAAACTCATCTGCTAAACCCGGTGTGCTAAGCATGTCCTACCTGAATGAGATCAGCGGCGGTGAGTGGTCCAGCTCCGACTCGTCCACATGGATTCCTAGTGAGGAATCGGCGTGGTAGTAGTTAAGGATTCCGGCCTCAGGACTGAAGCTGGGAAAGCCGCATGCTGCTGCTATGTTGCTGGAGAGTGAGTGGAGGCTGGCTGGGAAAGGGCTGTGATGTTTGGCTGAGTACGTCTGTGAACCAAATCACAATAGAGGACACGTGTCCGGCGTCTGACTACACAACATGTTGCCAGTCCACACATGGACAATACCCCAATGTCACGACCCTCGGTCTGGAGAGGGTGCAACAATTGGTGTACTGGGTAACAGTGAGGTGAGGGTGCAACACAGTGAGACATGTTTAAATATAATAAAATGATTATTGACACCATGACAAGACAAGGAAACCGAGCGGTTGCCAAAACAATAAACTACTAAAAAAAATACCCCCCCTCCTGACGGTGCTGAACAGCACCAAACCTAAAGACAGAAGGTGACAACATCTCCTAACCTAGTGTGTCTAATAGAGGCAGAGGTAAGCTACGTGATGGGGTGTTTGCCCATGGGCATCTTACCTTGATCCCCTTGCCCAAAAGAACTAAACAAATTGAAAGCTAAACATAACCAAAATACTCAAGATTTAAACAATGCAAAACTTAAATGAAAACGGGCCAGACGTCACAAACACAAAGTAGCTACAGAAACAAAGCCATCAACACAAAGTGGCTACATCACACAAATGAAAATCACACAAACTAAACTAGCTAGCCGGGGAACTGGTTTAAATGGGAGACTGCACAGCTGATGGAAATTGGATGATTCGTTGACAGGTTGATTAGGTGATGAGGAGCACCTGGCGGATACCTGAATGTAGAGTCAGAGTGAGGGTTAGATACAGGAGGGAACACAACAACTATACGGACACGGACACACCCGTGGCCGTAACAGCCAACAACACATGGACAATACCCCAATCACACATGTGTCAGTACTGAACCACAGGCTTGGACTCAAAACGCAGACTCAGTCCACAAAAATCAGTCCTTTTAATCGGAAAGAGGTCGGTACACAGGTGGTCAGATAACAAGGCAACAGTATCCAAATCGGCAGACGAAAGGCGAGGTCGAAAAGGCAAAAACAGGTCAGGAAACTATAGGGCTAAAGAAACTCACACAAGGGGAAAAATGCTGGAACGCTGTCACAAGGAACAAGACGAACTGGCACAGAAGGAAGGGAACACTAAGACTATATACTCTGGAGGAGGGAAGACAATGAGACACAGGTGCAACACATTAGGGTAGGTAATCATACAAGAGGGAAACACACGAGGGCAGGAGTAAAGGACCTGAAACGAGACAAGAGGTGAGTATCAAAATAAAACAGGAAATACAAGACAAAGAACACTGCGAGAAACAAAAGATAATTTAACTATCCAGACGGGGCGTGACAGTACCCCCCCCCCGCCTCTACGGCCGACTCGAGACGGCCCAGGGTCGCCAGGGTGGGCCCGATGGATATCCCGGATGAGGGAGGGGTCCAGGATGTTGCTGGCTGAGACCCAGGAATGTTCCTCCGGGCCGTATCCCTCCCAGTCGACAAGGTATTGGGAGCCCCGACACCGGACCGCCAGGAGCTTACGGACATTGTAAACAGGGCCACCATCGACGAACCGGGGGGGTGGGGGCCTGGAGGCAGGGACCAGAAGGCTTTCTATGGCCGGTTTGATCTGACTCACGTGGAAGGATGGATGGACTCTCATGGCTCTGGGGAGTTTGAGCTTGACAGCAACTGGGTTAATGACTTTGGAAATAGGGAATGGCCCCACAAACCTGGGAGCGAGTTTCCGGGACTCCACTCTGAGAGGCAGGTCTTTAGTGGATAGCCATACCCTCTGGCCGCTCCTGTAAGTGGGGGCAGGGATCCGCCGTCGGTCAGCCGCCTTCTTGTAACGCTCGGAATTGCGGTGCAGTGTGCGTCGGGCCCGGGCCCAGGTGTGGCGACAGCGGCGAACCAGAGCCGGCGCAGAGGGCACACTGACCTCCCTCTCCAGAGCAGGGAAGAGAGGAGGTTGATATCCATAGGCACACTGAAAGGGGGAGAGACCAGATGAGGAACATGGGAGGGAATTGTGTGCATACTCAACCCAGGTGAGCTGACTGCTCCATGTGTTGGGGCTCTGGGAGGCGAGGCAACGCAGGCTGGTCTCCAGCTCCAGGTTCAGCCGCTCCGTCTGACCGTTGGTTTGGGGATGGTGGCTAGATGAGAGGCTGACGGATGCTCCCAGGAGTGAACAAAAAGCCCGCCAGAACTGTGCCACAAACTGCGGGCCCCCGTCAGACACAATGTCCCTGGGGAAGCCATGGAGGCGAAAAACATGATGCAGCATCACCTCGGCTGTCTCCTTGGCTGAGGGCAACTTGGGCAAGGGAACAAAATGGACCATTTTTGAAAATCTATCCACCACCGTGAGGATGGTGGTGTTACCTTTGGAAGGGGGGGGGCAGTCACAAAGTCCACGGTGATGTCTGACCAGGGTCGATGTGGCACAGGGAGTGGGCGAAGCTGACCAGAAGCTGGGTGTCGGGAGACCTTACTGCGAGCACACACCGGACAGGCTGCCATGTACTCTGTCACCTCTTTCTCCATGACCGGCCACCAGAACCGCTGTCGTATGACGAACAAGGTCCTGCGTACTCCAGGGTGACAGGATAACCAGGAAGAGTGGGCCCAGTGGATGACCTGAACGCAAGACAGGAGGCACAAACAGCCGGTTCGGTGGACAGCCAGCCGTAGGTTGACAGTTCACTTTGGCTTCGTTGACCCTTCTCTCAATGTCTCAAGTGACAGAACCCACAACACACGAGGGAGGAAGAATGGGAGAAGGATCTTTGCAAGAGTTCTCAGAGGAGAGAGCATCAGGCTTTAAGTTCTTGGAGCCAGGGCGATAGGACAGGGTGAAATGGAACCGGTGGAAAAAGAGAGCCCACCTTGCCTGCCGAGAGTTGAGCCTCTTTGCCGTCCTCAAGTACTCAAGGTTTTTATGATCCATCCAGATGAGAAAAGGCTGTTCGGCCCCCTCCAACAAGTGCCTCCACTCCTCCAATGCCACTTTGATGGCAAGCAGCTCATGGTTGCCAACATCATAGTTTCTCTCAGAGGCCGACAGCTTGCGGGAAAGAAAGGCACAGGGGTGTAGCTTATTGTCCTTAGCCAACCTGTGAGAGAGAACAGCTCCCAGCCCCACATCGGAGGCATCCACCTCCACCACAAACTGCAGGTTGGGGTCAAGTAACGTGATGACAGGAGCTGAGGTGAAGCTTGTCTTCAGTCTCTGGAAAGCGAGCTCAGCCCGGGAGTTCCACTGGAAGCTAGCCTTAGAAGAGGTCAGTGCATGACGGGGGGCAGCAACAGAACAAAAAATTCTGACGAACTTCCTTTACAAATTAGCAAACCCCAGGAATCGTTGAACCTCTTTACAGCTAGTGGGAGTGGGCCAATCAACAACAGCGCTACCTTTTCTGGGTCCATCCTGACCTCCCCCTCAGACACGATGAACCCCGGGAAGGACACGGAGGGCACGTGAAAATCACACTTCTCAGCTTTGACAAAGAGTTGGTGGTGGAGGAGGCGCTGGAGGACCCGCCGGATGAGCTGAATGTGAGTTTGCTCATCAGGGGAGAAGATTAAGATGTCGTCCAGGTAAACAAAAACAAACTCATTGAGCATATCCCGGAGCATGTCATTCACCAGGGCCTGAAAAACAGCTGGGGCATTGGTAAGTCCAAACGGCATGACCAGGTACTCGTAATGACCACTGGGGGTGTTAAATGCTGTCTTCCATTCATCCCCCTCCCTTATTCTAACTAGGTGATAAGCATTCCTTAAATCCAGTTTAGTGAAAACCTTAGCACCATTTAGTAGTTCAAAAGCAGTGGAAATTAAAGGGAGGGGGTACCTTTTGCGAACGGTGACCTTGTTGAGTCCTCTGTAGTCAATGCAAGGCCGCAGGGTTTTACCCTTCTTGTCAACGAAGTAGAACCCAGCGCCAGCGGGAGAGGAGGAAGGTGGAATAATCCCTGCAGCCCGGGATTCCTCAATGTACTTTCTCATGGCCTGGGTTTCAGGAGCTGACAGGCAATACAGGCGACCCTTGGGTGGTGAAGTTCCGGGGAACAGGTCAATGGCGCAGTCATAGGCCCGGTGCGGAGGCAATGACATGACACGGGCCTTGCTAAAAACCTCCTTAAGGTCGTGGTAGCAGACGGGAACCCAGGAAAGGTCGGGAAACTCTGGATCCAAGCTGGGGGAGTTCTGGGAGGTGTTAGGAGGTTGAGGCTCAGGCAGGAAAGGTTGAGAGGGTGGGAAACAGCTCTTTGCACAAGTCTTTCTCCAAGAAATTACCTGCCCTGTTTTCCAGTCTATATGGGGGCTGTGGAGTGTGAGCCAGGGGTATCCCAGGATAAGTGCGTGCTGAGGAGCTCGAAAGACATGAAAGCTGATTCTTTCTGTGTGAGAGTCGGGAAAAGACAGGTGCAGTGATTGAGTGTGATGGGTGACCTTACATAATAACCTGCCATCCAGGGCACTGGCATCCAGGGGCTGGTTGAGGCGGAAGGTTTTGAGGCCCAGCTTCCTGGCTAGATCAGAGTCCATTAGGTTAGCATCTGAGCCGGAATCAACTAGGACTGGATGCTTAAGAGAAAACGCAGGGGAGATGAGAGACACTTGAGGTTGAAAACGAGAGGGATTAGATACAGTCAAAGTACGGCTCACCAGTGCCCTCAGAAGGGCAGAAAGCGATGAAGTGGCCCAGTTGGCCACAGTAGATACAGCGACCCTCTGAAACTCGTCACTGGCGTTCGTCTGGGGTCAGGTGGGTTAGGCCAAGCTGCATAGGTTCCCCCGTGTCTGGGGGAGGCGCTGTGATAGAGTCAGCAGGAGGAGTGCGTCGCCAGGAAGAAGAAGAAGAGGAGCTGCTGACCTGTCGCCTCCGCTGGAGCGGTGGGGAGCTGTAGGGTCTGGTTCTGCCTCTCTCTCTCTCATACAGACGCTTGTCAATCTTTATAGCCAGGGCTATAAGGGAATCCAGCTCTGCAGGTAGGTCCAGGGGGGCCATTTGGGCTTTCAGAGTGTCAGAAAGTCCATCAAGAAATGCATCAAACAAGGCTGGCTGGTTCCAATCTCTCTCTGCTGCTAGAGTGCGGAACCCTATGGCGTAATCAGAGACCCTTTTCTTACCCTGTCGCAGTCTCACCAGGGCTCGGGCTGCCTCCTGTCCAGGGGCTGTCTGCTGGAAGATCTGGGTGAAGGTCTTGGAGAACAGCGACAGTGAATTGCAGACAGGTGACTTCCGACTCCACTCTGCCATCGCCCAGGCCACCGCTCTCCCTGACAGGTGAGAAATAATATATGCAATCTTTGAGCGGTCAGAGGGGAAGGCAGCAGCCCGAAGCTCAAAATGCAAATCACACTGGGTTAGAAAAGCTCTGCAGTCACCTGTTTCTCCGGAGAAACAGGTGACTGGCCTGGAAAGGTGGAGAGGCAGGGATGGAGTGGCAGGCGCAGGAGAAGCAGCATCGGACCCAGAACCCGGAGGTGCTGCCGGTGTCGATAAGCCAGAGCCCGGCTGGTTCTGCATCTTCCGTATTTGGTCAAAGAGATGGTTGAGCTGGGTTCCGAAAGCTGCCAAGAGGGACTCCTGATGATGTGTCAGCTCCTTCACTTCATGGCGAAGAAGACTGATCTGTTCATCTCAACTCTGGATCTTGTGAACCTGTGCCCGGAGTACAGAGCGTACTGTATCTGAGTCCGCTGAGTCCATGTTATGGCCAGTTCGTACTGTCAGTACTGAACCACAGGCTTGGACTCAAAACGCAGACTCAGTCTCAGTCCACAAAAATCAGTCCTTTTAATCGGAAAGAGGTCGGTACACAGGTGATCAGGTAACAAGGCAACAGTGTCCAAATCGGCAGGTGAAAGGCGAGGTCGAAAAGGCAAAAACAGGTCAGGAAACGATAGAGCTCAAGAAACTCACACAAAGGGAAAAATGGTGGAACGCTGTCACAAGGAACAAGACGAACTGGCACAGAAGGAAGGGAACACTAAGACTATATACTCTGGAAGAGGGGAGACAATGAGACACAGGTGCAACACATTAGGGCAGGGATGGTAATCACACAGGAGGGAGACATGAGGGCAGGAAGTACAAGACAGAACACTGGGAGAACAAAAGATAATTTAACTATCCAGATGGGGCGTGACAACATGGACAATACCCCTACCACACATGAATAATACTCCTACGACACATGGACAATACCCCTACCACACATTGATAATACCCCAATCACAAATGGACAATACCCCTACCACACATGGACAATACCCCTACCACACATGGACAATACAATCTGCACACATATTATTATTATTATTTTTAATTTTTTTGGGATTTTTCCCTTTTTCTCCCCAAACGTACCCGGCCAATTACCCCACTCTTCCGAGCCGTCCCGGTCTCTGCTCCACTCCCTCTGCCGATCCGGGGAGGGCTGCAGACTACCACATGCCTCCTCCGAAACATGTGGAGTCACCAGCCGCTTCTTTTCACCTGACAGTGAGGAGTTTCACCAGGGGGACGTAGCGTGTGGGAGGATTACGCTGTTCACCCCAGTTCCTCCTCCCCCCCGAACAGGTGCCCCGACCGACCAGAGGAGGCGCTAGTGCAGCGACCAGGACACATACCCACATCCGGCTTCCCACCCACAGACACGGCCAATTGTGTCTGTAGGGACGCCCGACCAAGCCGGAGGTAACACGGGGATTTGAACCAGTGATCCCGTGTTGGTAGGCAACAGAATAGACAAAAAATAAAAATGTGGAGTCCATGCCTCGACATGCCGCCAAGCTGTGTTGGCGGCACGAGGGGGACGTACACAATATTAGGCAGGTGGTTTTAATGTTTTGGCTGATCGGTGTACACACATACACACACACACACACACACACACACACACACACACATATACACACATACATGAACATACGAACACTGAAGTAACACAAACACTTTGTACCAGACACATAGGACTCGATGTAAGTGCTTGTGTAGTGCTACCTCAGGCTGATGGACAGATTCCTTACTCTCTTAGGTCAGTCTGTTGCTACAGCGCTGCACAAACCCGCATTCTTGAAAATGGGTACCAGTATGCTTCTTCTCCACTCCTCAGGCATCATCTCACTTTCCAAGATTGTGTTAAACAATCTCGTTAAAAACTAGATTGTTTAAGAGGAACATGAGTCAAAACATGATGACCACTCACAGGTGAACCGAATGACGTTGATCATCTCCAAACAAGTACACATGTAAAGTTCGGGGTAGACTAGGTGGTAAGTGAACAATCAGTTCTTGTTGTCAATGTGTTGGATGCAGGAGGAATGGGCAGGAGTAAAGACTCACTCTTTGTGCAGCTCTGACAAGGGCCAGATTGTGGTGTCCAGGCGACTGGTCAGAGCACCTCTGGAATGTCAAGGTTTGCGGGGTGCTCCTGGTCAGCAGCTGTGAGTATCTACCGACAGTGGTCCAAGGAGGGACAAACCACAAACTGTTGACAGGGTGTTGTCCACCCAAGGCTCATTGATGCGTGAGGGCAACGAAGGTTATCCCTTCTGGTCTGAACCGACAGAAGGTCTACTGTGGCACAAGTCACAGAACATTTTATGATGGCTACAGGAGGAATGTGTCACAACACACACTGCATCGCACCCTGCTGTGTATGGCGATCTGCGGCGGTTTACTCTGGCGGTCTACTCTAATCGGTCTGTGGCTACGCAGCCGCAGACCGATCAGAGTGCCCAGGATGACCCCTGTCCACCATTGAAAGCGCCTACAATGGACACGCAAGCGTCAAAACTGGACCTTGGAGCAGTGGAAGAAGATCGCCTGGTCCGATGAGTCCTGTTTTCTTTTGGATCACGTGGATGGCCATGTATGTGTGTGCTGTTTACATAGAAAAGTGATGGCACCAGGATGCACTGTGGGAAGACAAAAAGCCAGTAGAGGTAGTGTGATGCTCTGAGTAATGTTCGGCTGGGAAACCCTGGGTCCAGCCATTCATGTGGACATCAAACTGACACGTACTACCAACCTAAACATCGTGGCAGACCAGGTACACCCCTTCATGGTGACGGTATTTCCTGATGGCAGTGGCCTCCTTCAGACGGATAATGTGCCCTGTCACACTGCACACATTGTTTGGGAATGGTTTGAGGAACATGATGAAGTGTTCAAGGTGTTGCCCTGACCTCTAAATTTTCTGGATCTCAATCTGATTGAGCATCTGTGGGATGTGCTAGACTGACAAGTCCACCAAAGACTGATCCTGCTGCTAATATTTTGGTGTCAGATAACCCAAGACACCGTCAGGGGTCTTCTAGAACCCACGCCTTGGTGGGTCAGCGCTGTTTTGGCAGCACACAGAGGACCAACAGCATATTTGGCAGGTGGTCATAATGTTTTGGCTCATCAGTGTATATCCAAATGTGTTTTAATGGATGTTAGTCTATGGATTTCACTCTCCTGAAATGAATCATCATGTCTACACATAATGATTCATTTCTAGTGATTTATTATAGGCTCCCCTCTTCATCCATCGAAAATGACAGTGTGCCACAGCACATGTAAAGTGCATGAGATAGTCCATGGGCCAGACGATATTTCGGTACACTCAAGGTGGCAAAACTTACTTATAATTTTTGAAAGGATCCATGTCTGTAGATGATATTTTGGTATGATAACCATTCCTGAGTGGCAGCTGTATCACAGTTATCAGCTCATGAAGTTAACCACCCGCTAAACTAAATTGCATTTTAGACGCTGGTGCATATCCTGGTTTAGCCTCATGGTCAGGACATTTTTCAATGTTCTATAATATTGTCTTTGGTATCATTTTAAAGGGGACCTTCTTAGCTTTCATTCAAGCCCTGTTGTGGATATTTCTCACAAATATAGAGGTCACTTGAGCTCTTCAACCCGTCAATAACACACATCTTTCTGCAATGTTCGCCTAAACTATATACTTTCTTTTAGCCCTGTGGCATCTAGGAATATCAGGGACACAAAACACAAAAACTGGAATACTCACAGGACTGTAAAGATTCAGGAAATGTATAATATACCCATACTATTTCATTGTGTGAGGTGATTGTGAGCCTTAAATGAGAACTAGACCAAAGCCAGTTAGGTCACAAACTGGTCTCTATACATTTGTTTAAATACACAATCAAAATACATGATAAAAAGGAATACCATAGTGAGGTAATGAACTATTTTAATATTTTAAACAACATTGACATTTACATATACTTAGTCAATGATACATGTAATCCCATATCATTAGTGGGTATATGTAATGGTAATGGGTAGGGTAATGGGTATATGTGAATATGGTTACATTATTGTTATCAAGCTCTGGGTAACCAAGTCCAGAATCAACATCCTGTGCATCAATAGACTACTACCACAGTAATACCATCAGAATCATCACACTGTCATTCATCAAACTGCTCGTTTCTCTCATCATCTGACTCCCCAAGTTCAAAGTCCAGTTCTGGACCATCCTGCTGTTTTTGGTTACTGCAGGTCTGTAACCTGCACATGTCTGTGCATGGAAGTCCATTTGACAGGCACATGCAGCTTGGCATTTTGCATGAATGCACACACTTGCATGTTAGCATTTCCAAGACCACATCTGGTGCAGGTGGGGAGCGCATCCAGTAAATGGCCAGCTTGCCTTCATCGTCTGTCCATCCATACTCAGTAGGGCTTGGCACCACAGGGTTAGCCTGCAGACAGCACTTCCATATTGCTGCCTGATAGTTGGCTCGTTGAACATGCATAAAGAGACAGTCTCTACATGGTGGCAGCTGGCTGGACTCAACCTCTCCCCTTTTGGTGCAGAAGAGCTGGTAACGCAGTTTGTTCACCTCAGCAGTGCTGCTATTAGCAACATACATCCGACAGGTGAACTGCTCAATTTTCTGGAACAGCTCATCACTCACATTCCATGTCTGTCCCAGTTGACTAAAAGTCTCTTGGCAGGAAGTGTGCTTTCTCACTATCTTCAGGGCATTCAGCTTCCCTCGACCAGCGAATGCACTGACAGTGTCGCAGCCTGTGAAGGCATGTAAGCCAATTAGGCTGTCACAGATGCTGTCTCCAAGTGAACTTGCCAGTTTGGTGATGTCGACAAACCGTGTGCGGTTCTGAGTCCCACACTTCTGGTAGATGGGACAGGTGATGTCCTTCTGGAAGCCAAGACAAAGCACCATGACATCAGTGTCCTCAGCTGTGATGATAACTGACTTTGAGCCCGCATTTGCTGCATGCAATGCATGCAGGAGCAGACGGGTGTCAGCTTCTTCATGTGTGGAGTGCAGTTCTGCTGCTTCCTCACACCCATCTTCTGTCAACTTGTAGCAGGTTTCCTCACAGGTCATGTACAACACCTTGCCATGCAGCATAGCTCTGTATCGTGGGAGTTTCCACTCTTCTACCAGAAACTTGATGAGACTGGTCTTGTTGGAGGAACTGCACAGAAATTTTCTCCACTGCTGGACGTGGTGTCCCCCTGCAAGATTCTTGTACTGGAGAGTGATGTCTCCACCCCGGTTCAGTCGTTCAGCATCTTTGATCGAAGTCTGGTGATAGACATCAAAAACAACATCAATCCTCCCACTCTGTGCTCCCTCATGGAGGACCTGGGTCAAGGCTGACTCTGCCACCTGTGTAAAGGTTTTGTTGTTGCCATTCATTTTTTGGACCAGGCTCATCCCATCAATGATGCAAGTAGATGGGATTGGGATGTCTTCTGCAGGAGATACATTCTTTTCAAGCTCTCTGGCAAGTGCAGCCTTGTTTGTTTTTCGTAAGGACCCATCAGCATTTGCCAGTGCCCATGGTAGTGGGCCCAATGGGTAGGCAAGGACATCCTTCAGATTCACCTTCCTGCTTTAAGCCACCAGGATCATGTGACTGAAAAGGTTTCTATCTGCCTTCAGGACCACATCCTGTGCTTTCTTTCCATGAGCTTGTTTTGTGCTGACATTGGAGAATGTTTTCAGACTTTGCTTGGTCATCTTGTCATGGAATTTCACAGGTGGTGGGTCTGCATCTAACCTTGTTTGCTGGAATGCTTGGTAGGCCTCTTCTCCTTTCTCAAGAGCTCTCAAGAGATCTATGGTCACATCAGGTGGAGCCATGTTGCCAGTGGAGAGGCTAACCAAATCAATCTCATCAGGGGACATAGGATTGAGCCAGTTATTCTCCATAAGGTCCATGAGAGACTGGACATCTGCTTCATCTCTCTTGATCCTTGGACTCTGTAGATCTGGATGAGACCATTTGCACCTGCCTTGACCTGTCAGGTCTCTCAGCTGTCTGAGGTACATGCTTCTATACTCAGCTGTGAGATAATATTTGGTCACAGCTCCTGGCTTCAAGCTGAATCCCTTTGTCCCTCCAGCTGTTTGGGTGTCTTTGTTCACCGTTTCTTCTATAGCTTGGTCAACAGGGATTCGGCCAAAGGGATTGGTGGAGCCCAGTTGGACTGAGAAGCCTCCTTCCATGAATTCTGTGTACACATCTGGGTGTGTGATGGGCAGCTCAGACATCTGGGCGGAGTAGTAGGGGAGGTAGCGTGCATAATTCATCCTGTCATAAGCAAAGCACCATGGGATCATTGCTCGAATGCTAGCCAAGTGTAGCATCCAGTCTCCCTCTCTGGATGCTCAGATGAGCCCCAACAAGATTTCAACCATGTCCAAATAGGATATCCAGAAGTTCGAGAGGCTGCCGTTTCCACCTCTAAGGAACTCACGGTAGACTTCAAATAGATCCATGATGCGTGTACAAGAGCTGTTCTCGAGGACCTCCTTCAAAGCATGTTGTGAGACTTCTTTCCCAAGGCTGTCAATGGTCTTCAGTGTCTCATTCAGGTGAACCATGTCATTCCCTTGAGTTTCTTCCAACCAGGACAGGAAACCATTCAAGGTCAGTCGCATGAGAGCCTCATACAGGAGCTTGTGTAGTCGCACTGCCCTGTTGTACTTGCGGCCATCCATAACACCAGCAATTGAGCCTTCTGCAATCATGCCAGACTCAATGCAGAGGTCTTTGAGTCCAGCATCTTGGAAACGCTTTCCTATTATTGCCAGCAGTGTGCAGATGGTGTGGAATACCCCAAGCCTAACGATGATATCATGGAACTTGTCATGGTGTTTCCATGTGATCTCGACAGCCTTCGCATACAGGGCTTGGTCAAAGACACAGACAATCTTCCTCAGGCCTAAGCACTGCATGATGCTCAGTGACTGGTTAAGCACCTCGTTGACAGTAGACATTTGTGTCGCTGGAGCATTGATGGTAGGCAGATAGCCTATATTGTCGGGGATGACCGTCATCTCTCCTCGAGTCAGGATGTTGAAGCCTGTCCAGCTGCTGACTGACTGTTCTTCTTGTTGTGACATGCGTGCTAGGACCCAAAGAAGGTTTTTCTCTCTGGCAAGCTTAGTATTGGCTGCAGTATCGGCATCTGACTTTTTGCTTTGTGGTGGCCCTACCCGTTGTCCAGCATTGTAAGTTGGTAACATTGGTGGGGGTCCATCAATGCTTCTCTTCTTTGTTTTGGGAACAGTGGGCATGGGTTGGACAGGAAGTGGGTTGACTGGCTTTGCTTGCACAGCAATCCCATTGACTCTGTGAGATGTTCCCTCACCACTGACAGTTTCTTCAAGACGGTCGATATTGTCCCAGGCTAAAGTTGTGAATATGCCAGGATGGATGTTAGCTGGAAGGGCAATGCCACTCCCTGATGATGAGAGTTTCTGGAGACACAGGGCAGTGTTGATCTCTTCAATCTGTGAATAGGACACACTGTGACCAAGTCGGTTGAGGATGTTTATCAACTCTACATTTCCTGTCAACGATTTGACACTGAATGGCAGAACAATGTGCTTGGAAGGCTTGGTATTTCCACATGTCACTGCATATACTATGTCATGGCCAAATGACTGCAGAAGGCACTGCACTCTCTGGGATGCGTGATCAGGATCATTTGAGCCTGTGAGTAGAGAGTACAGGAAGATAATGAGCGACTCTGGAATGGTAGGACATTCTGCTTCTGGTTTGACTTCAGGCGGCCAGGTTTGAGGAACATCTTGACTTTTAATGTCTGCTCTCAATTTGATGGCTGCTTTGGCTATAACATCTTGTGCACTGACACTTTTCAGGGTCTGCAGCTCCCTTTTGAGAGACTGATTTTCTTTGGCAAGTTCCCTCATGGACAAGTTATCGGGATAGAGGAGGAATTTTCCTTTCTCATCAGGGAATATCTGCAAGGCTCCAGCAAACTCACTCTCCAGGTTTCGCCTTATGTGCTTCTTGGTTGATTCCTTGACTTGGGCAATGCCTTGGGAGTTCATTGAAGCTACCAGTCTAGAAGAGAGATCAGTCATTGTCATCACTTGAGGATTGCCAAAAAGCTCCATCCTGATGAAGAGGAACAGCTCATTGTATGCCTTATTCACAGCAGCTTCATACTGGGCTGCAGCATCATCATCTTCATTGCTGGCAACCTCTCCTTTGGAAACCTCTTCTTTGGTGTAAAGTCTATAGCATGACCTGTGGTAGTGCCCTTCAGCTGCTACAAGGTCTCTACTCACAATGGCGAGGATTCTGCTGTCCCTTTTCTTTGTGGCTGCACTCCTGATCTTTGCATCAGCTCGCAGTTCTCAACACTGCACCAGTACTTCTCTCGTATTCTGTCTCTTGGAATATTTGCTGTTTTTCTGACAAAATATGCACTCTGCATCATAAGTCCTAGATGTACTTGGAGCATGTCGAGCTACTCTCTTAGATTGTTTCTCTTCAGCAGAGACACAACTTTTCTTTTCTTTTGCAAGAAGGCCATCAAGAATTTGCTTCATAGTGAAGATACTGCGACACTTTCTGTGGTAGTAGATTGCTGGAATCTGTCCCTCAGGAATGTCTTTTGCCAGTTTCAAAACTGGTGCATGATTTCGTATCTGAGCTGCCCTGAGCAGAGTTCTCCATGAGTCGACACTTTGTAGTGAAACCAGCTTATCTGTATCATCAGAACAGTGGATAATGCACTCCACCTGTGGGCACTTTGGTATTGGGTAAAAACTTGCTTGTTCACCAGTGGCCATATTCAGTCAGTTTTCACCTGCCACATACAAACAAATACATGTAACTTAGGTGTATGAACACTACTAAAACAAAGTTTACTTTGCTTCACCAGCGTCATATTACCATTATTTATCTTACATAGCCACAAATAGATACATTACCTAGTTGCTATGCAACAGCTGTATTTTGTCCACATGAGGCCGCTAAAATCAACACAAGATGAAAGTTCCTCGTAGCCACTTTAACTAATCATATTAACATATACATTAAAAGAACATGCTAACATTATGGGAAATTAGCTTACAATCTTCTCCAGAGTGAGACAAGAAGATAGATACCAGTTTCCTCTATATGTGTTTAGTAGAAAGCTATCTGGCTGCACGTTAGCCTAGCTTAGCACAATGAATGGAAGTACACAGTACTGGTTATCCTTGGTTGTTGGCCAACTAAGAACTGTCCCAGAGTTTAAGCTAGGCTAATCAGTACCAGGGGTGTTGAAATGCTATATTTGTAAAAATCTGGGCAAATACACAATCGTGAGAGGCACAGAAACGGGTTTCCTGAAAGAAAAATGAAATAGCTGCTCATTTGGAAAGGTTATCATGTATTATTTTACTTCTGTTAGTGTACCAAATAAAATGGCACCAGTGAAGTTGTGTCACCTTGGGTGATATCGATATCTGGTCTGACCCATGGACTAACTGGCTTTGGTCTAGTTAGTTTCTTAGTAATAATGCCCTTCTAATTTAAGGTTCACAATCACCTCACACAATGAAATAGTATGGGTATATTATACATTTCCTGAATCTTTACAGTCCTGTGAGTATTCCAGTTTTTGTGTTTTGTGTCCCCGATATTCCTAGATGCCACAGGGCTAAAAGAAAGTATATAGTTTAGGCGAACATTGCAGAAAGATGTGTGTTATTGACGGGTTGAAGAGCTCAAGTGACCTCTATATTTGTGAGAAATATCCACAACAGGGCTTGAATGAAAGCTAAGAAGGTCCCCTTTAAAATGATACCAAAGACAATATTATAGAACATTGAAAAATGTCCTGACCATGAGGCTAAACCAGGATATGCACCAGCGTCTAAAATGCAATTTACTTTAGGGGGTGGTTAACTTCATGAGCTGATAACTGTGATACAGCTACCACTCAGGAATGGTTATCATACCAAAATATCATCTACAGACATGGATCCTTTCAAAAATTATAAGTAAGTTTTGCCACCTTGAGTGTACCGAAATAGGAAATTTTGGGCTCTGGCCCATGGACTAAGAGGAGATGATCTGATTAGCCCAGCTGAAGCCTTCCCCAACTTCACTTGCTCATGATGTATTTATGCTAATCCAACACCTTCATTAACTCTGTCGTGCTGCGCAAGGGCCATGCGGGCTTGGCTCTCTCGCCAGCACATTTCCAAAATTATATTGTACACAGCCATGTGCACCTGCGCCTGCACTTGTACCCAGCTTCACAAAAATAGAGCCCAGTAACTCAGTCTATTGTGCCAAAGTGCTGCCCCCTGCCTGATAAAGGGCTGTGCCATGAGAAAATGAATTGCAGTGTTGTTGCTGGTTCCGTTACCAGTTTTCCAATATGTTAAAATGTAGTATGAGGGCTTCGTAAAACTATCCTGAGACTAGCTTATTACACTGAAAGGGAGTATTTACTTTGGTATCCCAGTTATAATGGTAGCCCAGGGTCACCCAGCGAAGCTTCTCCAGCAGTGTCTTTGGTTTCCCCTTACCGGATGGTGGACTCCTGTGGAGAGTCACACAGCGAGAAGGGAGGAGCCTTAACGGAGCTTCAATAACAAGATGGGAGAAAACATGAAGAAAAAACCTGGCAATTTTCAAATAACATGTCATATTGTTGATGTAAAAAATGCTGGTACTGGTAGGTTGGACAAATTCCTCATTTAATTAAGCACTGGGCATCCGGATAGTGTAGCAGTCTATTCCCCTGCCTACCAACATGGGGATCACCAGTTCAAATCCCCGTGTTACCTCCGGCTTGTTCGGGCGCCCCTACAGACACAATTGGCCATGTCTGTGGGTGGGAAGCCGGTCCTGGTTGCTGCACTAGTGCCTCCTCTGGTCGGTCGGGGCGCCTGTTTGGGGGGGGGGGGCTGGGGAGCGTAGCGGGATCCTCCCCGTGCTACGTCCCCCTGGTGAAACTCCTCACTGTCAGGTGAAAAGAAGCAGCTGGTGACTCCACATGCATGGGAGGAGGCATGTGGTAGTCTGCAGCCCTCCCCGGATCAGCAGAGGGGGTGGAGCAGAGACAGGGATGGCTCGGACGAGTAGGGTAATTGGCCAGATACAATTGGGGAGAAAAAAGGGGGAAAAATCCCCCCGAAAAAATAAATAAAAATAAGCACAGACATTTTAAGATGTGTGAGAACTGCAGCATGCTTGTCCCAGCTCTTGGTGTCAAAGTGAATGTTGTGATAAAAACCAGTCCAGTGTAGTCCAGACTTGTCAAGCAGAAGCATGAATAGAAAAGTATACTGCACCTGAGAAACTGTGCACTCTTGCCCCAGATGTCCTCTGTGTCAGTCGGGGACATGTGCATGTCCAGGTTACATACGTTGGGTTTCTGAGGGTAGGTCTTCAGACACTGCCTGACCCAGAAGGCCTGGGATCCCAGCAGGAAGGGGTTGGAGATGAAGATGAACCCTGTAGGACAGCACTGGGTTGCAAAACGATACTGAAGCATCTGCAGTATTGCTGTGTGGGCTAGAAAAACTGTTTCTCCAAAGTAACTGTGCACAGAGACTACAGCCAGTCCAACAATGCAAGGCAGGCAGGGTGGACGTTAGCATGAGGATTTTAGCATGATGTTAGCATGAGGGTGTTAGCATGATGTTAGCATGAGGAGGCCAGAAGCTCTTGGTGTGTGTTTACCTGGATAGCCTTGGAGGCCAAAGGCTCTCCAGTCCCTAACAGGCTGCAGTCCTGCTCTTCTGGCCTTCCCGTCACTCACTGCAGAAGGGTCAAGTTTAACTGCAACTACCTGTCGTCATCACCACACACACACACACACACACACACACACACACACACACACACACACACACACACACACACACAGTCACCCCTAGGGACAATTTAATTTATGTCTTTGGACTGTGGGAGGAAACCGGAGCCGCCGGAGGAAACCCACACAGACACGGGGAGAACATGCACATTCCACACAGAGGACGACCTGGGACCACCCCCAAGGGTGGACTACCCCGGGACTTGAACCCAGGACCTTCTTGCTGTGAGGCGACCACAATAACCACTGCGCCACCGTGCCACCTATATACAGTAATGGCTCAGTACTCATCTGAGGTCACAAATACAACTCATTTTTTCCGTTATTGCAATATTTTATCAACCCTTAGATTTAGCAAAAAAGTAATTCTCTCCATACTTTTAGTCAAAACAACTATCCAGTCAGTCTTTCTGGAGGTGCGGTCTGAAAGGAGACATACACATCACAAAATGTGAACAGCTGTACTACTCTGCTGATACACTGCTGCGTCACATCCCACATGTCACACTTAAATAATGCCTATTTCACATCTCCACCTTGTGAAGTGTGGGCATCATCTCGAGTTTAAAGGCTAATAATGCCTACACGTGACTGCCTGGTGTATCAAGGTAAAGGAACTTTACCATCACAAAATACAGGCTGTCAAGCTTCCTCAGCAAGAGGCCCTGGGAAGCACCCTGCAGGGCCACCCTCAACTTAAGCAAGAAAACGTACGCAAGTCATGTGACGTCAGCTCGGTTCCACTCTCAGAGTCAGCCTGCCAGCCTTCACTCACACACGAGCTGCTGGATGTTCAAGTTCTGATGTAGTGCCTGCTTCAGCTGATGTGTTTCAGCTGGTGTACCGACTGTTTCAGCTGGTGTACTGACTGTTTCAGCTGGTGTACTGCCTGTTTCAGCTGGTGTACTGACTGTTTCGGCTGGTGTACTGCCTGTTTCATCTGATGTGTTTCAGCTGGTGTACTGCCTGTTTCAGCTGATGTGTTTCAGCTGGTGTACTGCCTGTTTCAGCTGGTGTACTGCCTGTTTCAGCTGATGTAATTCAGCTGATGTGTTTCAGCTGGTGTACTGCCTGTTTCAGCTGATGTGTTTCAGCTGGTGTACTGCCTGTTTCAGCTGATGTAATTCAGCTGATGTGTTTCAGCTAGTCTACTGCCTGTTTCAGCTGATGTGCTTCAGCTGATGTGTTTCAGCTGGTGTACTGCCTGTTTCAGCTGATGTACCGACTGTTTCAGCTGATGTGTTTCAGCTGGTGTACTGCCTGTTTCAGCTGATGTGTTTCAGCTGGTGTACTGCCTGTTTCAGCTGGTGTACTGCTTGTTTCAGCTGATGTGCTTCAGCTGATGTGTTTCAGCTGGTGTACTGCCTGTTTCAGCTGATGTGTTTCAGCTTATGTACCGACTGTTTCAGCTGATGTGTTTCAGCTGATGTACTGACTATTTCAGCTGATGTACTGCCTGTTTCAGCTGTGTTTCAGCTGATGTACCAACTGTTTCAGCTGGTGGACTGTTTGAGCTGATGTACTGACTTTTTAGTTGGTGTACTGACTGTTTCAGCTGGTGTACTGACTGTTTCAGCTGGTGTACTGCCTGTTTCAGCTGGTGTACCGACTGTTTCAGCTGGTGTACTGACTGTTTCAGCTGGTGTACTGCCTGTTTCAGCTGGTGTACTGACTGTTTCGGCTGGTGTACTGCCTGTTTCATCTGATGTGTTTCAGCTGGTGTACTGCCTGTTTCAGCTGATGTGTTTCAGCTGGTGTACTGCCTGTTTCAGCTGGTGTACTGCCTGTTTCAGCTGATGTAATTCAGCTGATGTGTTTCAGCTGGTGTACTGCCTGTTTCAGCTGATGTGTTTCAGCTGGTGTACTGCCTGTTTCAGCTGATGTAATTCAGCTGATGTGTTTCAGCTAGTCTACTGCCTGTTTCAGCTGATGTGCTTCAGCTGATGTGTTTCAGCTGGTGTACTGCCTGTTTCAGCTGATGTACCGACTGTTTCAGCTGATGTGTTTCAGCTGGTGTACTGCCTGTTTCAGCTGATGTGTTTCAGCTGGTGTACTGCCTGTTTCAGCTGGTGTACTGCTTGTTTCAGCTGATGTGCTTCAGCTGATGTGTTTCAGCTGGTGTACTGCCTGTTTCAGCTGATGTGTTTCAGCTTATGTACCGACTGTTTCAGCTGATGTGTTTCAGCTGATGTACTGACTATTTCAGCTGATGTACTGCCTGTTTCAGCTGTGTTTCAGCTGATGTACCAACTGTTTCAGCTGGTGGACTGTTTCAGCTGATGTACTGACTTTTTAGCTGATGTACCGACTGTTTCAGCTGATGTGTTTCAGCTGATGTACTGCCTGTTTCAGCTGATGTGTTTCAGCTGGTGTACTGCCTGTTTCAGCTGATGTACTGACTGTTTCAGCTGATGTATAGCCTGTTTCAGCTATGTTTCAGCTGGTCTACTGCCTATTTCAGCTGATGTACCAACTGTTTCAGCTGGTGGACTGTTTCAGCTGATGTACTGACTTTTTAGCTGATGTACTGCCTGTTTCAGCTGATGTGGTTCAGCTGGTGTACTGCCTGTTTCAGCTGATGTACCAACTGTTTCAGCTGATGTGTTTCAGCTGATGTACTGACTGTTTCAGCTGATGTTTCAGCAGGTGTACTGCCTGTTTCAGCTGATGTACTGACTGTTTCAGCTGATGTACCAACTGTTTCAGCTGGTGTACCGACTGTTTCAGCTGATATACTGACTGTTTCAGCTGAAGTACCGACTGTTTCAGCTAATGTACTGCCTGTTTCAGCTGATGTGTTTCAGCTGATGCACTGCCTGTTTCAGCTGAAGTGTTTCAGCTGGTATACTGCCTGTTTCAGCTGATGTACCAACTGTTTCAGCTGGTGTACTGCCTGTTTCAGCTGATGTACCAACTGTTTCAGCTGATGTGTTTCAGCTGATGTACCGACTGTTTCAGCTGATGTTTCAGCAGGTGTACTGCCTGTTTCAGCTGATGTACCGACTGTTTCAGCTGATGTACCAACCGTTTCAGCTGGTGTACCGACTGTTTCAGCTGATATACTGACTGTTTCAGCTGAAGTACCGACTGTTTCAGCTGATGTACTGCCTGTTTCAGCTGATGTTTCAGCTGATGTGTTTCAGCTGATGCACTGCCTGTTTCAGCTGAAGTGTTTCAGCTGGTATACTGCCTGTTTCAGCTGATGTACCAACTGTTTCAGCTAATGTACTGCCTGTTTCAGCTGAAACAGTCAGCATGTGGTGTAGGTTAAATGTGTGACAACGTACGGCTGTTAGTTTGACTACAGCGTCTGAAACCTGCAATGTGGAGATGTGCTGCTGACATGTCCTGGCGGCCACAGGAAGCAAGTTCAAACATGAAAATGAGTATATCATTTAATGAATGCATGTAATTACTGTGTAACACAGCATGTGATGATGTGGTTATTACATTAACTGATGTATGTAACACTGGGGCTGTATATTTCATTCAGCTAGCCCACATTAGATTTTCCTTGCCGCTGGTTATAGATAAGACTGCAAGCCCTAAGATTTGCATTATTTCATCCAGGTGAACTGTGATGGCGATCGATGTGCCATCTCTGTTGGACAGTCAGTCCGTATTACAGTAGGACAGTACTCCAGCATGGTTGGATATAGGACAGTACTCCAGCATGGCTGGATGTAGGACAGTACTCCAGCATGGCTGGATATAGGACAGTACTCCAGCATGGTTGGATGTAGGACAGTACTCCAGCATGGCTGGATATAGGACAGTACTCCAGCATGGCTGAATGTAGCACAGTACTCCAGCATGGCTGGATGTAGGACAGTACTCCAGCATGGCTGGATATAGGACAGTACTCCAGCATGGTTGGATGTAGGACAGTACTCCAGCATGGCTGGATGTAGGACAGTACTCCAGCATGGTTGGATATAGGAGCTGGAGAGAAACACAACTATTGCAACTGATTTTCTTGGACCACAAACGACGTGCAGCAGCAATTGTGGCTCCTGTGCCGCCAGCTCATCAGTAAACGGTCCGCACCCTTGCAAACACTGGTGAGGACAAATCCCTTAACCAAAGCCAACGCAGGCAGTCTCCATCACCACACTGTTCCACGGTTATATTTATCATCTGTCCGACAGCAGCATCTCCTACTGAAATTTTATTTAACAAGTTTAAATAACACAACCATGGGAATCATATTATTATGCTAATCAAATCAGATTTAATCAGTGAACACCACCCACTTTTATTACAACACACCCGTCATACGAGTTTTCTTTACTAAAGTAGAGGTTTATTATTATTATTATTATTATTATTATTATTATTATTGTTATTGCTTAAGGTACTGCATAGGTGTAAAATTTTACTTTTTAGCAAGACATAGCAATTGTATAGCCTAAGAAAGTAGCAGAAAATGTTTGTCTAGGGTCAAACGTGACCCAGACATGTCTTAGTGCCCTAGTGGTGTTCAGCTTTCATGGCAATATGAACAAAAACAGTGTTCCACTTTTTCTAATGTTGGGGTCCCTGTAGGAAAAGTCACCAATTTCCGGCTGAAGAGACACTGCTGTAGTGTAGAGTCTTTCCTCTGCTGTTCAACGCTGGTATGGCTCATTTTGACCGGAAGACAGCAGCAGGGTGAAGCAACGGCGACGTCACGTTCTGCAACACGCACGTCTTGCAGCACGTGGGGAGCGTCACGCCTGCACGCGCCGGAAGCTACGCGGCGACACGCACTGAGCATGACAAGGGAGGGCGATTTAAATTCATAAATGACCTGTCAAGAAATATTGCGAGCATGTTGCTCAAAATCGACTGTGCTATTTGGAGCAATATGGTTTTTGATAGCGTCGACTGGGTTTTAATGAGGCAGAGGCACAATGTTCCCCACGCGAGTTCTCCCCACAGCTGCGCTCCGCCCCGCAGCGGGCTCCAGGTGACGGGATCAAACCGACCGAACGGCAACCAGGCGGGACATCAGTTACGTAAGCACCCACGTAGCGTCGCAGTTTGGGGTGCCTTGCCTGCTGCCTATTGACCACGATAAGGCCTAACTCACTGGACAGGCCCGGGTCCAGCAGCACAAAGAGGCGATAGACTATAAGCACAAACTGCTGCTGGCCTTCTGCAAAAAGTCAACGTCGTGTTACTGTTCATTTATCTCCCCAGCCTAACAGCCGTGACGTCATCGCCTCTGTCATAGACAGCAGATATGGCTAATGAAACGTTTTATATGGTCATAGACTAAAGCATCCCCTCACCTTTTCACTCCGCACACCTTTAGAGAAGTCGATCACATCGCTGAGAACAGGGGGAGGGTTTCTCTGCTTGTAATACTTAAACAACTTCCGAAACGCGTCCTCGCCATGCTCCATCATGGACGCCGCCATTTTGCGGAAGCGTCGCGTATAACGCAATAAAGACAAATTCCAAAAATAGATTTCTCATGCAATATTAGGTGTTTAACATGCTTTACAATAATACCATTATATTACCATCATTATTATCATTATTAATATCTGTTAGGTGAAATTAAAAAAAAATACCACTCTTTTTACCAAAACTTTATTTAAATCAATTCAAAACATTACAATGATAATATAAACAATTATAAACAATACAGCGATGAAAACAGTAATACATATGTTCAAGGCATCGAATATTTTCAAAGTCTTAATGCCTTTTTTGTTTTTAACATTTCGCAGAGATTCAAAATAATAGTTAAGCTCCGTCTTAAAATGAACAATGTGTGGTCTTCTACTTGACCGTCTGCATTTGTGAATGTAAAAATTACCACATAAAACAAAGAGATTTAACAACAAAAATCTCTTATCTTTTTTTTCTTTTCATAATAAAAATAGTAATAATAATACCACTTTTTTTCACCACTCTCGCTCACGCCCGTCCGCTACGTCATGACGTCAAAGGTCATTGCCCGTCAGGGACGAAACATGGCCGCTCCGTCCAGGAAGGTGTTTGAGGTGTTCGTGTCCAGGGTACCATGGACTATCGCTAGCAGTGAGTTGACGTTATGATTAAATAGAGCATCAATGTGACAAGGACCATAACACTACTGTGTTCCTCATGATATTATGACGTCCTCTGTTCGACTGTTATACCTCTACAGTAACCAGCCTCGCCTGGTGGGACTCTTAGCAGTGAAGCTAACTACCTAGCCATACCTCAAAGTAGACTTTAGCTAACTGCCGGCTGCACAGGGTTTTGTTCTTTTTCTCCTATCGGTCCTTGTAAGATTCCCCTGTTAAAGATACACGGGAAAGTAGATATTGTCTTCTGACATTTCACATTCTTAGAAAAGAAGAATAAAGATAATTATGATTCACATGCCATACAGGCTTATATTGATAAATACCGCAGTTACGTTCCGATTTATACGGATGCGTCAAAGAGCTCAGTAAATAAAGCAGGAGTAGCATGTGTTGTTCCAGAATGTCCTGTTAAATAAAGCAGGAGTAGCATGTGTTGTTCCAGAATGTCCTGTTAAATAAAGTAGGAGTAGCATCTGTTGTTCCAGAATGTCCTGTTAAATAAAGTAGGAGTAGCATCTGTTGTTCCAGAATGTCCTGTTAAATAAAGCAGGAGGAGTAGCATGTGTTGTTCCAGAATGTCCTGTTAAATAAAGTAGGAGTAGCATGTGTTGTTCCAGAATGTCCTGTTAAATAAAGCAGGAGGAGTAGCATCTGTTGTTCCAGAATGTCCTGTTAAATAAAGCAGGAGTAGCATCTGTTGTTCCAGAATGTCCTGTTAAATAAAGCAGGAGGAGCAGCATGTGTTGTTCCAGAATGTCCTGTTAAATAAAGCAGGAGGAGTAGCATGTGTTGTTCCAGAATGTCCTGTTAAATAAAGCAGGAGTAGCATGTGTTGTTCCAGAATGTCCTGTTAAATAAAGCAGGAGTAGCATGTGTTGTTCCAGAATGTCCTGTTAAATAAAGTAGGAGTAGCATCTGTTGTTCCAGAATGTCCTGTTAAATAAAGCAGGAGGAGTAGCATGTGTTGTTCCAGAATGTCCTGTTAAATAAAGTAGGAGTAGCATGTGTTGTTCCAGAATGTCCTGTTAAATAAAGCAGGAGGAGTAGCATCTGTTGTTCCAGAATGTCCTGTTAAATAAAGCAGGAGTAGCATCTGTTGTTCCAGAATGTCCTGTTAAATAAAGCAGGAGGAGTAGCATGTGTTGTTCCAGAATGTCCTGTTAAATAAAGCAGGAGGAGTAGCATGTGTTGTTCCAGAATGTCCTGTTAAATAAAGCAGGAGTAGCATCTGTTGTTCCAGAATGTCCTGGTAAATAAAGCAGGAGAAGTAGCATGTGTTGTTCCAGAATGTCGTGTTAAAGTAGGGAAAGGGCTCAGTGAGGAAACATCGGTACACACAGCGGAGACGCGTGCAGTGTTGTTAGCAGTGCAGTGGGCAGAGGAAACGAGATCATTGAGAGCAACTATTTGTTCAGACTCCAGTTCATCGCCAGCCAGTTTACAATACAGTCTTTCACACAGCAGACCAGACATTTTAATACAGGTACAACAAACATTATATAGAACTCAAATGATGGGTCTTACAGTATCATTGTTATGGGTACCGGCACACATTGGCATTGAGGGAAATGAAATAGCAGATACGGTTGCAAAGAAGGCTACAAAACATAATCACGTTGATGTGGTAGTTACTTTAAGCAAGACAGAAATATCTTTTATCTGTTACTTCTATTTGTTTCTGTTCTTCTTGTTTCTATTTTCTTATCTTGTATCTTGTTAGTTTTTAGTTATTAGAGCATGAGCGTCTGTAATAGAAACCAATTTCCCCTTGGGGATGAATAAAGTATTCTGATTCTGGTTCTGAAGAGCATTATTAAGCACAGACTGGAGGAAAGGTGGCAAAAGCAATGAGAGGAAGAGAGGAAAGGACGGTGGTTTTGCAGAGTCCAAAGGAAAGTGGGAGATGAGGTGTGCAGGAAGGAACAGGAGAGATGAGACAATAATTTCAACACTCAGGTTTGGACACACTGAACTAAATAGTACACTTTTCAAAACAGGCGAACACAATACAGGCAGATGTGACTACTAAGAAACAATAGGGCATGTTATGATATGTTGTCAGAAATATGAGGCAGAAAGAAGGCGTCTGACTCAAAATGTCAGGAAAATAAAATTACTATTTGATTTAGTAGATATTCTAGAGAAGAACTCAACTGAGTGCTATAAAATCTTACTTTAGTTTTTTACAGTAACTAATTTAAATGAGAAGGTTTGAGGGTTGGTTTTTTGGGGGGGCGGGGGGGGAGTAGTGTAACTAATAGACATTCTGATCCACACTCCATACCAGGTGGTGGCGGTAATGCACCAATTCGTCATTTGCCAACCGCCGGTAAACACCAAGAAGAAGGAGAAAATGAAGATGAATATTGCCTGCTGACATTTTGGTTATTTAAGTTATTAGACAATCAGCTACAACTGTTGTTTTGTGTTTACCCTTCAGTGATGACTTTGTTTTGTTTGTTTTGCAGAGGAGATGAAGGACTATTTTGGACAGTTTGGTCAAGTGAAGAGGTGTTTGCTCCCTTTCGTAAGTTGTCCAAGAAAAAGCATTTATCCTATTAAACGCATGAATGAGTAAATACCCGTGAGTTTGTGTATTGGACACAGGACATTGCCTCTCTTTTGACAGGATAAAGAGACTGGTTTTCACAAGGGCTTCTGCTGGGTAGGATTCACAACAGAGGAAGGCCTGAACAATGCCCTACACAAGGACCCGCACATACTGGATGGAGCAACGGTAAACATTCCCTGAAGTTTACAGCGCCGCCACTTACGGATATGTTGACCCAAATATCTGATTTATTACAAGTATTACAGGTTATTACAAGTATATATTCCCTCTATAAAGACACGTTATATTGACTTATTGCTAAACACCATAACAACCCACAGAAACTAAGAAAACAACACAACCATAAACAAACAACAAAAAAGAAACTAAAAAGAAGAACCCCATCAGTCAGCTGATAATAATCCTTGTCAGTAACAGACACTAATGGTCAGTGCAGCAGCACATCACCCATGTCACAACAAACTCCATATTAATACCCCTCTAAACCATAAGAGCTGCTTCAGTCAGGGATACATGGGAAAAGTATTGCCTCAACAAACTGAAAGATTGGACCCCATAGAGGAGCCACTTAATGACAGTCTGATGTTGTCCAGTCTGAGAAGATAGAGGATGTCTCTTATCCAGTGGGTGTGAGGGGGAGATGTGGTTGAGTTCCACCTGGTCAAGATTCATCTTCTAGCCAGTAGACTTTTATTTGTCACGGCCTCATATGCATGTCTCATACATCCAAGAAGACGAAGTTATGTTTCACCAGGACCTCAGTGCCACATAAAAACAAATCATACAACACAGGAAAGATTAAAAACAAAACGTGCATTAAAACAAGAATTACTTCACAGACCTGAACATCACAAGCACACCTGACACGGACAGTGAGGAACACAGCCAAAAAGTCGTTGTATGGGAGGTCTGCGTGTCCCTACATGCACAATTGGCTGTGTCTGTGAGTGGGAAGCTGGATGTGGGTATGTGTCTTGGTTGCTGCACTAGCGTCTCCTCTGGTCGGTTGGGGCGTCTGTTTACTCACTGCTGTGATCAATTATGTACACCTTTTTTTGGGGGGGTTCCCCCCTTTTTCTCCCCAATTGTACCTGGCCAATTGCTCCACTCCTCCGAGCCATCCCGGTCTCTGCTCCACCCCCTCTGCTGATCCAGGGAGGGCTGCAGACTACCACATGCCTCCTCCCATACATGTGGAGTCACCAGCTGCTTCTTTTCAACTGACAGTGAGGAGTTTCACCAGGTGGACGTAGTGCATGGGAGGATCACGCTATTCCCCACAGTTTCCCCTCCCCCAACTGACCAGAGGAGGCGCTAGTGCAGCAACCAGGACACATACCCACATCCGGCTCCCCACCCGCAGTCTCGGCCAATTGTGTCTGTAGGGACACCCGATCAAGCCGGCGGTAACACCGAGATTTGAACCAGCGATCCCATGTTGGTAGGCAACGGAATAGACCTACTCGGACGCCATGAGAGAAAGTTTAACATAGACTTTATAAGGAGTTGGATGTTTTGTTCCCATGGAGACGAGGGCATCTGGAGCAGCGTGTCAGGGTGGTCTGGCAGCTCAGATTCACACCGTCCATGTGGAATGATCTGTTATGAACTTCCTGCTTCAGTACCAGATCACATAACCCTGCATGTTCTGTTCCTCTTCTTGTTTTTCTTCTTGCAGGTCCAGGTCCAGAGGAACAGGAAGGTGTTTACGGGGCAGAGGTTAAAGAGAGAGACAGAATATAACTAGGGTTTATGACTGCTCTGTTTCCATTACAAAGAGGCATCATTTTATTGTTAATGTGAGTGTTCTTGTCAACTTGGCAACAGTTTTGTTTGTGTAACTGAATGAGGGGGTGATTACCTCTCATGTGATGTACTATGTTCATCCAGTCAAGGATGTCGTCATCATTCTGGCGTCATCGAGCTCATCCTGTGTCCTGTACTGTCAGCAGTAGACCCACAACACACTGCCTGACAAGTGTGCTGGATGGAGCATTGTTCATTTAAACTGCTGTGAAAGACTTCCAACCTACAATAAATGTATTCACAACAAAAATACCAGAAAGATGTGCTGTTATTCACTTGCTGACTCCTTATACTATATATGCTATGGTAGCTCAGATTGCTGAAGAAGTTGATGCAGGCTATGACAGACAGGTGTCAGAACAGGCAGTGTGTCACAGCGTGCTGCGTGTGGGGCTGTGTAGCTGCAGACTGGTCAGAGTGTCCGTGACGACCCTGTCCACCACTGAAAGCTCCTACCATGGGGAAGTGAGTGTCAGACCTGGACCATGGGCGGTGGCAGAAGGTGGCCTGGTCTGATGAGTCATGTTTTCTTTTACATCATGTGGACGGCCAGGTGCGTGTGCATCATTGACCTGTGGAAGAGATGACACCATGATGCAATATGGGAAGAAGGCAAGCCGGTGGAGGCAGTGTGATGCTCTGGGAAATGTTCTGCTGGGAAGCCCTGGGTCCTGGCATTCATGTGGGTGTTACTTTGACACGTACCACCCACCTAACATCGTTGCAGACCAGGTACCCCCTTCATGGCAACAGTGTTCTTGGGTGGCAGTGGTCTCAGGTGGTTTTAATGTTTTGGCTGATCTGTGTGTGTGTGTGTGTGTGTGTGTATATATATATATATATATATATATACACACACACACACACACACTGGCTTCAGAAAGTATTCAGACCCCTTCAATGCTAACTTAGTTGTGTTGTAGATTTAATTCTAAATTGATAAAATCAATATGTTTGCCCATCAGTCTACAGTCAACCCATAATGACAAAGTGTTTTTACAATGTGTCTGCATGCTCGGAGATATCCAGGGCAGAGATCCAGGTCACAGATCCAGGTCAGAGATCCAGGTCAGGAACTCACAAAGTACAGTCAGTTCACCTGGACACCACGTTTACTGACAAATGTTTCATCATCATCCAACTGACCTCTTCAGTCTCAGCTGACTGCAGGTACCCCACCCTTATAAACAATACAGTGACTGCAGGTACCCCACCCTTATAAACAATACTGTGACTGCAGGTGTCCCCACCCTTATATAAACAATACAGTGACTGCAGGTACCCCACCCTTATAAACAATACAGATAATAATAATAAAAAATAAAAGAAGAAGACAAGTGCACAATTAAACAAACTACATTAGCAGTCTAGCCTACAATAGGTTCAGTTTTTAACAAAATAGTTTCACAATTAAACAAAACCAATGGGCCTGCTACTGTGCCTTTCAACACAACAAATTATGTTTTCTGTGATAACGCAAAATAGTCAGTGCAACAAGGCCTATCTGAAATGCATTGTAGTTCAACTCTTACCAGACACTCTGCACCTTTTCTTAGAGATGACCTCGTCTATTCTAGGCTTAAGGCCCTTGGCTGTGGCCAGTTTCAATACCGAGACCAAATGCTGGTCAATGAGTCGGGATCTGTGGGATGTCTTGTTCAGGTTCGTTATGGAGAACATCTGTTCGCACGAGTAAGTGCTTCCGAACATGGACATGATGCGTGCAGCATGAAGACGGAGCTCCGGCATTGATTCGGGGAGGAGGTGCAAACTCAGCAGCCCCGACTGACTGGTACTGGGACTTCAGAGCGCTGCTACATTGCAGCTCAGTGAGTTCCAGTTGCAGGTGCTCAGGGGCAGTGCCGACATCAGTTGCAAAAGGATTTGCAAACAGGTCAAGGTTGAATTTCTGTGATTCAAAATCAGCGAACCTCCTGCTGAATTCCGCTTTGAGTGTGTTCAGTTTGTCAGCATACACTTGGGTCGGGAGTGGAATGGTGACTGTGGCGCTCATTGATTGACAGGTAGGAAAATGGGTCACGTTACCTTTGCGCCAGTAATGAGAGACGACATCAATGAATCACACAGCGCAGATGGTAACGTGCGACAGCGGCCATTTAGTTAACACAGGGAGAACACCCGAGCCTGCAACACAGGCAGACTGGAAGGGAGGCTTGGTAACTATAGCAACCACAACCAATACTGGCGTCACCCCTTTTTTCCCAAAAGAAAGACCCCCCCCCTGCACACAGCACAACAATAACACCACAGAACACCAGGCAACATCACAGCTGAGGCTATATAACTAGGCCTGTAAGGTAAGACAAAACATTATCACCAGTACACACAAACAACTGGCCTAAAGCTCAAAGTCGTCTAAATGCCGCGGCAAGCGCCGGCCACGCTCCGAGCGTCGAGGTGCAGCATCAGGTGCAAAAGCAGGCACACACTCGCCAGGGGAGCTCCCCCCCAGGCTCGACCTCGACTGGAGGCCCAGTCACATCCCCCAGCCTCATATCGTTATCACAAGGCAGGCAAGGTGCAGGTGGGGGCTCGGCAATGGCTGGCGGTATGTCAGGGCAGTGCGGGACAGGGTTGTCCAAGTCCTCATCAGACGCGAAATCGTCCGCGAGGGGTTCAGAGGCCGTAGAGGGACCTCCCACTTTGTAGCAGTCACCCAGCCTGACCCTGTAGGAGGTACGACGGAGTTGAGACCCCATGAACTTCTGGATATTGCCCCATGAACCATCCACGCTCGTGACGAGGTACCTGTCACGGGCCTTTGACTTAGTCCGGTCACCATACAGGTACACCAGTTCACCAGGTCGAATGGCGGAAGGCACGGCCACACGACCAGAGGGCACCTTTGACTTCATGCTGTATGGATGGTTGGTGACACGTTCCGAGTGTTCTTTCAGGATGAGGTCCTGGTCGACCACAGGCAACTGCCTATGGGAGAACTGGTCATGCTGAAGCAGCATTTCACGGGCAGAGAATCCACGCGACCTAACACGACTGATCAGGTTGGCCGTAGCGACAGAGAGTAACAGGGGAGCAACAGCCCTACAGTTAGGCTCGAGACGAAGAATCTCCCCCTGAATCTCTTGAAGAGCCTTCTCCGCCACTGGGTTCTTATTGACATTCTTGGCGTTGCCCACCTCAGCAACTAGTCTGTGCATAGCGAGGGCCCCATCCCCTGCCAATGCAGCAAAACCAGGGGCAGGGTCAGTCCTGATCACAGCAAAGGGGCCGTCGAGAGGGCACAGACCCACACATTAGTGGGTTAAAGCGTCCCTGAGAGTGTCTCTGCGCTCGTCGTCGATGAGACGAGATAGCGTGAAAGACGTGACACACTCCCAGACAATCAGAATGAACTGGCGGTCCCGCCTGAACACATTAGCCGCGAAAGAAGACCCGACGACTTCCGGAGGGTCACTTGTAGACTCATCAGATACGAACGCAGGGGCTTTCTATAGAGCTGCACACTGGTGGCAGCTGCTGGAGACACGTTGCACAGCAGAGTCCATATCCAACGCGTATAAGTAGCGTTGTACAACTGTCTTCAACTGGGTGCCGGATGGGTGATCGAGCTTGATATGGAGAGAGGTCAGTAGACCATCGAGGACAGACCAAGGCACAACAATGCAGTCCATCGAGGCTGCGAGGGGGAGTGCCGGCGAACAACTAGGAGGCCGTCCTTAGCCACTGTGGTGACGTTCAGGTAACGTTTCAGATCACGAATGTTAGTCAGCTTCTTGGATGGACGCGTACCCTGACGGAGGTGAGCGCGGGTCCGTCTGAGGTCAGAGCACTCTGCCTGTATGGCAAGCCAGGCCGACCTGTTGGTGAAGGGCTACTTCTCAGTCCCACGCACAACATCTTCCGCTGTGACTTGGCGCACGACGGAGTCGGCGGTAGAGCAGACAAAGGCACATATCTGGCAGGTGGGGTTGTCACACTCTGGTGCGTTGCGGCTAGCAAAATCAGACAGCAGGATAGCCGCTCCCGCCACATGCCGGATGAGCACTTGGAACCGGCTAGCGGTAGACAGGAAGGAAGTGACACGGGGGCTCGCTGAGAATTCTCCCCTGCACAGCTTCTCAAAAGCCTGTACACATGGCTTGCTGTCTGTCAAAACACAAGCTTTCTGGGATGACTGGGTTATGTAGGGGGCAAAGTGTTTCACCGCCGCAGCTATGGACAAGGCCTCAACCTCACAAGGCAGCCAGGAGGTCTGGTTTTTGCGCAACTTCGCGCTGAAGTAGCCTGCGACCTTCACAGTGTCCTTGCAGGTGACATACAGCGTAGCTCCTAGGCCCGAATCTCTGACGGCGCCGTCAGTTACAATCCACAGCTGGTCCGCAGGCCGTGGAAGCGTGATGGCATGTGTAGAAGATAGTACTTTCTGAACAGAGGTGAAGGCACACAGCAGCTCATCTGACCACAGGATCGCCTCCTTTGACTCCCGCCCAGCGACTGCGTCGTCCAACGGGGCCAGCATGGCAGCACAGTTCTTCAGTACATGAGCCAGCACCTTGTATGCACCAATGAATGAACGCAATACCGTCAGTCTTTGGAGGGAGGCACACAGCCAGGGCAGAGACGCGGTGAGGGCTGGACTGGATTGTACGCTGACGCCACACCCAGCCCAGGATGGAGGTCTGTACAGGAGCTACAGTGGTCTTAGTGGCGGACAGGTTCAGACCACACTTCTGTAGGGCAGAGAGAACCCGCCTCCAGACAGCTAGCAAGTCCTCTAGAATGTCTGCACCACAATACAGGTCGTCTGCCACCTTGGCCACATGGCCTTGTTCAAGAAGGTCCCCGAAGACTCTGCACGTCAACTCCTCCAGCGCCGTCTCAGACCCCGGCATGCCCATAGCACTCTGTACATACACACGGACACCCTTGAAGGGTGTGACGACCCCACAGTACTTCCACGAGTCCCTGGACAGAGGAATCTGATAAAAGGCTTTGGTAAGGTCTGTGGCAATAATATATTTCCATTGAGCTATAAGACGCAGGGTGGAGTCAACATCAGGCATCAGGGAGGATAGGGGTTTACTGTACCGGCCAACATCCGCGAATGCAGTGACAAGATGAAAGCCACCTCCAGGCTTCTTGATAAGGAACGAAGGATTGACATATTCCACTGTGATGTCGACATCCTCGGGCTTTCTGAAGATGCCATGCTCTCCAACACGTCGAACTGAGCCTGGAGTTCTTGCAGCTGACCCCTGGAGTACTGTGGGACCTTCCCCTTACGTTGTGGAGGTAGGACAGGTCCCATGTTCACCCAGGCCTGGAACGGACCCACAGCGCCGTTATATCCTTCAAAGTGGGGATCAAACACTACATCAAACTCTCTATGCAGGGCGCGGAACTCATCTCTGATGTCAGCAGGCATGATGTTATCTGGATCCAGAGCGACAAGGTCAGAGGACAAGGCTGACATGATCGTCGGGGCCGGTTTAGGGGGATCAGCTGGCACGGCTGCATCACTGAGTGACGGGACATATGTGGTGCGGACATGGCATAGGTGGTGGCTTTTCTGGACCAGCCGCAGCTCACCAGTGAGATTTGGGACACGGATCTTCCCGGACACACCCCGTAACAAAGTTGGGGCAGGCCACTGCTGTGAGTCAGACTGGTCACATGAGACATCGACGTGTGGTTCAACAGCCAGCTCACTGTCCACATTGCACAGCTCAGTAGGCAGCTCGAGCTCGATGTACTCCCTTGGCCACACAGTAGATTTATCCGGAGCGTGGAGCACATGCGCGCGCCGTACGGCATGCCTGTCCATCGGTGTTTGGAGGGTGCCGTAGCGGTATATATCCTCGCCCAAGCAGATTTGGTGTTTGGCTGGTCTGATGGAGATGTCGATCTTTTCCATAAAGGGAATTCCAGCCAGGATGTCAGAGTTGAGATTCTTAATGATGAGGCCCTCAAAATAGAGGTCATGGCCATCTCTCTGGAAGTGTGTCCGTGTCTCCCCTAATACTTTCAAAAGGGACGAGCCCTCTGCTTGGAATGCGGACTGCATACTTCCTGTGACGGTGACGCCCAGCCTGGTTGCGTATGAGGCCCTCACAATGTTGCCTGTTGCCCCACTATCAACGGTGAGACGCACGGGGCAGTGTCCATGGAAGGCATCGAGGTAAGGGGACGGTTTGATAAGTACAAGTTTCACACCACTAGATGGCGCTGGCTCCCCACTAACGCACTCCTCTACCTCATCATCTGTCTCGACCTGCTCTCCCAAAACCTGGCGCGACTTTGCCATGTACTTTTTATCTTGGGGGGGCAGAAAGGAACATTTGCTGGGGAAGTGATTATCAGGCCTGCCGGCACATTTACAAAGGGAATATGACCTCCTTGTCCGGACAGGGATGGATTGCTTTGACTTGGGGAGTTCAGACACAGTAGCGCGCATAGCCCCAGCACTCTCTGAGGCCTGCAGTTCCTCTAGTAACGAATCAAGGGCTTGTGATATTTCTGGTTTAATGGATGCCGATGTGCGAGACCGCAACTCAGTGCCGTACCGTTGTTTGACGAGCTTCGGTAGATCACCATGTATGAGGCGGAGCCATGTGAGCACAACAAAGTTCTCCAGTGAGGGCGTTAACTCCTCATCCTCGGTCACAGTCTGTCCCATGTGACTGATGCCAGAATCTTTACACAGTAGACTGTCTTCCATGAAGGCCATCAAGCGTTGATATAAATCCTCTGGTCTCTCATCAGGCTCCCATTTAATAGCAGCAAAGTCAATGAAATGAGCCCCGGTGCACTGAAAGCCATAATGTAAACGAATAGCTTGCCATATGCTGTCAATAGATGTGGAGTTCCTGACTAACAATGACAATATTTGGCTATCTGTCCCAACATTAGCTCTAACATGGCTACCTTCTGTTCTTTATTGCGACGTCAGGGCACGGGAATATCTTCACCGTCATCTGTGAATCCCCGGACAGGGGACGTTTTAGACTTCTTCTCCCACTCCATGCCATCGAGCAGGAAGGGGGCAAACCCGGCGTCGAGTGACAGTATATAAAGCAGGTTCTGACGCCAGTTCTCAAAACAGTTCACCGTCTCGATCTTTGTTAAACACCACTGCTTCAGTGCTCTGTGTGTCGCCATGCTGCCCACTTAGCTAGCACAGCTGTGTCTGAGCTAGCCCAGCTGCGTCTGGTGGTAGCTGTAACTACCATGTGATTCCCCTGGAAGGGCTACTGTGATTAATTCAGTAAATATCAGTCTTCGGGACGTAAGTCTGGTAAGCGCTGCCACCACGCCAGTAATGAGAGACGACATCAATGAATCACACAACGCAGATGGCAACGTGCGGCAGCAGCCATTTAGTTAACACAGGAAGAACACCGAGCCTGCAACACAGGCAGACTGGAAGGGAGGCTTGGTAACTATAGCAACCACAACCAATACTGGCATTGCGCATCTGGCCCTCCGACAGACGCAGTTTCAGTTCAAATGCCTTCACGGAGTCCCGCATCTCGGTGATCAGCTGCTTTCTTCCCTGGAGTTTTAGATTCAGTTAACTGAGGTGCTCCATGATGTCACAAATAAATGCCAAGTCGCTCAGCCACTTTTCATCCTCAAGCTCAGGGACGGCCTTCTGTTTGCTTTCCATGAAACGAGCGATCTCAGCACAGGTGTCGTAAAACCTCCTCGGCACTTTCCCCCGACTCAACCTCCATGTGATAGGGCACATCCTCATGCACAGAGATTTCCTCCTCTAAAAGAGCCCTAAACTGCCGATGATTCAAGCCCCGTGCACGAATAAAGTTCACAGTTTTAGTCACAACAGTCATGACATGTTCCATGCCCAACATCTTACCGCAGAGGGCCTCCTGGTGGAGGATGCAGTGGTAGGCTACCAAGTTTTCTCCTGTGTGCCCCATCGCCTGTCGAGTCAAACAGACCAAACCACGAACTTCCCCACACATCGCCGGTGCACCATCCGTTGTCAGTCCAACAAGTTTATTCCAGGGCAGTTCCATTTTGTTCCCGCTCTGCTCCACTTGGGTGAAAACGTCCTGTCCTGTTGTTGTCCCGTGAATCGGTTTCACGTCTAAAAGTTCCTCAGTGACGGACGACTGAGTGTCCCCCCCTCGGATGAATGTGGACAGCTGGGCTGTGTCCGTCCTGTCTGTACTCTCATCTACCGCTAGTGAGTATGAAACAAAGTCCTTGGCTTTTGTTGTTAGCTGGCTCTCTACATCAGAGGCCATTTCATCAACACGACTAGCCACAGTATTCGGGACAGGCTGATGTTTGAAAATGCCTGCTTCTTGTCAGGGCACACGACGTTGCACACTTTTTCAAGGCAGTCTTTAATAAACTCTCCCTGGCTAAACGGCTTGCAAGCCTTTGCGATTTCCTCTGCAATAATAAAACTTGCCTTGGTAGCACCCTCACTTTCACTACTGATGCGAGTGAACATACTTTGCTGATGTTGAAGGTTGCGTTTCAAGTCTTTGGCTTTCTGCAGCCGTTGCTCCATGTCCATGTTAGCATAGTGCTCGCCATGCTTCATTTTGAAGGGTCTGCGGATGTTGTACTCTTTTAACACTGCCAGCGACTCTTCACATACGAGACACACTGGCTTTTGTTTTAATTCACAAAACAGGTATTCAGCTTCCCACCTCGCTTGAAACTGTCGATACTCTTTGTCTACTTTTCGTTTTTTCGCCATCGTTTGTTTATGCTAGCTAGCTTTCGATCTCCTTTGCAAAGCATACATTCAGGTAACGTTACTCGGGTGATGTAGGCGATGCTACTGCAGCAACATGCTACTCAGCATTTCTGTTACTATGGGAAAAAAGCGAAGTGCGGCAGCGCCCTCTTGTGTTTCAGCGTGGCATTGTCACAAACACAAGCTCTCGGGCCACATTCAGTTGATGACCAGGATTGACAGGAGGGCCGGATTAAATATTGCGGAGGGCCGTGTTTGGCCCGCGGGCCTTGTTATTGACACATGTGGTGTAGAGTGTGTAGATGGTGTAGACTGTGGAGTCCTGGTCTGACGTGTTAGCTCTTCTATGTTGCGCCATCCTCTTGGCCAGTGTCTGGTGGTTTCCCCAATATACAAGTCACGGCAATCCTCCTGACACTTAACAGCTACACTATATTGCTCTGTTGGTGCCGGGGGACCTGATCCTTTGGGTGGACCAGCTTCTGCTGCAGCATGGTTTGGGGTGTGAAAGCAACTGAGACGCCGTGTTTGGAAAATACACATCTCAACTGTTCCGACACTCCCGCCACATACAGAATCACCCTGGTTTACCTTAGACAGCTGTTGCGCTCCTCCCTTCGATCGGCTGGTGCACTGTTTGGACGTCTTCCTGGCTTTGACAAATGCCCAGTTAGGTTAACCACACTTAACCAGGACCTGTTTACGGGATTACCAGACGCTGGCCAAGAGGATGGCACAACACAGGAGAGCAAACACGTTAGGCAAAACTCCACAGTCTACACCATCTACACAGTCTACACCATCTACACAGCCTACATCATCTACACACTCCACACCATCTACACAGCCTACACCATCTACACAGCCTACATCATCTACACACTCTGCACCACCTACAGGCCAGTGGCCACTCTTTCAAGAATGCAGATGAGGAGGTGCACATCCTTGATAGGGAGGAACAGGGTTTGAACGGGGAGTCAAAGATGCTGTGTATGTGAAGAGGTAACAACCATACCTGAACCCGGGGGGGGGGGGTAAGACTACATCTGTCACCATCTTACAATGCTGTGATTACAACTATTCCCCAATCCTGTGTGAATAGTACACATGACCCTTGTAACTCTAGTTAATGGTCACACCATATTTCCAAATGAGGCTGGTCGTTGATTTGGGTGGTTATGTCACTGTGTTGTTTATAAGACACTGTATTGTTTATAAGACACTGTACTGTTTATAAGACACTACTGTTTATAAGACACTGTATTGATTATAAGGGTGGGACACCTGCAGTCACTGTATTGTTTATAAGTGTGGGATACCTGCAGTCACTGTATTGTTCATTGGGGGGGGGTACCTGCAGTCACTGTATTGTTTATTAGGGGGGGTACCTGCAGTCAGTCACTGTATTGTTTATTAGGGTGGGGGTACCTGCAGTCAGTGAGACTGAAGAGGTCACTTGGATGATGGTGACACGTTTGTCTCAGTAAACGTGGTGTCCAGGTGAACTGATTCACCTCTGTGTGGTGAGCCATATACTAGGTTTTGACCAAGACTTGTTAACCTGTGTTGTTGGCAGGCTTGGCATACAACACAGGGTTTTTGTATGCCAGTGTCCTAGACAGAGTTCAGGTTCTCCACCTACAAAGGCAATCTTTATCAGTTTTTCTCAATCTTTACCAATGATCAGGAACCGCCTATAATAAGTTGAGGATGGTGTGTGGGATGACAAGAGCACAGGGTTTATGTTATATATGTATCGCTGCCACCAGTCGCCCTCTTCCACCTGTCTGATCAGCTAAACAACCAATCAGCATTGCTTCAGCAAGAGCGGGACAGTCACCACAAGTGAAACAAGCTAACTTAGAAATGAAAAAGGACAACTCCTGTTTGATAAGAGGTAGACAGAAACATGCTGGCACCTGTTTGACAGAGCATGATTCAGTGTAGGTTAACAGCTGTAGTGATGAAGGAGAAGACAGAAAAAAGAGGAAAAGTAATAAGAAAAGTGATGTAGTCCAGAGTGTTACTGGGAGTGTGTAAGGCAGTTCTAGCAGTGTGCATGTGTATGTGAAGTGTCCACCTGTGGGTGCACGGGATTAATCCCAATAAATTCTGGTGTCTGAGATCTGCAAATTATCGTAGTTCCTCTGAGCAGCAGACAGGCTCTGCGGCATCCCACAGGCACCACAGGCCCTGCAGGCTCCACAGGCTCTGCAGGCCCCACAGGCCTCATAGGCCCCACAATCCTGCAGACAACCAAGAGAACAGCCAAAGCCCAAAGCATCGCATCCCAGTGGAACGTCAAGCCTATGGGGGAGCCAGGAGCCCGCAGAGCAGCGGTCCCACAGGCCCCGAGGACAAGCTGGCACCCAGGGGCCCCGGAAAGCATCTGGCAGTGCTCACTGCAGATCTGCCTGAGTGTGGCTGGCAGGACACCACCAAGCACTGAGGACAGAGCAATCCACATGGTTAGGGGGCCTCCCGGCTGCTCCACTGCTGATCACCCACCCCGCCGACCTGCTAACGTCACGCACCTCTAGCACCCCGCCAGTATGCATACTGACCACGGACACAGATATGGCCAACGTCCCCCACTTGCCACCTGGCCCCCCACTGAGAAGCACTCCACTCCACGAGCTGAGAACAGCTCAGAGACCACACCCAGGTGGCCCAGGATGACAATGCCCCCCCACCCCCCACCCCCAAGGGCCATCAACGATCACCACCTGGGGAAACTCGCCTGGGCGCACCCGGCCAGGATCAAGCACCCACCCGGCGCCAACGATCAGACAGCACATCCCACCGAGCCAGGCACCACCCTTTTGAGATGAGACGCGCAAGTCCTTTAAAAGTCAGAAGTGGGTCCTGGTAGTATGAAGCTCGATGAAAGGCTGTGGGCGTGGTTTGACTTTACACATGGTAAACCATACATGGATGCTCCACTGCACATGTAATTAGAGACTATATGGACGCCCCAGTGCACATGTTAGAGGATACATGGACGCTCCAGTGCACATGTTAAAGGATACATGGATGCTCCAGTGCACGTGATAGAGGATACATGGATGCTCTCGTGCATGTGTTAGAGGATACATGGACGCTCCAGTGCACATGTTAAAGGATACATGGATGCTCCAGTGCACATGATAGAGGATACATGGATGCTCCAGTACACGTGATAGAGGATACATGGATGCTCTCGTGCATGTGTTAGAGGATACATGGATGCTCCAGTTCACGTGTTAGAGGATATATGGATGCTCCAGTGCACATGTTAGAGGATACATGGATTCTCCAGTGCACGTGTTAGAGGATACATGGATGCTCCAGTGCACGTGTTAGAGGATACATGGATGCTCCAGTGCACGTGTTAGAGGATACATGGATGCTAAAGTGCAGGTGTTAGAGGATACATGGATGCTCCAGTGCATGTGTTAGAGGATACATGGATGCTAAAGTGCAGGTGTTAGAGGATACATGGATGCTCCAGTGCACGTGTTAGAGGATACATGGCAAGCACAATTAAGATGAACAATGAAGGTTGTTAAATCAATACAAGCCTGTTTTTAATCAATTTGTCAGTTTGATATATTAAATCAAGTCCTGTAGTGGTTATAGGGATACATAATTCCCCTTATTGAGCTAGTAGGAACGTTTGTTTACAGCTGCTGTTTTCTCGGTTCGTGTTTACAGTGACACACTTCCACTGCGCAGGTTTTTGGTTGTTGTTGTTATGGTGAAGAAATAAATGGTGCACGTTGTGTAGCCGAAAGAGAAAGTTGTCACGACTCCTGATTGAGCTCCTCTACACTGGTGACCCCGACGTTTGTCTCTTGGTAGTTATCAGAGACAATCTTTCAAACGAACATGGTTGACGAAATCAATGCGGTTTCTCTCAAATTGCCAGAGTTCTGGGAGTCATTGGCAACCACATGGTTCGCCCAGGCGGAAGTGCAGTTTGCTATCCGCAAAATAACGGATGATGCTACTAAATACTACCACGTGGTATCGGCGCTCGGGTGTTCGACTGCAACTAGAGTGGTGAGTCTCCTTATAAATCCTCCGGCGGCAGACAAATACAAGGGGCTCAAAGATCACCTCTTGAAGATTTTTGAACTTTCCGACGCCGAGAGGTCCCACCGTCTCTTTTCTCTGCAAGGCTTGGGTGACAGCAAGCCATCCGAGCTCATGGACAAAATGCTGAATCTGCTGGGACCGGCGCACACACCTGATTTCCTCTTTGTCCAACTGTTTCTGCAACAACTGCCTGCTCAGGTGCGGGCCGCTTTGGCTAACACCAGCATTACCGATTACAGCAAGCTAGCTGAAGAAGCTGACAAGTTCTTCCTGGCCAGCCAACAGCAGCACTGCACGTCCGCGCTCACCCCTGCCCACCCCCACACAACACCACCTAGTGACTCAATGGTGGTCGCCGCGGCAACCCCCCGTCGGCGACAGGAGCCCAGCCTGTGCTTTTACCATGCAAAGTTCGGGGCCAAGGCGAAAAAGTGCAACTCCCCGTGCAAATTTCAGCTCATTGGGAAACGCCAAGGCCGGTGCTCACTAGTGGCCATGGGCGTTGGCGTGGAGGACAACAGGCTACTTTTCCTGCAAGACTCCATCTCGGGGCAGCGTTTCCTATGCGACACTGGGGCGCAGAGGAGTGTCGTACCTGCGTCAAGTGTGGACGCCCTGTCGGGCGCTCACGGCCCTCCCATGGAAGCTGTGCTAATGGCAGCTCTATCCGTACGTACGCCACGAGGCACATTGACATGTGTCTCCAACGAGGACGTGTTTCTCCATCTTCTCTCTGAGTTCCCTGACCTCACTCAGCCCACATTCTCATCATCTACGACCAAACATGGGGTTGAGCACCACATCGTCACCACTGGCCCACCAGTGCACGCCCGAGCTCGGCGCCTCGACCCGACCAAGCTCTTTGTCGCCAAGGCGGAGTTTGAGAACATGGAGCGCCTCGGCATCATCCGCTGCTCCAGCAGCCCGTGGACTTTACCCCTTCACATCGTGCCTAAGCCTGGCAGTGGGTGGCGTCCATGTGGTGACTACCGTCGGCTCAATGACGCAACAACGCCGGACCACTACCCGGTCCCTCACATCCAAGATTTCTCCGCCCACCTGGCTGGGAAAGTGATCTTTTCCAAGGTGGACCTCGTCCGTGGATACCACCAGGTGCCCGTCCATCCCGCTAATGTCCCCAAAACGGCTGTGACAACTCCCTTCGGACTGTTCGAGTTCCTGCGTATGCCGTTTGGGCTCAAGAACGCTGCGCAGTCCTTCCAACGCCTCATGGACTCAGTGTTGCGGGACCTGCCTTTCCTCTTTGTGTACCTCGATGACATCCTGGTCGCTAGCGCCTCCGTGTCCGAGCATTTGTACCACCTCAGAGCCCTTTTCGAGAGGCTCAGCCTGCACGGGTTGATAGTTAACCCGGCCAAATGCCAGTTTGGTCTGAGCACCATCGACTTACTGGGCCAACGGGTCACCAAGGACGGGGCGGCCCCCCTTCCATCTAAGGTGGAGGCCGTCGCAGACTTTCCACGCCCACACACGGCCCAGTCCCTCCGGGAGTTCATTGGCATGGTGTCCTTCTACCACCGGTTCATACCCCGGGCTGCCGATCTCCTACGCCCCCTATATGAGGCTCTGAAGGGCACAGCCCTCAAACACGCCATGGACTGGTCTGCAGAGAGGGACAAGGCTTTTAAGGATGTGAAGGCTACCCTGGCTGACGCGGCGATGCTGGCACACCCTGTGTCTGGAGCGCCCATCGCCATCACGACAGATGCTTCGGACTACGCTGTCGGTGCGGTTTACGAGCAGTGGGTGAGCGGCGCGTGGCAGCCGCTTGCCTTCTTCAGCCGGCAGTTGAACCTGCAAGAGTGCAAATACAGCACCTTTGATCGTGAGCTTCTTGGCCTTTTCCTCGCTGATAGGCACTTTCGTTTCCTACTGGAGGGCCGTCAGTTCACGGCTTTCGTTGATCACAAACTGCTGGTGTTCGCGATGGCCAAGTTGGCAGAGCTGTGGTCAGCCCGCCAGCAGCGACAGTTGGCCTACATCTCAGAGTTTACCACCGATGTGAGGCATGTCGCTGGGAAGTCCAACCCGGTCGCCGACTGTCCCTCCCGGGCCATCGCTGGTGCCGCCCATTTGGGACTCGACTACAGCCAGATGGCGGCTGACCAGGCCGCCGACCCAGGAGTGCAGGCATGCAGGACCGCCGTCACAGGGCTGCAGTTGGAGGATGTGGCTTTCGACGACGCTGGCGCCACGCTCCTGTGCGACGTCTCTACGGGTCAGCCCCGACCCGTCGTTCCGACTGCTTGGAGGCGGCAGGTCTTCGACGCAGTCCATGGGCTGTCTCACCCTGGCAGAAAGCCTTCACAGAGGTTGGTGGCGGCAAAGTTTGTCTGGCATGGACTCAAAAAGGATGTGAGGGACTGGGCTGACACCTGTGTGGAGTGCCAACGCTCCAAAGTTCTCCGGCACGTCAAAGCACCCCTGATACCTTTCACGGTACCTGAGAGGAGGTTTGACTACGTGAATGTGGACCTGGTAGGCCCCCTACCCCCCTCCTGTGGTTTTACATACCTGCTCACCATGGTCGACAGGACCACGCGATGGCCAGAGGCCGTCCCACTTTTGTCCACGACGGCACCTGAGGTTGCCCGAACATTCATCGGAACCTGGGTCGCCCGCTTTGGCACCCCATCTGACCTCTCCTCGGACAGAGGACCGCAATTCATGTCAGCACTCTGGGAGGAGATCGCCGCGGGTTTAGGGGTGAGGCTCCCATCGCACCACAGTGTATCACCCTCAAGCTAATGGATTGGTCGAGAGGTTCCGTCGCTCGATGAAGGCCGCATTGCGGGCTACCCTCAAGGACTACCGCTGGGTCGACAAACTGCCTTGGGTCATGCTTGGGCTCAGGACGGCCCCCAAGGAGGACCTCCAGTCCTCATCCGCTGAACTGGTCTACGGACAGTCACTTCGGGTCCCGGGGGATTTCCTTCCCACCGCCACAGCTCCCTGGTCCGCCAGCTGCCAACGGACTGCGCTGCAGGAGGAAGCCAGGGCTTTTGCACTGGTCCCCACTTCTCAGCATGGCGGCTCTCAGTCCTATGTCCCCACGGAGCTGCGGTCGGCGGAGTATGTTTTCATCCGTCACGACGCGCACCGTGGTCCCCTGCAGCCACCCTACGACGGCCCATTTCGGGTACGGGACACTGGAGATAAGCACTTTGTGGTGGAGGTTGGCAGCAGGCTGGAGCGGGTTTCTGTGGACCGCCTCAAGCCTGCTCACCTGGACTTAGACCGCCCTGTTGGTCTGGTCCCGCCCCCACGGCGGGGGCGCCCCCCGGCCCTACCCCCCTCCCCCGGCGAACCGCCCCCTGCTTCCCCAGCCCCTCCCTGTCCCTGGTCCAGCTGTGAGGACTCTGCTGCTTTGCCTGCGGTAAACCAGCCCCCAGCTCCTGTTCAGCGGAGCCGTTGGGGCAGAGAGATCCGCCCCCCTCGCCACACTGACTTTTCGTATTAAGGCGAATTCTGGGGGGACGTGTGTAGTGGTTATGGGGATACATAATTCCCCTTATTGAGCTGGTAGGAACGTTGGTTTACAGTTGCTGTTTTCTCGGTTCGTGTTTACAGTGACACACTTCCGCTGCGCGGGTTTTTGGTTGTTGTTGTTATGGTGAAAGAACAAATGGTGCACGTTGTGTAGCCGAAAGAGAAAGTTGTCACGACTCCTGATTGAGCTCCCTACAGTCCGCTTTTATCTAGTCACACAGACATTTATAGAATCAAGTTAGCTTTTAAGAGCGACTTATTCAATCTTTAATTTTCATCACCTCCGTTTTTATCATTTAACCTTCATGAGGAATTTCACTTGCATCTTTCACCACCACCACTACCTGGTGGTCGCACGGAGAGAGCAGACATCAGCTGCATGGATGATACTCCGAACCGGAAGCACATAACACTGTCAAAGCTCGTGTTCAGTTGAAGAAAGTTGTTTGACCCGTGTCTAATTTTGCTTGTAGCTCGTAGACACATCGTAGAATGCACCTTTTACATACGTGTAATGGTTTGTAATTTTCATTGTTTTGAGATACCATGTCATTTTTTTCGCCATAATATATTTGCATTTCAATAAAGTTGCACAATTTATTCCAAATACATGGGCTACTTTGCCTCAGACAAAAACAAAACAAAAGAAAAACGTTCTGTTTTACTCCGACAGATTACTACATGTACCAGCTATGTAGTAGATTACTACATGTACCAGCATGCTTTGCGAACAATGACGTAAGAGGTAAACACGGAACATCAGGTGAGAGGTCATCCCCACACCCGGCAAGCGAGTGACTGCGGGTGCTGAATCCACCGCCTCGATAAGGTTGGCTGTGTTCACTTTCGGTGAATATATACTTTAATTTACTCTTTATGAATGAAAGTATTTCCGGTTTTGATGATGTGTTTTTTTCTAAGCCCACTCTTGCTGCTGGTTCTTGGCTTGCCAACACGTGTGTTACAGAACAAGCTGGTTGTTGCATAACTGACAAACACGACATGTAGCCATACATACAGTTAAACTGAGGTCATGTAGCCATACATCCAGTTAAACTCAGGTCATGTAGCCATACATCCAGTTAAACTGAGGTCATGTAGCCATATATCCAGTTAAACTCAGGACATTTAGCCATACATCCAGTTAAACTCAGGTCATTTAGCCATACATCCAGTTAAACTCAGGTCATGTAGCCATACATCCAGTTAAACTCAGGACATTTAGCCATACATCCAGTTAAACTGAGGTCATGTAGCCATACATCCAGTTAAACTCAGGTCATGTAGCCATACATTCAGATAAACTCAGGTCATGTAGCCATACATCCAGTTAAACTCAGGTCATGTGGCCATACATCCAGTTAAACTCAGGTCATGTGGCCATACATCCAGTTAAACTCAGGACATTTAGCCATACATCCAGTTAAACTCAGGTCATGTAGCCATACATTCAGATAAACTCAGGTCATGTAGCTATACATTCAGTTAAACTCAGGTCATGTAGCCATACATCCAGTTAAACTCAGGTCATGTGGCCATACATCCAGTTAAACTGAGGTCATCTGGCCATACATCCAGTTAAACTCAGGTCATGTAGCCATACATTCAGATAAACTCGGGTCATGTAGCCATACATCCAGTTAAACTCAGGTCATGTAGCCATACATTCAGATAAACTCAGGTCATGTAGCCATACATCCAGTTAAACTCAGGTCATGTAGCCATACATCCAGTTAAACTCAGGTCATGTGGCCATACATCCAGTTAAACTCAGGACATTTAGCCATACATCCAGTTAAACTCAGGTCATATAGCCTTACATCCAGTTAAACTCAGGTCATGTAGCCATACATCCAGTTAAACTCAGGTCATGTGGCCATACATCCAGTTAAACTCAGGTCATGTGGCCATACATCCAGTTAAACTCAGGTCATTTAGCCATACATCCAGTTAAACTCAGGTCATGTGGCCATACATCCAGTTAAACTCAGATCATGTGGCCATACATCCAGTTAAACTCAGATCATGTGGCCATACATTCGGTTAAATTCAAGTCATTTAGCCATACATCCAGTTAAACTCAGGTCATGTGGCCATACATCCAGTTGAATTAAGGGCATTTAGCCATACATCCAGTTAAACCCAGGACAAATAGCCATACATCCAGTTGTACTCACGTCGTTTAGCCATACATCCAGTTAAACTCAGGACATTTAACTATACCTCCAGTTAAACTCAGGTCCTTTAGCCATACGTCCAGTTAAACTCAGGACATGTAGCCATACATCCAGTTAAACTCAGGACAATTAGCCATACATCCAGTTAAACTCAGGTCATGTAGCCATACATAGAGTTAAACTTAGTTCATTTAGCCATACATCCGGTTAAACCCCAGACATTTAGCCATACATCCAGTTGTACTCACGTCATGTAGCCATGCATCCAGTTAAACTCAGGACATTTAAGTATACCTCCAGTTAAACTCAGGTCCTTTAGCCACACAACCAGTTAAACTCAGGACATGTAGCCATATATCCAGTTAAACTCAGGTCCTTTAGCCATACATAGAGTTAAACTCAGGTCCTTTAGCCATACATAGAGTTAAACTCCGGTCCTTTAGCCATACATCCAGTTAAACTCAGGTCATTTAGCCATACGTCCAGTTAAACTCAGGACATGTAGTCATACATCCAGTTAAACTCAGGACATGTAGCCATACATCCAGTTAAACTCAGGTCCTTTAGCCACACATCCAGTTAAACTCAGGTCATGTAGCCATACATTCAGATAAACTCAGGTCATGTAGCCATACATCCAGTTAAACTCAGGTCATGTGGCCATACATCCAGTTAAACTCAGGTCATGTGGCCATACATCCAGTTAAACTCAGGACATTTAGCCATACATCCAGTTAAACTCAGGTCATGTAGCCATACATTCAGATAAACTCAGGTCATGTAGCTATACATTCAGTTAAACTCAGGTCATGTAGCCATACATCCAGTTAAACTCAGGTCATGTGGCCATACATCCAGTTAAACTGAGGTCATCTGGCCATACATCCAGTTAAACTCAGGTCATGTAGCCATACATTCAGATAAACTCGGGTCATGTAGCCATACATCCAGTTAAACTCAGGTCATGTAGCCATACATTCAGATAAACTCAGGTCATGTAGCCATACATCCAGTTAAACTCAGGTCATGTAGCCATACATCCAGTTAAACTCAGGTCATGTGGCCATACATCCAGTTAAACTCAGGACATTTAGCCATACATCCAGTTAAACTCAGGTCATATAGCCTTACATCCAGTTAAACTCAGGTCATGTAGCCATACATCCAGTTAAACTCAGGTCATGTGGCCATACATCCAGTTAAACTCAGGTCATGTGGCCATACATCCAGTTAAACTCAGGTCATTTAGCCATACATCCAGTTAAACTCAGGTCATGTGGCCATACATCCAGTTAAACTCAGATCATGTGGCCATACATCCAGTTAAACTCAGATCATGTGGCCATACATTCGGTTAAATTCAAGTCATTTAGCCATACATCCAGTTAAACTCAGGTCATGTGGCCATACATCCAGTTGAATTAAGGGCATTTAGCCATACATCCAGTTAAACCCAGGACAAATAGCCATACATCCAGTTGTACTCACGTCGTTTAGCCATACATCCAGTTAAACTCAGGACATTTAACTATACCTCCAGTTAAACTCAGGTCCTTTAGCCATACGTCCAGTTAAACTCAGGACATGTAGCCATACATCCAGTTAAACTCAGGACAATTAGCCATACATCCAGTTAAACTCAGGTCATGTAGCCATACATAGAGTTAAACTTAGTTCATTTAGCCATACATCCGGTTAAACCCCAGACATTTAGCCATACATCCAGTTGTACTCACGTCATGTAGCCATGCATCCAGTTAAACTCAGGACATTTAAGTATACCTCCAGTTAAACTCAGGTCCTTTAGCCACACAACCAGTTAAACTCAGGACATGTAGCCATATATCCAGTTAAACTCAGGTCCTTTAGCCATACATAGAGTTAAACTCAGGTCCTTTAGCCATACATAGAGTTAAACTCCGGTCCTTTAGCCATACATCCAGTTAAACTCAGGTCATTTAGCCATACGTCCAGTTAAACTCAGGACATGTAGTCATACATCCAGTTAAACTCAGGACATGTAGCCATACATCCAGTTAAACTCAGGTCCTTTAGCCACACAACCAGTTAAACTCAGGACATGTAGCCATATATCCAGTTAAACTCAGGTCCTTTAGCCATACATCCAATTAAACTCAGGTCATGTAGCCATACATCCAGTTAAACTCAGGTCATTTAGCCACACATCCAGTTAAACTCAGGTCATTTAGCCACACATCCAGTTAAACTCAGGACATGTAGCCATACATCCAGTTAAACTCAGGTCATATAGCCTTACATCCAGTTAAACTCAGGTCATGTAGCCATACATCCAATTAAACTCAGGACATTTAGCCATACATCCAGTTAAACTCAGGTCATGTGGCCATACATCCAGTTAAACTCAGGACATTTAGCCATACATCCAGTTAAACTGAGGTCATATAGCCTTATATCCAGTTAAACTCAGGTCATGTAGCCATACATCCAGTTAAACTCAGGTCATGTGGCCATACATCCAGTTAAACTCAGGTCATGTGGCCATACATCCAGTTAAACTCAGGTCATTTAGCCATACATCCAGTTAAACTGAGGTCATCTGGCCATACATCCAGTTAAACTCAGGTCATGTAGCCATACATTCAGATAAACTCGGGTCATGTAGCCATACATCCAGTTAAACTCAGGTCATGTAGCTATACATCCAGTTAAACTCAGGACATTTAGCCATAAATGCCTTAAACTCAGGTCCTTTAGACATCCATCCAGTTAAACTCAGGTCCTTTAGCCATACATCCAGTTAAACTCAGGTCCTTTAGCCATACATCCAGTTAAACTCAGTTCCTTTAGCCATGCATCCAGTTAAACTCAGGTCCTTTAGCCATACATCCAGTTAAACTCAGGTCCTTTAGCCATACATCCAGTTAAACTCAGGTCCTTGAGACATCCATCCAGTTAAACTCAGGTCATTTAGCCATACAGTTAGTTAAACTCAGGTCATTTAGCCATGCATCCAGTTAAACTCAGTTCCTTTAGCCATGCATCCAGTTAAACTCAGGTCCTTTAGCCATACATCCAGTTAAACTCAGGTCCTTTAGCCATACATCCAGTTAAACTCAGGTCCTTGAGACATCCATCCAGTTAAACTCAGGTCATTTAGCCATACAGCTAGTTAAACTCAGGTCATTTAGCCATGCATCCAGTTAAACTCAGGTCATCTAGCCATACAGCTAGTTATAAACTCTGGTCGTTTACAAGCTAGGTCACTTTATGCCTGCGTTGGCTTCATCATTCAGTGGCTTCATGAGGTTGCAGTTTACCTTTTAAATTTAACCAGAGCAATATTCAAAACGGGTATATTAAATATGGCCATGAGATAGTCAAATGTGAACTTTAGCCTCCTGTAAACGGTGGTATGAATACCCTGTGGATTCAGCCTGACTGCAGATGCTGAAAACGTACGTGCTTTTCTCTGTGTGCCATAGCGCTCCCCATGGCTGGCCAGCTACTCAGAGTGTCCTCCCTGACCACTGCCCTGTTGGCCTCCTCCGGCTTCTACTATTACCACGCACAACTGGACCTCAACGACCTGAGTCTGATCCGCTTCGGACGAGCTGCAGTAGCGGTGCGTTTCAGTTTAAGCAAGTATAATTCCTTTACAAGGGGACTGAAGGACCCTGCTAGTGTCTTACTGTTGTCTTTTATACAAAGTTGTAGCCAGTTTCATGGAGCAGCAAAACAGTGTTATTTGCCGGCAGTATAATAGGACATGCATATAGAGCCTTCAGAAAACAGGCGGTGCTGCCTCCACCAGGATGGACAGAGAAGTGCTCCCAGTGTTTCTGATGTGTGTATAGAGGGTGGGTTAAATGCAGAGAATGCATTTCATTGTTTATTTGTACAGTGACAGTAAAGTATCTTCTACCTTTTTCTATCTGAGAAGTGGAAGGTGAAAAACCACTACTAAGAAATGCATCAAACCTGCGTGCAGCCTGTCCTCCTCTGGCAGCAGAGCTCAGTGGTGCGCGCCAGGGATCTTGTGCAGGCAGTAGTAAAACTACGTTAAAGAAGTATTTTGCTTGTTGATAAGGGTAACAATCAGATAAAACATATCTTAACACAAGTACAGATGATGTGTTTCCATAGGAGGCTCTTTAAATCTCGCCATCTGCCTCTGCAAAAGTACAAAACTGAAGGAGCAACTGAGCTTGGGAATACTGATGACGCCGCCGTCTCGCACCCGTGTTGTGATGTCATCAGGGGCTAGTTAGCTCTCAGGTGTTTAAACCGCCTTCGGAGCTGCAACTGAAAACCCCTACAAGGTTTTGTACTGACATGTTAGACAGTGTTGGACCACCACCATCATCAAACACCAAAAGAGGGGAGAATGTGGTCCATCCTTGCAGTCCAGTTCAAAGATCTGTACAGTCTGTGACGAGGAGAACAGACGCTGTTCTGGTGGACCAGCACCTTCCTAACACACTTTACAGTTAGTTCTCCTTTACATTGTCACCCATCTATGTGTGCGTGTGTGTGTGTGTATATTTTTATACAGTGCATCCGGAAAGTATTCACACCCCTTCACTTTCCCCACATTTTGTTATGTTACAGCCTTATTCCAAAATGGATTAAATTCCTTTTTTTTCCTCATCAATCTACACACAATACCCCATAATGACAAAGTGAAAAAGGTTTTGTAGAAATTTTTGTAAATTTATTAAAAATAAAAAACTGAAATATTGCATGTACATAAGTATTCACACCCTTTGCTATGACACTCAAAATTGAGCTCAGGTTCATCCTGTTTCCACTGATCATTCTTGAGATGTTTCTACATCTTGATTGGAGCCCACCTCTTGTAAATGCAATGGATTGGACATGATTTGGAAAGGCACACACCTGTCTATATAAGGTCCCACTGTTGACAGTGCATGTCAGAGCAGAAACCAAGCCATGAAGTCAAAGGAATTGTCTGTGGACCTCCGAGACAGGATTGTATCGAGGTACAGATCTGGGGAAGGGTACAAAAAAAATGTCTACAGCTTTGAAGGTCCCGAAGAGCACAGTGGTCTCCATCATTCATAAATGGAAGAAGTTTGGATCCACCAGGACTCTTCCTAGAGCTGGCCGCCCAGCCAAACTGAGCAATCGGGGGAGAAGGGCCTTGGTCAGGGAGGTGACCAAGAACCCGATGGTCACTCTGACAGAGCTCCAGCGTTCCTCTGTGGAGATGGGAGAACCTTCCAGAAGGACAACCATCTCTGCAGCACTCCACCAATCAGGCCTTTATGGTAGAGTGGCCAGACGGAAGCCTCTGCTCAGTAAAAGGCACATGACAGCCCTCTTGGAGTTTGCCAGAAAGCACCTAAAGGACTCTCAGACCATGAGAAACAAGATTCTCTGGTCTGATGAAACCAAGATTGAACTCTTTGGCCTGAATGCCAAACGTCACGTCTGGAGGAAACCAGGCACCTCTCATCACCTTGCTAATACCATCCCTACAGTGAAGCATGGTGGTGGCAGCATCATGCTGTGGGGATGTTTTTCAGCGGCAGGAACTGGGAGACTAGTCAGGATCGAGGGAAAGATGAATGGAGCAAAGTACAGAGAGATCCTTGATGAAAACCTGCTCCAGAGCACTCAGGACCTCAGACTGGGGTGAAGGTTTACCTTTCAACACGACAACGACCCTAAGCACACAGCCAAGACAACGAAGGAGTGGCTTAGGGACAAGTCTGTGAACCCCATTGGACATCTCTGGAAAGACCTGAAAATAGCTGTGCAGCGACGCTCCCCATCTAACCTTATAGAACTCGAGAGGCTCTGCAGAGAAGAATGGGAGAAATACCCCAAATATAGGTGTGCCAAGCTTGTAGCTTCATACCCAAGAAGACTTGAGACTGTAATCGTTGCCAAGGGGGCCTCAACCAAGTACTGAGTAAAGGGTGTGAATACTTATGTACCTGCAATATTTCAGTTTTTTATTTTTAATACATTTGCAAAAATTTCTACAAAACCTTTTTCGCTTTGTCATTATGGGGTATTGTATGTAGATTGATGAGGGAAAAAAGGAATTTAATCCATTTTGGAATAAGGCTGTAACATAACAACATGTGGGGAAAGTGAAGAGGTGTGAATACTTTACGGATGCACTGTATGTATATATGTATGTATATATATATATATGTGTGTGTGTGTGTGTGTATGTATGTGTGTGTGTGTGTGTGTGTGTGTGTGTGTGTGTGTGTGTGTGTGTGTGTGTGTATATATATATATATATATATATATAGTGTGTGTGTGAGAGAGAGAAACAAACAAGCCCTAACCCTCACAGAGGATTTTATTTTCAGTTCTATGTACAGTTATTGAAGCAAAGCAAGCGGTTGATATCTTCAGTATCCACTAGTATTTTATTCAAGTTGCAGTTTCCATATGGTGGCTATGTCATTATATATTAAAACATCAAATGTGCAAAAAGAACTTTTGTGGTTGTGAAGCTCAGAATGTTCCCTTAATTTGCCATATTTCAGTGAGTGTGTGGAAGTGTGGGGCGACATATTGCAGTGTGTGTGTGGAAGTGTGGAGCAACATATTTCAGGTACTGTGTGGAAGTGTGGGGCAACATATTTCAGGTACTGTGTGGAAGTGTGGGGCAACATATTTCAGGTACTGTGTGGAAGTGTGGGGCAACATATTTCAGGTACTGTGTGGAAGTGTGGGGCAACATATTTCAGGTACTGTGGGGAAGTGTGGGGCAACATATTTCAGGTACTGTGTGAAAGTGTGGGGCAACATATTTCAGGTACTGTGTGTAAGTGTGGGGCAACATATTTCAGGTACTGTGTGGAAGTGTGGTGCAACATATTTCAAGTACTGTGTGAAAGTGTGGGGCAACATATTTCAGGTACTGTGTGTAAGTGTGGGGCAACATATTTCAGGTACTGTGTGTAAGTGGGGGGCAACATATTTCAGGTACTGTGTGGAAGTGTGGGGTAACATATTTCAAGTACTGTGTGGAAGTGTGGGGCAACATATTTCAGGTACTGTGTGAAAGTGTGGGGCAACATATTTCAGGTACTGTGTGAAAGTGTGGGGCAACATATTTCAGGTACTGTGTGAAAGTGTGGGGCAACATATTTCAGGTACTGTGTGGAAGTGTGGGGCAACATATTTCAGGCACCGTGTGGAAGTGTGGGGCAACATATTTCAAGTACTGTGTGGAAGTGTGGGGCAACATATTTCAGGTACTGTGTGAAAGTGTGGGGCAACATATTTCAGGTACTGTGTGAAAGTGTGGGGCAACATATTTCAGGTACTGTGTGAAAGTGTGGGGCAACATATTTCAGGTACTGTGTGGAAGTGTGGGGCAACATATTTCAGGCACCGTGTGGAAGTGTGGGGCAACATATTTCAGGTACTGTGTGGAAGTGTGGGGCAACATATTTTAGGTACTGTGTGGAAGTGTGGGGCAACAGTTACATGAGCAACATAAAGCCCTATGTTATATGACATAAAGGAGCAGTAAGAATTATCCATGATGTGGATCCAAGAGAACACACCAGTGGACTGGTTAACAAGTCAGGATTAATGAAACTTACAGATGTAGTTGAGTTACAGACAGTAGTTATGTACAGGGCAAAAAGCAGAGTATTACCAGAAGATTTACAAAAGTTATTTATTCTCAGTTCAGAGGACGAGGACCATAGAAGGAAATGTAATTTTAAACATCAGTATGCACGTACTACTTTAAAGCAGATGCGTATTTTGGTATGTGGCGTCAAACTGTGGAATTGTTTAGAGAACAGTGTAATGGGTTGTATAAATATATCTCAGTTCAACAACATGTATTAGTAAAGAAGGATGTAAAGGGTTTTCTAAATATCTCTCAGTTCAACAACATGTATTAGTAGATTCAAAAAAGGACTGGTTGTTAAAATCCCTAGTGTTTGCACTGCAACAGTTTCGCTGGAAATTAAACTGGAGATGTCTGCCAAGGTGACATTGCCACCACCAGGACACATCATCAGTTGTGTACCTCAGCATCACAGGGTGTTTCGGCCTTTTATCACAAGACACCCTCCGCTGAGGCAGGCCCACCACAGGTTGATCGGTCCTGGGTGTGTGACCTGTGGTTAGCTGTTCACCCTGGCAGCCCAGACGGCGTCTCTCCTTTTGATCCAGATCCAGTGGCTAGTCCTCTCAGCAGTGTTGGCTAGCTCTTTGATCACTCTCCTGTGGGCCTGCCCCCTGACTCCTAGTTCCCTCAGGAGTTTTGCTGTGGAGCTGGCAACAAAGTCCCTACAACCCACCTCCACAGGGCGCACCTTCACCTTCCAGCCTCTGTCCTCTGCTTTGGCTGCTAGGTTGGCGTACCGCAGCTTCTTACGCTCATACGCTCGTACGCTTTATCGACTGCATCCTCCCAGGGGACTGTCAGCTCAATGATGTAAGCGAGCTGGTTAGAATTGGACCAGAGGACGAGGTCTGGTCGCAAGGTGGTTGTTGCGATCTCTGTCGGGAAGACGAGCTTCTGGCCTAAGTCCACTCGCATTTCCCAATCCCTGGCTGAGTTTAGTGAGCCTAAGTTGGGAAGTGAAGGGTTGGCCTTCAGTTTATCCCCCTCCCGAACGAAAGCTGGAAACCGCCGTGGCCCTTCCTGGTTGTTGAAGTGTTGGCATTGATGGAAACCCTCTTGCAATCGAGTTCAGCTGCCAAGCACCTGAGCACCTGATTGTGTCGCCAGGTGTATCTGCCTTGGGTAAGGCTGGTCTTGCAGCCAACCAAGATGTGCTTGAGGGTTGCTGGGGCTGTACACAGGGAGCAAGATGGATTCTCTCCAAACCAGAGATTTAGATTTATGGGAGAGGGCAGGACATCATATGTGGCTTTGGTGATGAAACTCAGCCTGTTTGATTCCATGCTTCAGAGCTCACTCCATGCGAGTTTCCTCTTTTCAACACCCTCCCACCTCATCCAGTGGCCCTGTTCGGCTTGTGCTATGGCTTTAGAACATCAGGCTGCTTCTTCCTGTCGGCGAACCTCCTCAACCACCATAGTTCGCCGTTCGGTAGTAGTCGCCTTTTGACAGGTAGGTGTTTTTATTCCCAGGCCAAGGCCGCCTCTGCCTTGTTGAACATGGGCTACTGCGTCTTGGTGGCGGAGGGCAGATTTCGCCTCCAGTACAGCTGCAGCCGGGGTCCATTTCTTCCCTGTTGCTAGGGTTGGAGCAACTCCTCTCTCCACTGGGTCTCTGGATTCTGTGAGGGACATGTCCAGCCTCACTTTGGTACATTTGAATTCCTCAACCAGGCTGGAAATTGGCAGTGCGAGGGCTCCATTGCCGTAGAGTCCAACACTGCTGAGGCACTTTGGCAGTCCAAGCCACTTCCTGACCTGCGAGTTCACTAGCCTCTCCAAGCGATTGGAATGAGATAGTGAGACTTTGTACATGGTTATTGGCCACATGAGTCGGGGCAGCAGCCCAAACTGAAAGCACCAGAGCTTCAACTTCCTGGGCAGTGCAGTGTTGTTGATTTGCCTGAGGCCACTGATTGTATCCTGGCAAAGTTGCTCCGGTTGCTGAGTGTCTTTGAGGTCTGCATTGTACCACTGTCCGAGGCTCTTGATGGGCTTCTCCCGGACTGTGGGGATTGGTTGATCACTAATGCAGAACCGTTCATCTGTTAGTTGGCCTTTAACAACGTAGATGCTGCGATATTTACTTGGTTTAAACTCCATTTGTGCCCACTTGATGTTCTCCTGGAGTTTCTGCAGCAGGCGCCTGGTGCATGGTTTTGTTGTTGCTATGGTGGTCAAGTCATCCATGTACGCCCGGATTGGTGGAAGACGCAGGCCATTCCTGGACCCTTCACCTCCCACCACCCATCGAGATGCACGGATGACGAGCTTCATTGCCATGGTGAACGCCAGAGGGGAAATAGTGCAGCCCGCCATGATGCCTATTTCCAGATGTTGCCAAGTGGTGGTGGTGTTCTGTGTTGTGACACAGAACTGGAGATCCTGAAAATAGGTCTTACCAACTCTGTGATGATTTTAGGGACATGGAAAAAATCAAACGCCGTTCACAGGATCTTGTGAGGAACTGATCCAAAAGCGTTGGCAAGGTCTAAGAAAACCACGTGCAGGTCTCTCCGTTCTTTCTTGGGAGCTTGTATCTGGTGCCAGATGATATTAGCATGCTCCAGACATCCTGAGAAGCCATGGATCACGGCTTTCTGCACTGATGTATCGACAAAGTTGTTTCTTTGCAGGAATGTGGAGAGCCTTTGGGCAATCACGCTAAAAAAGATATTTCCCTCTACATTTAGAAGGCTGATCTGGCGAAACCGGCTGATGCAGGAAGAGCTTTTCCCCTTGGGGATCAGAATGCCTCCTGCTCTTCGCCATGCCCTGGGTATGACTCTTTTCTGCCATGCCACTTTCATCAGCTTCCAGAGGTATTTCAGGACTCCAGGAGTGTTTTTATAGAGTCTATACTGAATACCATTGGGCCCAGGAGCTGACATCGATCTTGCCTGCTTTACCGTCCTCTCCACCTCGCTCCATGTGGGGAGTCTTATGTCCATATGGTGGTCAGGTGGGTGAATTGGTGGCATGTCATCCGGGATGGTGACTGGCTCATGTCTCCGGACATCAGAGTAGGTCTTCTTTAGGTGCTCTTCCAGATCTCGTATGGGGACTCTAAGGCTCCCATTTTTCTCACTGTCAAAAAGGCTCTTGACAAAGCTGTAAGGGTTGCTGTAGAAACAAGTCTTAGCCCGTTCTTTCCGCTTATGCTGTCGTCTTAGGTGTTCTGCTCTTCGCAGCTTTGTCAAATGCTGCTTTATTTCAGACTGCAGTGCGTCAAGCCCAACCCTCTCTCCCTCTGTGGCCTTCCTCCACTGCTTCCTCAGTTGTCTTCTCTCCTTCACCAACCTGTCAATTTCCCATTGCCTCCTGGATTTGGGCTGGGTTGAAGGGTCTTTCTGCCTACTGGGTATCTTCTCCTTTACCCCAAATCTCTCTACGCCATAGCTGTAAATTATGGCTCCCATGTTCTCCAGTTTTCTTTAAACTGTTCCCTTTTGACCTTCTAGTAAGAGGAAAAGGTCAGAGTTGATGGTCTCCCACTCAAAGATGGATGTAAAGGGTTGTATAAATATCTCTCCGTTCAACAACATGTATTAGTAAAGAAGGATGTAAAGGGTTGTGTAAGTATCTCTCAGTTCAACAACATGTATTAGTAAAGAAGGATGTAAAGGGTTGTGTAAGTATCTCTCAGTTCAACAACATGTATTAGTAAAGAAGGATGTAAAGGGTTATATAAATATCTCTCAGTTCAACAACATGTATTAGTAAAGAAGGATGTAAAGGGTTGTATAAATATATCTCCGTTCAACAACATGTATTAGTAAAGAAGGATGTAAAGGGTTGTGTAAATATCTCTCAGTTCAACAACATGTATTAGTAAAGAAGGATGTAAAGGGTTGTGTAAGTATCTCTCAGTTCAACAACATGTATTAGTAAGAAGGATGTAAAGGGTTGTGTAAGTATCTCTCAGTTCAACAACATGTATTAGTAAAGAAGGATGTAAAGGGTTATAGAAGGATGTAAAGGGTTGTGTAAATATATCTCTGTTCAACAACATGTATTAGTAAAGAAGGATGTAAATGGTTATATAAATATCTCTCAGTTCGACAACATGTAATAGTAAAGAAGGATGTAAAGGGTTGTATAAATATCTCTCCGTTCGACAACATGTATTAGTAAAGAAGGATGTAAAGTGTTGTGTAAGTATCTCAGTTCAACATGTATTAGTAAAGAAGGATGTAAAGGGTTGTATAAATATCTCTCGTTCAACAACATGTATTAGTAAAGAAGGATGTAAAGGGTTGTGTAAATATCTCTCAGTTCAACATGTATTAGTAAAGAAGGATGTAAAGGGTTGTATAAATATCTGTCCGTTCGACAACATGTATTAGTAAAGAAGGATGTAAAGGGTTGTGTAAATATCTCTCAGTTCAACAACATGTATTAGTAAAGAAGGATGTAAAGGGTTATATAAATATCTCTCAGTTCAACAATATGTATTAGTAAAGAAGGATGTAAAGGGTTGTGTAAATACCTCTCAGTTCAACAACATGTATTAGTAAAGAAGGATGTAAAGGGTTGTATAAATACCTCTCAGTTCAACAACATGTATTAGTAAAGAAGGATGTAAAGGGTTGTATAAATACCTCTCAGTTCAACAACATGTATTAGTAAAGAAGGATGTAAAGGGTTATATAAATATCTCTCAGTTCAACATGTATTAGTAAAGAAGGATGTAAAGGGTTGTGTAAATACCTCTCAGTTCAACAACATGTATTAGTAAAGAAGGATGTAAAGGGTTGTATAAATACCTCTCAGTTCAACAACATGTATTAGTAAAGAAGGATGTAAAGGGTTGTGTAAATATCTCTCCGTTCAACAACATGTATTAGTAAAGAAGGATGTAAAGGGTTATATAAATACCTCTCAGTTCGACAACATGTATTAGTAAAGAAGGATGTAAAGGGTTGTGTAAACATCTCTCAGTTCAACGATATGTATTAGTAAAGAAGGATGTAAAGGGTTGTATAAATATCTCTCAGTTCAACAACATGTATTAGGAGAGAATAATTAGACAATATGGAGTTGTCAGGTAGTGGGTTTTCAGTTGATGGTCAATTATTTTGTATGGCTTTGTGATTCTTTTTCATTTCCCATGTTGCTGTAAGTGTTAGTTTTTGAGTAACTGACTGACAGACCATCTATTCTATTGTGTATTTATGTGTGAGTAAGGGGCAGGTAAAATAAGATTTTCTTGTCCCTGCTCCTTTTCCATCATGGAATGTGTAAACTGAGTTGTGTCTGATCATGAATTGCTTGTTTCTGTCAGGAGCTGTGCATTACCATGAGCCCAATAAATAATAACGACCTGAAATGAAATGTGTTGTGTTGCTCTGCAGACTGCCTTCATCAGCTACGACTACCTCAGTTCCTTCAGGCATGTGGAGTATGGGACAGAAGAGTACTGGGACCTCAAATCCAAGGTAGTGACGTTTCTTTATTCACCACGGCAGTATGTGCTAACTCTTGTAAACTTGCGTCCTTGGCTAGCTGTACAGGATTACAACTATGTTATTCTGGGTTTTCAGTCTGATCTCATGCACAACCTGTTGATCAATCACACAAAGACAACATACAACACACAGGCAGAGCTAGCCAGGTTTTCTCGTCATCTTAACTCATGTAAGATGCATAATACAGCTTTACATCAGTTACATAGGTTCAGATATGTTTTGGAGGACAGTGTCAGGCTTGCATCAACCGTTCTACATTCTTATTAAACAGAGATCTGCTTGGCAGGTGTGTTGTGTCCACAGTTCTGGTCATGTGTTGTGTCCCCAGGTCTGGTCATGTGTTGTGTCCCCAGGTCTGGTCATGTGTTGTGTGCCCAGGTCTAGTCATGTGTTGTGTCCACAGTTCTGGTCATGTGTTGTGTCCCCAGGTCTGGTCATGTGTTGTGTCCACATTTCTGGTCATGTGTTGTGTCCCCAGGTCTGGTCATGTGTTGTGTCCACATTTCTGGTCATGTGTTGTGTCCACAGTTCTGTTCATGTGTTGTGTCCACAGTTGTGTTCATGAGTTGTGCCCATAGTTCTGGTCATGTGTTGTGTCCACAGATCTGTTCATGTGTTGTGTCCATAATTCTGTTTATGTGTTGTGCCCACAGTTCTGTTCATGTGTTGTGTCCACAGTTCTGTTCATGGGGTGGCAAAGAGACATGTGAGGGTGTGTGTGACACCATATTTTCACGAATCTCTTGGTCTGTGTGATCTGATGAAAAAAAAAAAGAAAGCTTGATATATGAATTCAGAGTTCTTTTAGACATACACTGGGTTGACTTGGATAGTCTTCGGTGGAGTGTTAATACGGATGAACACTGATGTGAGCCTGTGCAGGTACTGCTCGTAGCTTGAAACAGATTTAACAAGTGTGACGGCAACACATACAATGAGGTCCAAAGTCTGAGTCCACTATCAAGATCGATTTGATCAGACTCTATCCCAGTTTTTACTCTGTTTATTATTCTGAAGTCAACATTTCTTAATATTTGATACAGCACAATTTGCCTTGGTTACAGTGTCTATTCTGTTTGGTTTTGTTTTAACAAGGTTTTAATGAATGTGAGAATCTAAATGATTCCAGCTCTCTTTGAAAGCATGCCAGGGGTTGTCCCATGATGTTACAGTATGTTCCGTCTTTTCAGTTGTTCCTCTAGAGTCATGGAGTTAAGGTCTGGGGACTTTAGAGAGGAAAGGCCATACAAGTAACCCCTCCTTGGTCATCCTTACATCTGAAAATAGTCATGGCAAAGCTTTTGTGTGTGATTCAAGTTGTTGTCCAGCTGGAAAGTGATTCCTCTTCTACACAACTTTAAGCCAGAAGGGATAGCATGCCTATGTAGAACAGAATAGCATTTCTCTTTGGACAGTGTGTCCCATGCAAGTCACTGTCTCTGCAACAGGCAAACATCCCAAAATATGGATGTTGCGCTTTTATATTAACCGTTATTACAACCGTTGCCTCACATTAGCTCTACTATTACAACTGAAATGGGTTGGGGATGAGTTGTTGCGACAAGTGAAGGAGTTCCAGTATTCGGGGTCTTGTTCACGAGTGAGGGTAGGATGGAGCGGGAGATTGACAGGCGGATTGGTGCAGCATCAGCATTAATGTGGACGTTGTACCAGACCATTGTGGTGAAGAAGGAGCTGAACCGGAAGGCAAAGCTCTCAATTTACCAGTCAATCTTCGTTCCAACCCTCACCTATGGTCATGAGCTTTGGGTAGTGACCAAAAGTGAGATCGCAGATACAAGTGGCTGAAATGAGTTTCTTCCGTAGGGTGTCTGGGCTCAGCCTTAGAGATAGGGTGAGGAGCTCGGACATCTGGAGGGAGCTCGGAGTAGATCCGCTGCTCCTTTGTGTAGAAAGGAGCCAGTTGAGGTGGTTCGGGCATCTGATTAGGTTGCCTCCTGGTTGCCTTCCTTTGGAGGTTTACCGGACATGGCCAACTGGGAGGAGACCCCGGGGTAGACCCAGAACTCGCTGTAGGGACTACATGTCCAATCTGGCCTGGGAACACCTTGGGATCCTCCAGGAGGAGCTGGAGGGCGTTGCTGGGGAGAGGGACGTCTGGAGTGTCCTACCTAGCTTGCTGCCACCGCAACCCTACCCCGGAGAAGCGGCTGACGATGAGATGAGATGAGTCAGACTGAGTCTCATCACCAGCCAGTCAGACTAGCTTGGTCTAGTCAGAAAGGCACGGACTGAGGGAGCCTCTTGGATGAGAGGCGAAAAGTTTTCACGGATATATACCAGTCCAGTTGCACTTGATTCAACTCCTTTGGATGAGATGAGATGAGATTACAACTGAAAATTCAACTTTGAATTTTGATTGTAAATTGTACACAAAACTATATACACTAAAAGGTGAAACTGGGGAACCCATAGCACACCTGTGCTTCTGCCCCCTGTACTGCCCCCTGCTTTCTTACCTGGATTATTGAGCATGCATAAAGACAAGAAAGATTATAATTTTAATGTGTTTACGTCACACATTTCAATGTCAGTAAGTGAGATTTGTATTCTAGCCAAATCTAAACACATTTAGGCTACAAGACCATAATTATGCTAGCTCTAAAGCACGCTTTCTTCTAAACCACAGCGGAACATTTTTTCTCTGCTGGTGTCTGAAATGAATCTCAAAAGTTCATTAGAAAAGTGAAGAAAATCCCACAGCCAGATTAGCATTGTGGCGCTATGCTGCAGTATTATTAACTGTCTCATTACATATTTAAGGGCATCACCTAATTTCATAGGAACTTGATGATCAAATAAATCAGTTTCAGATATGAAGTTGTAAACTTTTGATTGCAGGCATTTCTAGCTTTGCTTCAGAGAAACAGGCAACGACTTTCAGTAACAGAGACATGTGTTAGTTGCTAAAGGTCTACCAACAAGAGGGAAAATAAGTACATGAATAAATGAAGTCTGTGAATGTTCTCATTCATCCAGGTCATGGTTATCCACAGGAGTTGAATCAAGTGCAACTGGACTTGCTATATATCCGTGAAGACGTTTCGCCTCTCATCCAAGAGGCTTCCTCAGTTCGTGCCTTTCTCACTAGACCAAGCTAGTCTGACTGGCTGCTGATGAGACTCAGAATTTATCCTCTAGGAGTCGTTGTCAGAGCTATAGGTGTCCATGGCTCTTTGTGTCCCGATGTTTACCAACGCCCGTCGCTAACAGAGCCATAGATATGAGTGGCTCTTTTGTGTACCAATGTTTGGCTGCGCCCGTCATTATCGGAGCTATTGATATGCGTGGCTCTCCTGAGCTCCGATGTCCAGCCGCGCCCGTCGCCATCGGAGCTGTTGATTTGCATTTGTTTAGCAGCGACGGTGGTTGGGGGTGTTAGTTTCCACTTCATTGTTCAGTGGTCATGAGAGTGGTTGGAGCCGTTAGTGAGCGACTGTTGTTCTTGGAGGCTAGGCTTCTTGAGTCTCCTGGGTAGAGATGAAAGGACGGCATTGTAAGTGGGAGATAGGTGGTGTCGCAGACCTCCTCCTCTGTTGAGAGATGGTTTTTCCAGTTTCGCATAGATGGCTTCCTTCACCCCTCTTTCAAACCATCTATCTTCCCTGTCCAAAATGTGTATGTTGCTGTCCTGGAAGGAGTGTGTCTTCTCCTTTATGTGTAGATAGACTGCTGAGTCTTGTCCTGAGGAGTTTGGTCTTCTGTGTTGGGCCATCCGTTTGTGTAGTGGTTGTTTGGGTTCTCCTATGTATAGGTCAGTGCAGTCCTCATTGCATTGTACAGCATACACCAGATTGCTTTTCCGGGTGTGTGGTACACGGTCTTTGGGATGAACCAGTCTTTGTTGGAGTGTGTTGCTGGGTTCGAAGTGTACCGGGATGCAGTGTTTGTTGAAAATTCCCCCGAGTTTCTCGGAGACCCCAGAAACATACGGGATGACTGTGCTCTTCCTTCTGTTCCTTTTCTCCTCGTCGCTCACCTGGTTGGTCTTTTTGGAACGTGTTGCAGTTTTCACAAAGGTCCAACTGGGGTAGCCGCAGGTTTTTAAAGCTCCCCTTACGTGAGGGCAGCTTTAAAAACCTGCGGCCTTGTGGATCTGTTGTTTACCAGTTCATCTGGTTGGTTCATCATCCATGAAGGGACATTATTCTTTTTGTACACTTTTGTAAAGTTATGGTTACAGACTCTCGCTCCACCTCCTACAATTTGAGTGTATTCATTTGCCAAAAGACAAAACACACAATATACAAAGTTAAAGATCAGTTTGACTGATAGCATGTTTTTAATTTTGTATAGCTACTGCGATATATCGTTATCATGAAGTATTTGGGCCATGATAATCGTGTAGTGAAAATCTCATACTGTGACAGCCCTCATCCAAAGCAATGCCTCGCATGTGATCATTTTTGGAAGTTTTACCTTCTGGCCAATGAAATGACTTTCAGATCTTTTTTTTTTTCCTCCTTTTTCTCCCCAATTGTACTTGGCTAATTGCCCCTCTCTTCTAAGCCGGCCGGTCTCTGCTCCACCCCCTCTGCTGATCTGAGGAGGGCTGTAGACTACCACATGTCTCCTTCAATACATGTGGAGTCACCAGCCGCTTCTTTTCACCTGACGGTGAGGACTTTCACCAGGGGGACGTAGTGTGTGCGAGGATCACACCATTTCCCCCAGTCCCTCCCCCCCCTGAACAGACGCCCCCGACCGACCAGAGGAGGCACTAGTGCAGCGACCAGGACACATACCCACATCTGGCTTCCCACCCACAGACACGGCCACCGCTCCCGCCACCTTCTTCCACATAAGGTGTCTGCAGCGAATCATGGGGATCAGGTGGCGTGACCGTGTTCCTCATGCTGAGATTCTTGCTAGGACAAACTGCAAGAGCATAGAAGCCACGGTCACTGAACACCAACTGCACTGGCATGGGCATGTCATCAGGATGCCTCAAGAATGCCTGCCAGGTCAAGTCCTGTATGGACAGCTTCATCTGGGCTGCTGGTTCGCAGGTGGTCAGAAGAAGCGATACAAAGACCAGCTAAACACATCGCTGAATAAGTGTTGTATCGACCCCTTGAGACTGGAGCAAGCTGCCATCAACCGTTCCGACTGGCGGGACGGTTCTACACCTCTGCCACAGAGGTGTAGAACAGCTGGACATGGAGAGGAATGTGGAAAAAAACAACAGAAAAGACTGAGGAGACACACAACCATGCCTGCCCCCACTGACTCACACTTCATACGTCCAACATGCAAGAAAACTTGTGGATCAAGAACTGGACTTTACAGTCACCAAAGAACACACTGTTAACCAGGAGGGACGTCATCATCGGACTCGATGGACTACCAGCAAGCAGGTGTGTGTGTGTGTGTGTTAGAGAGAGAGAGTGAGAGAGAGAGAGAGAGAGAGAGAGAGAGAGAGAGAGAGAGAGAGAGAGAGAGAGAGAGAGAGAGAGAGAGACCTCGCTACAGAATGTACTGGAGAGCCCCTCAGGAAGCCAGAGCTGTGGCGGTCTAGGTATTACACGCTCTGATGAAAGTCAACCAGAGGGCCACACCTAGGGACGCTGTCCCCCGACTGGAGGGCTAGTGAACCTTGAAGAGCTTGGTTGACCCTGCATGTGTGTGGTGGAGGGATGGGCCTGCATCCTGTCTTCTCTCACACAGCACACATACTGTGGCCCACTGGGGCCTGCTGGTCAAGGCTGGCTGCACTGCCTAATCAGGATTAATCCTTCATGGTGGTTTAATACAGAGGAGAGTTTTGTTTTCTAACTATTATGAAGTCATGGCTGTGAGACAGCAGCGCAGCTACTAACTGTGGAGCTGTTTTGCATCATTATGCCATCTTGTTTGCCCTTAATTTGGAAAGGGAAGGTTATTTTTAATAGCCTGGACATTATGTGCCATGTCAAACAGGACAAGAAACTTGGATTGGTGGTGTTGTTTGTAAAATGGACTTACACAAGTCAGACAAACTGATTAAGTTAATCGTGGCTTTGTCTTACCTCTCGAGGGTCTTTTGTAAAGGAGCTGCCCATTACAGTGGTACACCCCCAGTAGTAAAACAGCTGCCCATTACAGTGGTACATCCCCAGTAGTAAAACAGCTGCCCATTGCAGTGGTACACCCCCAGTAGTAAAACAGCTGCCCATTGCAGTGGTACACCCCCAGTAGTAAAACAGCTGCCCATTGCAGTGGTACACCCCCAGTAGTAAAACAGCTGCCCATTGCAGTGGTACACCCCCAGTAGTAAAACAGCTGCCCATTGCAGTGGTACACCCCCAGTAGTAAAACAGCTGCCCATTGCAGTGGTACACCCCCAGTAGTAAAGCAGCTGCCCATTGCAGTGGTACACCCCCAGTAGTAAAACAGCTGCCCATTGCAGTGGTACATCCCCAGTAGTAAAGCAGCTGCCCATTGTAGTGGTACATCACCAGTAGTAAAGCAGCTGCCCATTGTAGTGGTACACCCCCAGTAGTAAAGCAGCTGCCCATTGTAGTGGTACACCCCCAGTAGTAAAGCAGCTGCCCATTGCAGTGGTACACCCCCAGTAGTGAACTTACTGACTTCCCATTCAAACCAGGGTGGTCCCTCACTCATTTCTTAGAAGATGAAGTGGGAAAAGTGAACCAGATAACACTGAATTTCACAGCACTAATGGGAATCACTGTTGATTTGTGACCCTCTTTTTATGGTAGTTGGTGGGTGTTTGTTGGAAAGGCACCTGATGAATGTTAACAGGAGGCGGTGCAGTTGACTGGATATGGTGATGCCACTAAGGTGCTTTGTAGCCACATTGTGTCATTCTACTACTTCACTAATTATCCATCCATCTATCCATTATCCAAACTGCATATCCTGCTCTCAGGGTCGCGGGCGTGCTGGAGCCTATCCCAGCAGTCATTGGGCGGCAGATGCTTGGATAGGCTCCAGCATCCCCATGACCCTGAGAGCAGGATAAGTGGTTCAGAGAATGGATGCATGGATGGTTTGGTGGCAGGGTTAGTTTTAGTAGTTGGTGTGAGAAAAGTGTTCTTAGTTGAAATCATCTGTGATGTAGAAACACACTATGATTCATGCTGGAAGTCTTACATGGGCCAATTGTTATTTTTTAAAGATTTTCCTTTAATTTTTCTTTTGTTTGAATCTTTCCTTGTCACTTGAGAAGAGTACTGTGGTAGAATTAATTTGCTACTCAGTTGCACATACTGCTTCACATACTGATTGGCATACTGATTCACTTACTGATGCACATACTGCTTCACATACTGCTTCACATACTGATTCACTTACTGATTCACTTACTGATGCACATACTGCTTCACATACTGCTTCACATACTGATTCACTTACTGATTCACTTACTGATGCACATACTGCTTCACATACTGCTTCACATACTGCTTCACATACTGATTCACTTACTGATTCACTTACTGATGCACATACTGCTTCACATACTGATTCACATACTGCTTCACATACTGATTCACATACTGATTCACTTACTGATTCACATACTGCCTTACATACTGCCTCACATACTGCTTCACATACTGATTCACTTACTGATTCACATACTGATGCACATACTGCTTCACATACTGCTTCACATACTGATTCACTTACTGATTCACTTACTGATGCACATACTGCTTCACATACTGCTTCACATACTGATTCACTTACTGATTCACTTACTGATGCACATACTGCTTCACATACTGATTCACATACTGATTCACTTACTGCCTCACATACTGCTTCACATACTGATTCACTTACTGATTCACATACTGATGCACATACTGCTTCACATACTGCTTCACATACTGATTCACTTACTGATTCACTTACTGATTCACATACTGCTTCACATACTGATTCACTTACTGCCTCACATACTGCTTCACATACTGATTCACTTACTGATTCACTTACTGATGCACATACTGCTTCACATACTGCTTCACATACTGATTCACTTACTGATTCACTTACTGATGCACATACTGCTTCACATACTGCTTCACATACTGCTTCACATACTGCTTCACATACTGATTCACTTACTGATTCACTTACTGATGCACATACTGCTTCACATACTGATTCACATACTGCTTCACATACTGATTCACATACTGATTCACTTACTGATTCACATACTGCCTTACATACTGCCTCACATACTGCTTCACATACTGATTCACTTACTGATTCACATACTGATGCACATACTGCTTCACATACTGCTTCACATACTGATTCACATACTGATTCACTTACTGCCTCACATACTGCTTCACATACTGATTCACTTACTGATGCACAGAGTCGGTAGACAGACCCTCTACTTTTCTGTTGATCACTTGGTACATTCAGTTTTGTTTTTTGTTTGCAACATTATTTTAGGTAGATAGATTGTGCATGCAATCTCTTTATTGCCTCCTCTCTGTCTCTGTTTGTCTCTCTCACTCTCTCTTTCTCTCATTAACTCTCTTGCCTCAGTCTTATCACGCTCCTATCTCTATGCACCATTTCATCTGCACAATTTCACGCAGCCTTTCTCTCACAAAGTCCTGCATTGTTTTTTGTTTTTTTTGCCCTCTTTTTCTCCCCAACTGTACTTGGCCAATTGCGCCACTCTTCCAAGCCGTCTCGGTTGCTGCTCCACGCCCTCTGCTGATCCAGGGAGGGCTGCAGACTACCACATGCCTTCTCCGATACATGTGGAATCACCAGCCCCTTCTTTTCACCTGACAGTGAGGAGTTTCACCAGGGGGGCGTAGCGCGTGGGAGGATCACACTATTCCCCCCAGTTCCCCCTCCCTCCTGAACAGGTGCCCCGACCGACCAGAGGAGGCGCTAGTGCAGTGACCAGGACACATACCCACATTCAGTTTGGCCAATTGTGTCTGTAGGGATGCCCAACCAAGCCGGAAGTAAAACGGGATTCGAACTGCTGATCCCTGTGTTGGTAGGCAACAGAATAGACTGCTGCGCTACTCAGACGCCCAAACTCCTGCTTCTTTTGGCAACATTTCCTCGTTGCCTGCAATAACACATGTGCTTAAGTACACACACACACACACACACACACACACACACACACACACACACACACACATATAATCCCACGTACAACCCCCTTTCAGTACACACACACACACACACACACACACACAGTGTCTCTGCCTCTTGAGGACAGTGTGTCCTACAGGTGTGTGCTGACTCGGCTGATAGGAAGACATGATAGAGAAATGACCAACACAGCAACAGACACAGTGGAGAGGCTACCTGATGTAGAAAGGTCCTCATCAGTGGACTCATTGTGTAACCATAACCACTTTCCCTTTCTGCTGCCCTGTCCTCCTCTGTCTCTCTCTGTGGGACCCCAGCTCAGGGAAATTGGGCTCCTCAGCTATTAGCGTCTCATTGTGGAGCCACGCCAGCAGCTGTCTGGTAAATTAAATGTAGCTTACTTAGCTGCTATGAATAATGCATGACAGACCTAGTGGTGCTGGTGTGTGTGTGTGTGTGTGTGTGTGTGTGTGTGTGTGTGTGTGTGTGTGTGTGTGTGTGTTTGTGCGTGTGTGCGTGTGTGTGTGTGTGTGTGTGTTTAGTCAGTGAGGAGCAGCAGAGATGTTTGGGCATGAGGCTTTGTATGATTATTGATTGGTGGATGTGAGTATAACAGCTTATATTCAGACTGCTTTTGGCTCCTCTGTGCGATATAACACATTAAAATATGAGAGTCATTCATTCATTCATTCATCTTCAGCCACTTCTTCGGGGTCAGGTCGTGGTGGCAGCAAGCTAAGTAGGGCACTCCAAATGTCCCTCTCCCCAGCAACGCCCTCGAGCTCCTCCTGGAGGATCCCAAGGCGTTCCAAGGCCAGATTGGACATGCAGACCCTCCAGTGAGTTCTGGGTCGACCCCGGGGTCTCTTCCCAGTTGGCCGTGCGCAGTAAACCTCCAAAGGAAGGCAACCAGGAGGCATCCTAATCAGATGCCCGAACCACCTCAATTGGCTACTTTCGATGCAAAGGAGCAGCGGCTCTAGTCCAAGCTCCCTCCAGATGTCCGAGCTCCGCACCCTATCTCTAAGGCTGAGCCCAGACACCCTACGGAGGAAACTCATTTCAGACACTTGTATCTGTGATCTCACCCTTTTGGTCACTACCCAAAGCTCATGACCATAGGTGAGGGTTGGAACGAAGATTGAATGGTAAATTGAGAGCTTTGCCTTCTGGCTCAGCTCCCTCTTCACCACAACGGTCCAGTACAACGTCCGCATTACTGCTGATGCTGCACCAATCCGCCTGTCAATCTCCCGCTCCATCCTACCCTGGCTCGTGAACAAGACCCCGAGATACTGGAACTCCTTCACTTGAGAAAACAGCTCATTCCCAACTCGGAGGGAGCAATCCACCATTTTCTGGTAGAGAACCATGGTCTCAGAGTTGGAGAGGTGCTGACTCTCATCCCAGCCATTTCACATTCTGCTGAAAACCTCCCCAGTGCGTGCCGGAGGTTGCATTCTGATGAAGCCAACAAAACCACATCATCTGCGAAGAGCAGAAATGAAATTCTGAGGTTCCCTAAAACAGACACACTCCTCATCTTGGCTACGCCTTGAGATCCTGTCCATGAATATCACAAACAGAATTGGAGACAAGGGACAACCTTGGTGGAGTCTTGACACCCACCGAAAACGTGTTTGACTGTGTGCCAAGAATGCGGACTCAGCTCTCACTTTGGTTATACAAGGACCGGATGGCTTGTAGCAACTGCCCCGTTACCCCATACTCCCGCAGTACCCTCCACAGAGTGCCTCGGGGTACACGGTCATAAGCCTTCTCCAAGTCCACAAAACACAAGTACTAGACAGACTGGTGAAACTCCCATGCCCCCCTCAGCACTTCTGCAAGGGTAAAGAGTTGGTCTGTTGTTCCACAACCAGGACGGAATCTGCATTGTTCCTCCTGGATCCGAGGTTAGACAACCAGTAAGAGCCTCCTTTCCAGTACCCGAGAGTAGATTTTCCCAGGGAGGCTAATCACTGTGATGCTCCGATAATTGGAGCACACCCTGCGGTCCCCTTTTTGAATATTAAACATGAGAGGAAAATTGGATTTATCAAGGTTACCTTTGATCGTGAGACAGAGATTACATGTAGCGTCATATAACAGAAAACGGGATGAGAGGGAGATAGAGGTGCCACACATGTATGATGGGGTTAGGCAGAGTGGGTGAAGTTAGGATAGCAGATGATTAACTTGGTGCTGTGGAGACCAAGGACAAATAGAACGGAGTCCCATGTTTTCTCCGCTGCATGCCAATAAGGAGAGTAAAAGAAGGGTGGCCATTTTGAAGTTACTTTTTATGGCATAGATGAAAGCAAAAGGTGCCGATTCTCTCAGTGCATCTGCAAACTATCATGCAACTTTATTGCCAGCTGCTTCTGTGGATAAAAACAAGTTGTCTAATTTCATCCTGATATGGGTTTTGTTGCTTCTATTTAAGAATAGAAGTAGCAAAACCCACTTTACATCATGTTTCAAGTCAGGCACTTCCAGGTGCAACAGCTCATTTACTCACAGCTGTTGGTTCTCTGCTGGGCTGGCAGTGGATTGTCTGATATTGATAATATGGAAGCACGGCCATGTCACGCTGTGTCATGCTGACAGGAAATGACAAGGTTCCTCATTAGCTTGGCTTTCTCATAGTTTCAGAAATCGCTTCTTGCCATTTTATTGTTAGGTACAATGATGGGTAATTTCATGGATAACTCAATTTTTTTGAACATCTGTCATTCAATTTCGCAGAAAGATAAAATGTTCAAAATGAACCCTTCAGTTGATTTGCCATTTCTTGTGCTTATGTCCATTGGTTGCTCTGTCCCACACAACGAGACAGTTTTCTCGTTTCACCTTGAATAGGCGTCCTCCTGTGATGTAATTAACTTCAGTAACATTCATGTCAGACACCTTGCATGCGCCTCACGGGAGCAGACTAAACACTGGTGCAGCTCTGGAAACCCCTCATTAGCTCTGTGATCTCCTCCACCCAAGAGACTGACTTGTTATGAACTCAGTAAAACAAGTCTTTCCATCCACCTGAGTTTCATAGGGAGGGTTAACAGAGGGGGCACATTTCTAATTGATATTGTCATGTGTCTTCATTCATATTTTCGGTCTCCCTCGCAAGGAACAGATCATTACTTTTTTGCATTGGCCTCTGCTAGAGTGTGCTGAGTGAAGCACAGTGTGTGAGGTACACAACACATTAGTGGGTGAGGTACACAACACATTAGTGGGTGAGGTACACAACACATTACTGAAAGATTCTCTGACAGATGACTTTATACATAGATAATTCCCTCCTCCCCCTTTTTTCTCCCCAATTGTACTAGGCCAATTACCCCACTCTTCTGAGCCGTGCTGGGTGCTGCTCCACCCCTTCTGCTGATCTGGGGAGGGCTGCAGACTACCACATGCCTCCTCCCATACATGTGGAGTCACCAGCCGCTTCTTTTCACCTGACAGTGAGGCATTTCACCAGGGGGACGTAGTGCATGGGCGGATCATGCTAGTCCCCCCAGTCCCCTCCCCCCCGAACAGGGGCCAAAACCGACCAGAGGAGGCGCTAGTGCAGCGGCCAGGACACATACCCACATCTGGCTTCCCATCCGTAGACACGGCCAATTGTGTCTGTAGGGGTGCCCGACCAAGCCAGAGCTAACACGGGGATTCGAACCAGCGATCACGGTGTTGGTAGACAACAGAATAGACCACCACACTACCCGGACGCCCATACATAGATCATTTAATAGAACACGTGAAGAAACTGGAATTCCTGTGCACTGAAGGGTTTTTGCGGGTATGGTAAAAGCAAAAGGGTGAAAAAGGGGCGTGAGTTCGAGGCATAAAAGTTGGTTTCTCAATAATTCCCCCAGACATCATTTTACACAGTACTAATCCAGAACAAATAACAAACACTTTATTTTTTGTTTTTTTTTCTTCTGGTTTTAATTTTGAAAACTTTATTTTCCAATTTTCAAGTTTTTTTGGAACAGGTATGTTGAAAAGTTGTCTTAGGTATGAATATGGGAATCATTTTAAAAAGATAGAGAAATCTGGGTAAGACTGTCATTTTAACTATATTAATGCGGCCCGCTAACTAAATTGGTAGTGTTGACCACTTTTTGAAATCTTGTTTTGTTCGTTCTATTAGTGTTTTAAAGTTATGGTTATATAACCTCCCCATGGTATGAGTGACTTTGATTCCTAAATATGTAAATACATTATGTTCAAGTTTAAATGGAAAGCTAGAGTAGTCTCTATCAGTGTGGTTAATCGGAAAAAGCAAGCTCTTTGAATAGTTTATCTTATAACCTGACAGGCGACCAAAGTTATCCAGGGTAAGTAATCGTCTTGGTATAGATTCTATTGGGTTGGATATATATAACAACAGGTCATCTGCATAAAGTGATACCTTATGCAATTTACCACCTCATGAGATACCTTTAATGCCATCCTCTGCCCTAAGAACTATAGCGAGTGGCTCAATTGCCAAATTGAACAGGTAAGGAGAGAGGCTGCAGCCCTGTCTGCAGCCCCTATGGAGTGAAAAATAATCAGAAATAATATTATTCATCCGCACTGCGGCTGTTGGTGAACAATACAATATTTTAACCCATGCTAGGAATGAGGAACCAAAGCCAAACCTTTCTAGAACAGCAAATAGATATTGCCATTCGATGCGGTCAAATGCCTTCTCAGCATCTAAAGAAATCAATACTTCTGTCTGTTCTACGCAATGTGGTGTGTACAGTACATTAAATAGGCGGCGCATGTTATAGAATGACTGCCTGCCTAGTATAAACCAGTTTGATCAGGGTTAACAACCATTGGGACAACAGTTTCAATACGGGTGGCCAAGATTTTTGTAAGGATTTTCTAGTCGCAATTCAACAAGCTTACAGGGTGGTAGGAGCCACACAGTAGGGGATCTTTTTCTTTTTTAAGTAACACTGATATGATTGCCTGCATCATAGTTTGGGGCAATTTCTGTTGGTTAAAAATTTCCTGATACAACAGGTTAAGTATTGGTGCCAGCTTGGTAGCAAATTCTTTATACATTTCAATTGTGAAACCATCCGGACCCGGTGCTTTGTTGCTCTGCATGGATTTAATTGCTTGTATCACTTCCTCTGTTGATATCTCTCTGTCTATCTGTGCTCTGTCTGCAAGGGCAATTTTTGGTATGGTCAGACCGTCTAAAAAAGTGAAACTATGCGACAAGTCACTGGGTGGTTTTGAACTATAAAGGGTAATATAAAATTGTTTGAACTGGTTATTGATGGTGTCAGGGTCGGTAGTCTTTACCCCAGCTGCTGTGCAAATTTCAGAAATCGTGTTAGCGGCTGTGGACTGTCTAACCTGATGGGCTAATAGTTTTCCAGCTTTCTCTCCATGCTCATAAAATGTCTGTTTTGATTTAAAGAAAAATTGTTCGGTTTGTTTAATGGAGAGATCGTCGAATTCTGTTTTTAATAATATTTTTTTCTTATAAAGTTCAGGTGTTGGGGAATCAGCATATGAACGGTCCACTTCCGCTATACTATGGGACAGTTCTGTTAGACGTTGTTTATGTTTCTTTCTCTCATGTGCTGTGTATGAGATTATTTGGCCTCTAAGGTAGGCTTTGAGAGCCTCCCAAACAATAGTTAGTGGCATATCCGGAGTATGGTTGAATTCCATAAAGATATCTATCTGCTGGGAGAGAAAATTTTTAAAGGAGTCCCTGGACAGTAATAGAGGATCAAATCGCCAGGTGCGTTGGGGTTTAGGGCAGTCTATGAAACCTATATCTAGATGTACAGGACTATGATCCGAAATAACAATACCATTATATTGGCTCCCCCTAACCATAGGAAGGACCCTACTATCCAGGAGAAAGAAATCAATCCTTGAGTAAGAATGGTGCACTGGGGAAAAGGAGTATTGTTTAGTAGTTGGGTTGTTTCTTCTCCAGGGATCGAAAAGAGAGTAGGATTCCATAAATGAATGGATAACAGCGCATGCCTTGGAAATTTTACGATTAGGTCTTGGGTTTGATCTGTCCAAATATGGATGTAATACACAATTAAAATCTCCCCCCAGTATTAATTGGTAATTATTTAAGTCTGGGAGGGCTGCTATGAAACTAGAGATAAAAAGTGGGTCATCCCAGTTTGGTCCATATACATTTGCTAGTACCACACGTGTACCATACAGGCTACCCGTCACTATCACATACCTTCCCCTGGGGTCAGAAATAGTCAGTAGTGGAACGAATGGGATACCCTTCCTGATCAAGATGGCCGTGCCCCGCGTTCCATTCTCATTCCTGGAACAGCACATTTGTCCTATCCAAGCTTTTTTTAGTTTTGTGTGTTCACTTGACTGAAGGTGGGTTTCCTGTAAGAGCATGACATCAGCTCTCAAAGATTTTAAATGTATAAAAACCCTACTACGCTTTACTGGATTGTAAATTCCCTTTATATTCCAGCTCAAAAAACGAAGATAACCTGTATTTTGAGCGTCAGACATTTTTGTCTAAAAATGAAAAGAGAAAAGAAAACAGAAAGTCCCTGCCTACTAGCTACAAAACAAAAACAGAGCCTTGAGAACCCATGCTGATCTACTAATTCCCTAGAGATCGCATCCCCCATTTCTAGTATAACCTGGCAAATAACCATATAGAAACCCTCTAACAAGCCCCAACCAGGGCGAACAGTGGTCTTGTTAAGATTATATTAATTCAAAAAGTATTTATATACTTAAGAACTATATATCAACACCCATATTAAAATTTAAAAAAGAAAAAAAAGGAAGGAAAATATATGAACACCCATATAACAGCAGTTATAATACAGCATGATTACAAGCATGAACATTTGTATTTCTTATATTAGCGAACTGGTGTTTGGACACGCCCCACAACCTAGCCATAAAGGTTGCGTCTTCCCGCTATTCGACTTTGGGACCGGATGTGGTCAGCAGATTCATCCGTCCTAAATCGCCCATCATTGCCTGCGTAGCGCCTCCTGTTGGCGAACTCGATGAACTGTGAGCCAGGAAACACTTCACGTATTTATTCAAGTAAGACTGTTCCAGTAGCCATTCACTTCCTGGATTTATTCAAGTAAAACTTCCAGTTAAGGGCCCCAACGAGATATCTCCTTTTGTTTATTGTTTTGGGTGTTGTGCACAACAGAGGTACTGCTGCGCTGCAACTTATCAGTGTATAATTCATACTCGTATTTTGCATATATACATTTTTTTTTGTGTGTTTGTGAACCATCATATAAATATTGGTACATACTGTTAATCACTATCTACATCTATCTAAAGCAGGGGTGTCAAATCCAAACTTACTGAGGGCCATTCTGAGGGTTGTGAATGGCCATGACATTCATTACAGTAATTCTTGTTATGGTTACAACCCATATGCTATTTATATAGCACAGACAGTTTTTTAGGATTATTGTATATTTGATTGGTCTCTTTGTACAGTAAACTTCAATACTCTGTATGCTTCTTCTCATTTTCCTGTCAGTGTGACATTCAAATTTCCCCAACCTGGGGATTAATAAAAGGCAATTAAATTCAATTCAATTCATATATGACTCAGAGGTAACGTCAATGCAGCCAAACTGGCGCGTTTATTCACACAATCAAACCAAATGACTGGCGAGAACCTGCCAGCAGAGGGCACATGGATGACAGGACCATAACAATTATGTTTATAAGTAGGCTAGCAAGTGGATTAAATAAAATAAAAATACAGTTTGTTCCCGCTTCATATTTGTGGGTAATTCTTTATATCAGCAAAATAAGATGGAAGTGCTGTCAATATAGCGGCAAGTGCAAAAACAATGTTGTATTTAAAGATAATAATAATAATAAAAAATAAAAGAAGAAGACAAGTGCACAATTAAACAAACTACATTAGCAGTCTAGCCTACAATAGGTTCAGTTTTTAACAAAATAGTTTCACAATTAAACAAAACCATTAGGCCTACTACTGTGTCTTTCAACACAACAAATTATGTTTTCTGTGATAACGCAAAATAGTCAGTGCAACAAGGCCTATCTGAAATGCATTGTAGTTCAACTCTTACCAGACACTCTGCACCTTTTCTTAGAGATGATCTCGTCTATTCTAGGCTTAATGTCCTTGGCTGTGGCCAGTTTCAATACCGAGACCAAATGCTGGTCAGTGAGTCGGGATCTGTGGGATGTCTTGTTCAGGTTCATTATGGAGAACATCTGTTCGCACGAGTAAGTGCTTCCGAACATGGACATGATGCGTGCAGCATGAAGACGGAGCTCCGGCATTGATTCGGGGAGGAGAGGTGCAAACTCAGCAGCCCCGACTGACTGGTACTGGGACTTCAGAGCGCTGCTACATTGCAGTTCAATGAGTTCCAGTTGCAGGTGCTCAGGGGCAGTGCCGACATCAGTTGCAAAAGGATTTGCGAACAGGTCAAGGTTGAATTTCTGTGATTCAAAATCAGCAAACCTCCTGCTGAATTCCGCTTTTGAGTGTGTTCAGTTTGTCAGCATACACTTGGGTCGGGAGTGGAATGGTGACTGTGGCGCTCATTGATTGACAGGTAGGAAAGTGGGTCAAGTTACCTTTGCGCATCTGGCCCTCCCAGAGATGCAGTTTCAGTTCAAATGCCTTCATCGTTGGGCTGTCTTGGCTGACACGCCTCTTCAGTGTCACGTGGAGGTTGGGGACAATACCTTGGGAGTGGTAGACTACAGTGGTGGTTCCCATTTTTAAAAAGGGGGACTGGAAGGTGTGCTCGAATTATTGGGGCATCACATTGCTCAGCCTCCCTGGGAAAGTGTATGCTAGGGTGCTGGATTCTCTGACTGATTGTCGAAGCTCGGCTCCAGGAGGAACTATACAGATTCCATCCTGGTCGTGGAACAACAGACCAACTCTTTACCCTTGCGGAAGCACTGAGGGAGGCATGGGAGTTTGACCAGCCAAGCTGCATGTGTTTTGTGGACTTGAAGAAGGCTTATGACCGTGTACCCCGAAGCACTCTGTGGGGGGTACTGCGAGAATATGGGGTACCGGGGCAGTTGCTACAAGCCATCCGGTCCTTGTATAACCAAAGTGAGAGCTGCGTCCATATTCTCGGCAGAAAGTCAAACACGTTTTCGGTGGGTGTTGGACTCCGCCAAGGTTGTCCCTTGTCTCCAGTTCTGTTTGTGATATTCATGGACAGGATCTCAAGGTGCAGCCAAGGTGAGGAGTGTGTCCGTTTTGGGAACCTCAGAATTGCATCTCGGCTCACTGCAGATAATGTGGTTTTATTGGCTTCATCAGAACGTGACCTCCAGCACGCACTTGGGGTGTTTTGATGCTGTGTGAAATGGCCGGGATGAGAGTCAGCACCTCCAAGTCTGAGGTCTTAGTTCTCTACCGGAAATGGTCGACTGCTCCCTCCGGGTTGGGGATGAGTTGTTGCCTCAAGTGAAGGAGTTCAGGTATCTCAGGGTCTTGGTTTGTTATGTTGCCTACTGAGAATTTTTTTTTTGTCTTTTCTGGGAGACTTTGCTGACTCACTTGGCTTTCCTGTTATACATGAGGATAACAGAGTATACATAGGCGTAATAAACACACACACACACACACACAGACACACAGACACACACACCACACACACATACACACACACTCGCACACACTCGCACAAAGAACCACCACCTCCCCAGTGGCAGGCAGCATGATCTTTGGTGAGCAAGTAACAAGCTAATCATGTGCATCCCAATAACAATACGCCAGTGATCCCAGTTGTATAGCTCTGGCTTGACAGCAGAAATCAATTACACTAGCTGTGGTCCCAGTCTTGGTCCATTTACTCCCCATACTGCAAAAACATCAAACGTCATTGTAGAGTACAGATCCAACTGATGTGTATTTAGGAAGAGAACACAGTTGTTTTTTTTTTTATAAATTTAATTTAATTTATTTATTTATTTATTTTTTTAGAAAGTGCTATTTGTTTGCAGAAAATGGACATGAAAGCTTTATTTCTGTTTGGGTACTGGAAAAGAGCTTCAAAAGAATTAAGTGCATATCCCAAAAGTTGAATCAGTTCTTCTGGACACAACATTTATTGGGAGGAATGTTTCAACCCTCATCTAAGTGACCTCGTCGCTCTCAGCTAATTGCAGGATTCCCCAACGTTATAAACAGCACAGTTGCATAATGACCGAAACCAACGATCAGTTTCATATGCAAATTGCCGTGACCATTAATTAGAGTTACAATAGTCATTGTGTACTACTCACAGAGGATTGGGAAATGGCTGCAATCACAGCATTGTAAGATGGCGACAGATGTAAAACTTTCTAAACTTTCTCTACCTTCAACAACAATAAGCCCTGGTTCACAGCAAAATGTTGGCAGCTTCGTCAGGCCAGAGGAAGCCTACAGGAGTGGAGAAAGATCTGGTAAAACCAAGTCAGAAACACATTCATAAAGGAGATCAGGGTGTCAAAAAGGTGCTACACGGAAAAGATGAAAAATAGGTTTTCTGCCAACGGTCTGGAGAGGTTTGGAAGACAGTACCAACTACAGGAGACCCCCCCCCCACACACACACACACACACTCACACACTGCAGGGGACCATCAACTGGCTGACAACCTAAATGGGTTTTACAGCAGGTTTGTTAAGTGCACTTTCACACCCCTTACCCTCTCCAGCCACAACACACAACCAACTGCACTCCCTGCCAGCCCCCCTCCCCTCCCCACTGACCCTCCCACCCTCACTCAGGATCTGTGCTTAGGACATGTGCCAGTTCTTCCAGAGAGAGACCAGGAAGGCATTTGGCCCGGATGGCATGTCACCCTCCTGTCTGAAAGTCTGTGCTGACCAGCTGGCCCCCATTTTCACACTGATCTTCAACAGATCACTGGAGCTGTGTGAAGTCCCCTCCTGCTTCAAGAGCTCCACTATCATCCCATTCCCCAAGAAACCCCATACCACAGGATTAAATGACTACGGGCCCATTGCCCTAACGTCTGTGGTCATGAAATCCTTTTGAGAGTTTTGTGTTGGCCCACCTGAAGGAAATCACACGCCCCCCCTGCTCGCCCCCCTGCAGTTTGCCTATCAAGCAAACAGGTCAGTGGATGATTCAGTCAACATGGGATTGCACTACATCTTCCAACACCTTGACTCTCCCAGGAACACACACAAGGGTCCCGTTTATGGACTTCAGCTCAGCGTTCAACACCCATCATCCCAGATATCCTCCACTCCAAATTTACCCTGCTCACTGTACCAGCCCCCATCAGCCAGTGGATTAAAAACTTCTTGACAGGCAGGAGGCAGCTGGTGAGGCTGGTGAAAATCACATCCAGCACCCGAACAATCAGCACTGGTGGCCCCCAGGGATGTGTGCTCTCCCCTCTACTTTTCTCCCTCTACACAAATGACTGCATCTCGGGAGACCTGTCTGTTAAACTCCCGAAGTTTGCAGATGACACAACCATCATTGGCCTTATCCGGCATGGTAATGAGTCTGAATATAGAAGGGATGTTGATTGATTAAGTTCTACACAGCAATAATCCAGTCTGTCCTCTGCACATCCATCACTCTCTGGTTTTGATCAGCCACCAAACAGGACAGACTACAACGGACAGTTAAGTCTTCAGAGAAAATCACTGGTGCCAACCTGCGCTCCATTCAGGACTTATACATCTGCAGAGTTAGGAAATGGGCAGGCAGCATCACTGTAAACCCATCACACCCTGATCACAACCTGTTCCAACTCCTCCCCTCTGGTAGACACTACAGAACACTGTGCACCAAAACAACCAGATAAAAAAACAGTTTCTTTCTGCAGGCTTTCATTCAAATGAACACTTAACACTGTCAAATAAATCCAACCACGTTGCATGTACTGTACATTGTACCTATACTGGTACACTCTTTCATGTCCATCCACCTCAGGCATGTATGTAAGTAACTTATGAACATCTATTTCAGCATCTCTGATATATTCTCTGTACCATTGCTCTTTATTGCCTCATTTCACCTGTATGTAGTCAATCCTTGTGCATATATCTGAAGATTGTTGTGTTGTTATTCTATGTTAAGTACACTGAGAGCAACGAAACCAGAGTCAAATTCCATATGTGTGCAAACCTACATGGCCAATAAACATGATTTGGCTCTAGATTCGGATTTGCTCTTAGTCCTCCCTGGTTTAGGGATGGTTGTTCCCTGTTCACATAGATGGCCTCTTTGACTCCCTATTCAAACCAGCGTTCCTCCCTATCAAGGATGTGCACATCCTCATCCCTGAAAGAGTGGCCACTGGCCTGTAGATGGTGTAGACTGTGTAGATGGTGTAGACTGTGGAGTCCTGCTTGACGTGTTAGCTCTCCTGTGTTGTGCCATCCTCTTGGCCAGCGCCTGTTTAGTTTCCCCAGTCTACAGCTCACGGCAATCCTCCTGGCACTTAACAGCATAAACTATATTGCTCTGTTTGTGCTAGGGGACCCGATCCTTGGGGTGGACCAATTTCTGGTGCAGCGTGTTTTAGGGTTTGAAAGCAACTGAGATGCGGTGTTTGGAAAATACGTGCCTCAGCTTTTCTGACACTCCCACCAGAATCCAGTGGCGATACAGAATCACAACTGGTTTACCTTAGACAGCTGTTGTCCTTCTCCTCTTTTCGATCAGCTGGTGCACTGTTTGGGCATCTTCCCGGCTTTGACAAACGCCCAGTTAGGATAACCACACTGAACCAGGGCCTGTTTAATGTGGGATTTCTCCCCTTCCCCAGCCGCTCTGTCGATGGTGATGTTGTCAGCTCGGTGGCCCAGCGTCCTGATGACTCCTAGTTTGTGCTCCAGTGGATGATGAGAGTCAAACCTTCAGTACTGATCAGTATGTGTTGGTTTACGTAAACATCAACAATCAACTGTCCCCCATCACCAATTGCAATTTAATATTATAAGAAGGCTGACCTGTCATGTTCCACGTCCTCACTGGTGAACTTGATGTGGTTGTCCACAGAGTTAATGTGGTCGATGAAATGTGGTACGTCCTGAGATTTAATCTTAACCCAGGTGTCGTCCACGAATCTGAACCAATGGCTAGGTGGTGTCCCTGGATAGGACACCAGAGCCTCTTTTCCACTTCCTCCATATACAAGTTGGCCACTACAGGTGAGACTGGGGAACCCATAGCACACCCATGCCTCTGCTTATAGTACTGCCCCCTGTATGTAAAGTATGTGGAATGAAGACAGCTTCAGGAGCAGACACACTTGGTCAGTGTTAAGGGTGGTCCTATTGCTAAGGTGGGGTCGTTTTGTAATTTCATACAGACTAACTCTTTCATACAGACTCTGTAAATTGTATAAACACAACATCATTGCAATTTGTCTGTCTTGGGAGAGAGATCCCTCCTCTGTTGCTCTCCCTGAGGTTTCTTCCTATTTTTTCTCCATGGTAAAGGTTTTTTTTAGGGAGTTGTTCCTTATCTGATGCGATGGACTGAAGACATGATTTTGTGTTGCTGTAAAGCCCCTTGAGGCAAATTTGTAATTTGTGATATTGGGCTGTACAAATAAAATTGACTTGACTTGACCACGTCCACTGATTCATCAACAACATGATGAGCAATGTAACATCATAAGAGACCATTGTTTCATCCCCCTCCATAGTGATATCTCACCATATCCACAAAATCCATATTATTCTGAATGTGATGTTCATTACTGCCTACCAATGGGTTAAGAATAGATGCCAGAAAATTAGAGATGTTACAGGTCACTGAGTTAATCATACAAACTGTAGGCCGTAATGGCACATCCTGTTTATGTATCTTAGGTACACCATAGAGACTAGGTGTAGCTTCCCCTGAGTATAATGTGGTACAACATTCTGCCAATAGCATTTTCCTGTTCTAACAGCTTCAGACAATCAATCACCTTTTTCTTGTAACCACTGCCTGGATCTCGACTCAGGGTCTCATAAGTATTCATGTCGGTAAGTAACATCATAACCTTCTCATTATAGTCTGTCTGGCTTAATACAGTGCATCTGCCTTTGTCTGCTGGAAGGATGATGATGCTATTGTCCTTACTCAGAGTCATGAGAGCGTTCCTCTCATCTCTGGTGATGTTGGATGGCGGTGGCTTCACATTGCTGAGGCAGGCTGAAACTTTCATCTGCAGTTGCTGCACTTCCGGGTCCGCGATGTTGTTTTTATGGATTGCTGAATCCGTGGCCTTTCCCCCAGCGACTCGCAGTCATACATGTGTGTTGGTACGTCTGTGAGTCACTGGGGGAAAGGCTCTGACTGTTGTGTGTGCTTATGCACCGAATAGCAGTTCGGAGTATCCGGCCTTCTTGGAGTCTCTGGGTAGTGTCCTGGATAGGGCTCTGCCTCGGGACTCTATAGTTCTGCTGGGGGACTTCAATGCTCACGTGGGCAACGATGGAGAAACCTGGGGGGTGTGATTGGGAGGACCGGCCTCCCTGACCTGAACCCGAGCAGTGCCTTGTTATTGGACTTCTGTGTGAGTGATGGATTGGCAATAACAAACACCATGTTCGAACATAAGGAAGTTCATAAGTGTACTTGGTACCAGAACACCTTAGGCCGAAGATTGAAGATAGACTTTGTGGTCGTATCATCAGATCTGTGGCTGTATGTTTTGGACACTTGGGTGAAGAGAGGAGCAGAGCTGTCAACTGATCACCACTTGGTGGTGAGTTGGATCAGATGGCGGGGAAGGCTGCCAGACAGACCTCGCACACCCAAACGTGTAATGAGGGTGAACTGGGAACGTCTGGCAGAGGCCCCTGTCCGTGAGGTCTTCAACTCCCACCTCCGGAAGAAGTTCTCATGTATCCCGAGGGAGGCTGGGGATATGGAGTCTGAGTGGGCCATGTTCAAAGCCTCTATTGTAGATGCGGCAGGCAGGAGCTGTGGTCAAAAGGTCATCGGTGTCTGTCGAGGCGGCAACCCAAGAACCTGCTGGTGGACACCGGTGGTGAGGGAAGCCGTCAGGCTGAAGAAGGAGGCTTTTTGGACTTGGTTGGCCCAGGGGTCTCCTGAAGCAGCAGACAGGTACCGGGAGGCCAGAAGGGCTGCTGCTTCGGTGATCGCGAAAGCAAAAACTCGGGTGTGGGAGGAGTTCGGCGAGGCTATGGAGGAGTACTTTCGGTTGGCCTCAAGGAAGTTTTGGCAAAACATCCGGCGACTCAGGAAGGGGCACCAGCAGGGCTTGACTCAGGCTGTGTTCACCCGGGGGGGGGGGCGCACTGTTGACCCGGACTGGGGATGTTGTCGAGCGGTGGAAAGAACACTTTGAGGAGCTCCTGAACCTGACTAACACGTCCTCAGTGGAGGAGGTAGAGTCTGAAGACTCAGGGGAAGCCCCACCCATATCAATGGCAGAGGTCTCCAAGGTAGTTAAAAAGCTCCTCAGTGGCAAGGCGCCGGGTGTGGATGAGAGTCACCCTGAGATGCTGAAGGCTCTGGACATTTTTGGACTGTCTTGGTTGACACACCTCTTCAGTGTCACGTGGAGGTCGGGGACAGTACCTGTGGAGTGGCAGACTGGGGTGGTGATTCCCATATTCAAAAAAGAGGACCAGAGGGTTTGCTGCAATTATTGGGGCATCACATTGCTCAGCCTCCCTGGGAAGGTCTACTCTAGGGTACTCGAAAGGAGGCTCCGACCAACTGTCAAACCTCGGATCCAGGAGGAACAATGCGGATTCCGTCCTGGCCGTGGAACGACGGACCAACTCTTTATCCTTACGGAAGTGCTGAGGGGGGCATGGGAGTTTGACTAGCCAGTCTGCATGTGTCGTGTTTTGTGCACTTGGAGAAGCCTTACAACCGTGTACCCTGGGGCACTCTGTGGAGGGTACTGTGGGAGTATGGGGTACCGGGACAGTTGCTGCAAGCCGTCCGGTCCTTGTATAACCAAAGTGAGAGCTGTGTCCACATTCTTGGCACAAAGTCAAACACGTTTTCAGTGGGTGTCGGACTCCGCCAAGGTTGTCCCTTGTCTCCAATTCTGTTTGTGATATTCATGGACTTGATCTCAAGGTGCAGCCAAGGTGAGGAGTGTGTTTGTTTTGGGAACCTCAGAATTGCATTTCTGCTCTTCACAGATGATGTGGTTTTATTGGCTTCATTAGAACACGACCTCCAGCACGCACTTGGGCTGTTTGCAGCTGAGTGTGAAATGGCCGGGATGAGAGTCAGCACCTCCAAGTCTGAGGCCATGGTTCTCTACCAGAAAATGCTGGATTGCTCCCGCCAGGTTGGGGATGAGTTGCTGCCCCAAGTGAAGGAGTTCCAGTATCTCAGGGTCTTGTTCACGAGTCAGGGTAGGATGGAGTGGGAGATTGACAGACGGATTGGTGCAGCATCAGCAGTAATGCGGATGTTGTACCAGACCGTTGTGGCGAAGAGGGAGCTGAACTATATAGCAAAGCTCTCAATTTACCAATCAATCTTCGTTCCAATCCTCACCTATGGTCATGAGCTTTGGGTAGTGACCGAAAGGGTGAGATCGTGGATACAAGCGGCTGAAATGAATTTCCTCCGTAGGGTGTCTGGGCCTTAGAGATAGGGTGAGGAGCTCGGACATCCGGAGGGAGCTTGGAGTAGAGCCGCTGCTCCTTTGCATGGAAAGGAGCCAGTTGAGATTGTTAGGGCATCAGATTAGGATGCCTCCTGGGCGCCTTCCTTTGGAAGTTTACTGGACACGGCCAACTGGGAGGAGACCCCGGGGTAGACCCAGAACTTGCTGGAGGGACTACATGTCCAATCTGGCCTGGGAACGCCTTGGGATCCCCCAGGAGGAGCTGGAGGGCATTGCTGGGGAGAAGGATGTCTGGAGTGCCCTACTTAACTTGCTGCCACCGCGACCCGACCCCGGAAAACCGGCTGAGATGAGATGCTTCCGTGGCTGTGATCAGTTCCACTAGCGGGATTTGCCCCAGTGTGACAGCAACATTCAGCCCTTAGCAAGGATGTCTTTCTCTGCCTGGGTGAGTTGTCTGTCAGATAGATTTTTCACCCACTCTTCCACATTGCTGGCATCCGTCGGCCATCCATTTCTCTTGTCTGTTGTTGAGGGTTCCGTCCGTTGACTGCACATTTATTCAGTTTTCTTACCCGCTATGTGTTGAGGATGGATAGAAGTAATAGAATTTGTGTATACAGAGGCAGAAACTCTGCTATGCAGATCTGTGTGTGTGTGTTGGTATGACTTGTAGCACAAACTTTTCATATTTTTTCTTCACTTCTGCTTTTAGGTCACAACCTGGTAGATTGGACACAGTATGCAGAGGCAGTGGCACATTGAGTGACATGGATGCATAGGCTCCTCAGTAAAATGATGCCTGTGTCGTTATCTTAATGTTATCATATTCCCTCATCAGCCCAGTATTATTCAAACTGAATGTTACAGCTTGCAAATAGATTCTGATTCTACTACTACCACTTTTGGCTGCTCCCGTTAGGGGTCGCCGCAGCAGATCATTCGTTTCCATTTCTTCCTGTCTTTTGCATCTTCCTCTGTCACACCAGCCACCTGCATGTCTTCCCTCACCATATCCATAAACCTCCTCTTTAGCCTTCCTCTTTTCCTCCTCCCTGGCAGCTCCATATTTAGCATCCTTCTCCCAATATACCCAGCATCTCTCCACATGTCCAAACCTTCTCAATTTTGCCTCTCTTGCTTTGTCTCCAAACCGTCCAACTTGAGCAGTCCCTCTAATATAATCATTCCTAATCCTGTCCGTCTTCGTCACTCCCAATGAAAATCTTAGCATCTTCAACTCTGCCACCTCCAGCTCCACCTCCTGTCTTTTCATCAGTGCCACTGTCTCCAAACCATATAACATAGCTGGTCTCACAACCATCTTGTAAACCTTCCCTTTAACTCTTGCTGGTACCCTTCTGTCACAAATCACTCCTGACACACTTCTCCACCCACTCCACCCTGACTGCACTCTCTCTTCTTCACCTCTCTTCTGCACTCCCCGTTACTTTGGACATTTGACCCCAAGTGTTTAAACTCAAATGCCTTCGTCACCTCTACTCCTTGCATCCTCACCATTCTGCTGTCCTCCCTCATTCACGCATATGTATTCCATCTTGCTCCTACTGACTTTCATTCCTCTTCTCTCCAGTGCATACCTCCACCTCTCCAGGCTCTCCTCAACCTGCACCCTACTCTCACTACAGATCACAATGTTATCCGCAAACATCATCGTCCATGGGACGCCTGGTTGCCCTGTCGCTCAGAGGCCCTTGCTGCCGAACAACACGGTCATGGCTCTTTTCTGTCCTGGCCCCACGGTGGTGGAATGAACTCCCCACTGATGTCAGGACAGCGGAGTCGCTGCCCATTTTTCGGCTGACCATCTTAGATGCTTGTTTAGATGCACTTATGACCTCTGATGACTAGCAGTTCTCCTGATTTCTTACGTTAAATGCACGTATTGTAAGTCGCTTTGGATAAAAGCGTCGGCTAAATGACTGTAATGTAATGTAATGTAATGGAAACTCCTGCTCCATCTTTTCCATCAACCTGTCCATCACCATTGTAAACAAGAAAGGGCTCAGAGCCGATCCTTGATGTAATCCCACCTCCACCTTGAACCCATCTGTCATTCCATCCACACACCTCACCATTGCCACACTCCGACATACTTCTCTGCAACCCCGACTTCCTCATACAATACCACACCTCCTCTCTTGGCACCCTGTCATATACTTTCTCTAAATCCACAAAGACACGATGTAACTCCTTCTGGTCTTCTCTATAGTACTCGATCAACATTCTCAAAGCAAACATCGCATCTGTAATAATAAAAAAATAAATAAATCAGAAGATGTAGTCAAGGAAGTAATGTCTCATCTGCAACAAGAAAGGAGTTCACATTTGCAGATTTATACAGACAAAGCAAAGCATCCAGCGAGTGTGAAGGTGGGATTTCGAGTAACCATTCCTGAATCAAGAATTCAAAAAGGACATGGAATTTCAGGTCAGATGTCAGTATTCACAGCAGAGGTGGTGGCAATATTATGATGGGCACCTAGGTGGGTAGAGGACAATAAACCAGACAACTCAGTCATATGCAGTGATTCAGCAGCAGCTTTAACTACAATAAGAGAAACCAAATCCAAGTCCAGACCTGATGAATTAATAATATTGACAGAGATTTATCAAACATTATACAGAATTCACAAGGCAGAGTGTGAGGTGGGTTTTATTTGGGTACCAGCCCACATGGGTGTGCTCAGGATGACAAACCATCTTGGTTGATTTGTTTAAATAATGTGATATGATCTTTAAAATTCCAACATTCATTCTATTGCAATTTTAAATACTAGGGTCCAACTGTCCAAAGTAACGGGGAGTGCAGAAGAGAGGTGGAGAAGAGAGTGCAGGCAGGGTGGAGTGGGTGGAGAAGTGTGTCAGGAGTGATTTGTGACAGAAGGGTACCAGCAAGAGTTAAAGGGAAGGTTTACAAGATGGTTGTGAGACCAGCTATGTTATATGGTTTGGAGACAGTGGCACTGATGAAAAGACAGGAGGTGGAGCAGGAGGTGGCAGAGTTGAAGATATTAAGATTTTCACTGGGAGTGATGAAGAAGGACAGAAACGAGTATATTAGAGGGACCGCTCACGTTGGAGGTTTGGAGACAAAGCAAGAGAGACAAGTTTGAGATGGTTTGGACATGTGTGAAGGAGAGATGCTGGGTATATTGGGAAAAGGATACTGAATATGGAGCTGCCAAAGAGGAGGTTTATGGATGTGGTGAAGGAGGACATGCAGGTGGCTGGTGTGACAGAGGAAGATGCAGAAGACAGGAAGAGATGGAAACAGATGATCCGCTGTGGCGACCTCTAACCGGAGCAGCTGAGAGTAGTAGTAGTAGTAGTAGTAGTAGTAGTAGTAGTGTATTGCAATTGTAATTTAAAAAGATTAATTTAGCAAAGTTTATGCTACCTTCAGTTTCATGGGAAGAGGTCCCCGTCCAGCCAAATTGATATTGAGGGGACATTTAGGAAGAAATAGAGACAAAGGCACAGTGGTTCCAGGGACTTTATGTGTGGGGACCTGTGGGAGCTCTAAATGCAGAACTTGTAAGCAAGATAAATAGGGAGGGTTGTGGTATTGGGAAGGGCAAAAACTTGGTAAAATAAAATATGTGGGTCATAAATCAGATTTCCATAATGGATTGGCCGAGGCCTGGGGTACCAACGACTGCCACCAGTACTGTTGGCCAGCAGGGTGCTGGTGGAAACTATGCCACTGTTGGGCAAAGGAGAAGGAGAAGGAGAGGGGGAAGGCATTTCCACAGGCTGAGGGAGAGGAGGAAGGGTAGGAGTGTGGAGGTGATATGATGGAAAGAAGAAAGGTAGGTATACTATGTGTGCAAGAGACCAGGTGGAAGGGGAGTAAGGCCAGTAGCATCAGAGTTGGGTTCAAACTCTTCTACCATGGTGTGAATGGGAGGGGAAATGGGGTAGGGGTAATTCTGAAGGAAGAGTATGTCAGGAGTGTGCTGGAGGTGAAGAGAGAGTCAGACAGAGTGATGAGTATGAAGCTGGAAATCGAAGGTGTGTTGATGAATGTTATCAGCACATATGCCCCGCAAGTTGGGTGTGAGATAGAAGAGAAAGAAGAATTCTGGAGTGAGTTGGATGAAGTGGTGGAGAGGGTACCCAAGGAGGAGAGAGGGGTGATTGTAGCGGACTTCAATGGACATGCTGGTGAAGGGAACAGAGGTGATGAGGAGGTGATGGGTAGGTATGGTGTCAAGGAGAGGAATGTGGAAGGACAGATGGTGATGGATTTTGTGAAGGGGAGGAACACAGGGTGACATACAAGAGTGGAGGAAAGTGCACACAGGTGGACTATATCTTATGTAGAAGGTATGATCTGAAAGGGACTGGCGACTGCAAGGTGGTGACAGGGGAGAACATAGCTAGGCAGCATCGGATGGTGGTCTGTAGGATTACTTTGGAGACCAAGAAGAGGAAGCGAGTGAAGGCAGAGCCGAAGATCAAATGGTGGAAGTTGAAGAAGGAAGGCTGTTATGTGGAGGTCAGGCAGGAGTTAAGACAGACACTGGGTGGTAGTGAAGAGTTGCCGGATGGCTGGACAACCACTGCAGAAATAGTGAGGGGGACAGCTAGGAAGGTACTTGGTGTGTCATCAGGACAGAGGAAGGAAGACAAGGAGACATGGTGGTGGAAGGAGGAAGTACAACAAAGTATACAGAGGAAGAGGTTGGCAAATAAGAAGTGGGATAGTCAGAGAGATGAAGAAAGTAGACAGGAGTACAATGAAATGTGGCGTAAAGTGAGAGAGAGAGAGAGAGGTAGAGCGAGAGAGAAATGGTGAAGGCAAAGGAAAAGGTGTATGGTGAGTTGTATGACAGGTTAGACACTAAGGAAGGAGAAAAGGACTTGTACCGATTGGCTAGACAGAGGGACCGAGCCGGGAAGGATGTGCAGCAAGTTAGGGCGATCAAGGATAGAGATGGAAATAAGCTGACAAGTGAGGAGAGTGTGCTGAGAAGGTGGAAGGAGTATTCTGAGGGGCTGATGAATGAAGAAAATGAGAGAGAGAAGGTTGGATGATGTGGGGATGGTGAATCAAGAAGTGAGGTGGATTAGCAAGGAGGAAGTGAGGGCAGCTATGAAGAGGATGAAGAGTGGAAAGGCAGTTGGTCCTGATGACATACCTGTGGAGGCATGGAGGTGTTTAGGAGAGATGGCAGTGGGGTTTCTAACTAGATTGTTTAACACAATCCTGGAAAGTGAGAGGATACCTGAGGAGTGGAGAAGAAGCATACTGGTACCGATTTTCAAGAACAAGGGCGATGTGCAGAACTGTAGCAACTACAGAGGTATAAAGGTGATCAGCCACAGCATGAAGATATGGGAAAGAGTAGTAGAAGCTAGGTTAAGAGGAGAGGTGGTGATCAGCGAGCAGCAGTGTGGTTTCATGCCAGGAAAGAGCACCACAGATGCGATGTTTGCTTTGAGAATGTTGATGGAGAAGTATAGAGAAGGTCAGAAGGAGGTACATTGTGTCTTTGTGGATTTAGAGAAAGCATACGACAGGGTGCCGAGAGAGGAGGTGTGGTATTGTATGAGGAAGTCGGGAGTTGCAGAGAAGTATGTAGGAGTGGTGCAGGATATGTATGAGGGCAGTGTGACAGTGGTGAGGTGTGTGGTTGGAATGACAGATGGGTTCAAGGTGGAGGTGGGATTACATCAAGGATCGGCTCTGAGCCCTTTCTTGTTTACAATGGTGATGGACAGGTTGACGGACGAGATAAGTGTGAGTGAGTGTGTGTGTGTGTGTGTGTGTGTGTATGTTGGAAAAGAATAAGACGAAGGAAGTTAAAGGCAGAGAGAGTGCCTGCACAATCTATCTACAAAGGTAGCAAAAAAAAAGAAATAAAAGAAAATAACCAATGGCCTACAACCAAATCATGCACAACTAAATTGGCCTGGCAGCCTGTCCAGGGTGTCTCCCCACCTGCCACCCAATGGCTGTTGGGATAGGTTCCAGCATCCCCGTGACCCTGAGAGCAGGATAAGGTTTGGATACTGGATGGATGGATGGATAAATCAGGAATGAATTTAAATAACAGCAGTTTTCTAAATTTCTAGCTACGCCACTAAAGCTAAGCATGCCCAGATGCCAGCCCTACTTGAAATCCCTCCTGTGTGGCGATCAGAGGGGCATCTTTTGTTGTCCAGTGAACAGTGCGCGGGCAGGTCCAGGGGAAACCGTTATTTTCCTACACACAGCTCATTCGCTGAAGGTCATCGGTGCTCCGTCGGTCGTGCGATGATGTTGATGGAGTCTAAGTTGCAGTTCGCTTGTCGATGTTTGAGAAATGAAAAGGTATCCATTCATTCTTGCTGTGAGAACTGTGGCTTGCAGGAACAGTTGACCGGCTATAACAGCTGGTTAGGGGTGAACAGGACTAGGTTATCTTCCAATAACGCCGGGTGCTGCGGTAATGTAAAGATGATGTGGTCCTTTCTTATTTGTCCTTTGTTCTGCAGAACAGGGGTATCTTTCTTATGCATGTGGACTCCATCGCAGGAGAACAAACCCACTGCCAGACAGACAGAATTTCACTTCTGCCACAGTTTTACGAGCACAGTTGCATCACCACTTACATGCAATACAGTAAAGGCGAGAAGATAGGTAGAGATTATCTGTAAGGTTGAGCAGAGAATTATGGGTATTTTAGGCTACGGGCAGGGCAGCACAGATCTACATAGTAATAGCATTAATAATATGATAATATATGATAAATAATAGCTTAGACCCCAAGCTATCTGGAGTAGACCTTTTGATGTTCATGGAAAGCCAGTTAATGAACAGTGATCCCAGATTTTCGGAAGTGGCGCTCTTGGACAAGCCCATCAAATTCCTTTTTTTTTTTTTAAAGTGGAATTAAACCACGGGGCTGACCCTGAGAAAGATATCATCCAAGCTCTGAAGGGGCATGATGAAACAAACTGCTCAGAGTTTTGTTGTGAAATTACACTGATCCAGCAACTGATGGGAGGGTGGGGTAGACCCAGCAACTGATGGGAGGGTGGGTAGATCCAGCAACTGATGGGAGGGTGGGGTAGGAGATACAGGAGGTCCATGGTCATATGATGGGTAGGTCTTTCTGCTTCTGTAGGGATATGCGATGCCTGGACTTAGAGCTGAGAGATGGAAAAACGTTGCAAGAATTCACAACATGAAACAAAAGGGAATCCTGGGGCCGTAAGGAGGATTTTGTGTTTCTCTCCCACTTCTGAGGGGAAATACAAAGAAAAAGAAAGTTGGGCTTGTTGGGTACATTCACTTCTGAGAGGACCAGGGCAGGAAGGATCCACAAACTGTGGAATGGCTGTGCCTTGTACAGATGGTTCCACACAAGCTGTGGGACCATCCTGACTGCTTCGCCATGTGCTTCAGGACGCCAGTGGCCCGGCTTGATGCACTAGCCACACTCACATCACACAGTACAAATACAAACTCCAATTCCAATGAAGTTGGGGCGTTGTGTAAAACGTGAATAAAAACAGAATACAATGATTTGCAAATCCTTTTCCACTTATATTCAATTGAATACACTACAAAGACAAGATATTTAATGTTCAAACTGATAAACTTTATTGTTTTTTGCAAATATTCACTTATTTTGAATGTGATGCCTGCGACCCGTTCCAAAGAAGCTGGGGCAGGGGCAACAAAAGACTGGGAAAGTTGAGGAATGCTCAAAAAACACCTGTTTGGGACATTCCACAGGTGAACGTGTTAACTGGGAACAGGAGAGTGTCCTGATTGGGTATAAAAGGAGCATCCCCGAAAGGCTCAGTTGTTCACAAGCAAGGATGGGGTGAGGTTCACCACTTTGTGAACAACTGCGTGAGCAAATAGTCCAACAGTTGAAGAACAACGTTTCTCAACGTACAACTGCAAGGAATTTAGGGATTTCATCATCTCCAGTCCATAATATCATCACAAGACTCAGAGAATCCGGAGAAATCTCTGCATGGAAGCGGCAAGGCTGAAAACCAACATTGAATACCCGTGACCTTCGACCCCCCAGGCGGCACTGCATTAAAAACCGACATCATTGTGTAAAGGATATGACCACGTGGGCTCAGGAGCACTTGGGAAAACCATCGTCAGTTAACACAGTTGGTCGCTACATCTACAATGCAAAGCCAAAGCCAGATATCAACACCACCCAGAAACACCGCCGGCTTCTCTGGGCCAGAGCTCATCTGAGATGGACTGACGCAAAGTGGACAAGTGTGCTGTGGTCTGACGAGTCCACATTTCACATTGTTTTTGGAAATCATGGACGCCGTGTCCTCCGGGCTAAAGAGGAAAAGGACCATCCAGATTGTTATCAGCCCAAAGTCCAAAAGCCAGCATCTGTGATGGTATGGGGGAGTGTTAGTGCCCATGGCATCATGGGTAACTTGCACATCTGTGAAGGCACCATTAATGCTGAAAGGTACATACAGGTTTTGGAGCAACATGTGCTGCCATCCAAGCGACGTCTTTTTCAGGGACGTCCCTGCTTATTTCAGCAAGACAATGCCAAGCCACATTCTGCAGGTGTTCCACCAGCGGGGCTTCGTAGTAAAAGAGTGCTGGTACTGGACTGGCCTGCCTACAGTCCAGACCTGTCTCCCATTGAACATGTGTGGTGCATTATGAAGCACGAAATACGACAACGGAGGCCCCGGACTGTTGAGCAACTGAAGTCGTACATCAGCAAGAATGGGGAAGAATTCCACCTACGAAGCTTCAACAAGTAGTGTCCTCAGTTCCCAAACGCTTATTGGGTGTTGTTAAAAGGAAAGGTGGTGTAACACAGTGGTGAACATGCCCCTGTCCCAGCTTCTCTGGAACGTGTTGCAGGCATCACATTCACAATGAGTGAATATTTGCAAAAAATACAATAAAGTTTATCAATTTGAACATTAAATATCTTGTCTTTGTAGTGTATTCAGCTGAATATAGGTGGAAAAGGATTTGCAAATCATTGTGTTCTGTTTTTATTTACGTTTTACTCAACGTCCCAACTTCAGTGGAGTTGGGGTTTGTACAAGCAGTTACCACAACCCACTTAACCCTGAAGGGTGTGTGGCGGTAGGGCGAGGTGAAGGACACAAACACACCTTGTGATGCGGTGAGAAGAATGCTTTCTGCACTCCACGAGGCTCCTTTGATGGAGGCACAAAGGGCAGTAAAGGGAAATTGTTGCAGGAACATTTGTGGTAACTTTTCCAGACTGGTGTGTAAACGTGAAGTACAAAATGTGGAGTTCTGTTCAGTTTTTCATCTGAATCTTTCATCTGAAAGTTTCAGATGAAAGATTCAGATGAAAGATTCAGGCTTGTGTGCAAAAGCTGACAGGAAGTCAACTTATACTAGGCCTCAGTAATAAGAGACTGACAACACTCACCTTTCTTCAACTAATATGTAGCACGCACACACTGACACAGGTACTGACACACAACACCAGTAAACACACACCTCCTTTATGCTCCTAACATGGATAAACACAACACCAGTAAACACACACCTCCTTTATGCTCCTAACATGGATAAACACAACACCAGTAAACACACACCTCCTTTATGCTCCTAACATGGATATACACAACACCAGTAAACACACACCTCCTTTATGCTCCTAACATGGATAAACACAACACCAGTAAACACACACCTCCTTTATGCTCCTAACATGGATAAACACACCACCAGTAAACACACACCTCCTTTATGCTCCTAACATAGATATACACAACACCAGTAAACACACACCTCCTTTATGCTCCTAACATGGATAAACACAACACCAGTAAACACACACCTCCTTTATGCTCCTAACATGGATAAACACAACACCAGTAAACACACACCTCCTTTATGCTCCTAACATAGATATACACACCACCAGTAAACACACACCTCCTTTATGCTCCTAACATAGATATACACAACACCAGTAAACACACACCTCCTTTATGCTCCTAACATGGATAAACACAACACTAGTAAATTCACACCTCCTTTATGCTCCTAACATTGATAAACACAACACCAGTAAACACACACCTCCTTTATGCTCCTAACATGGATATACACAACACCAGTAAACACACACCTCCTTTATGCTCCTAACATGGATAAACACACCAACAGTAAACACACACCTCCTTTATGCTCCTAACATGGATAAACACAACACCAGCAAACACACACCTCCTTTATGCTCCTAACATGGATATACACACCACCAGTAAACACACACCTCCTTTATGCTCCTAACATGGATAAACACAACACCAGTAAACACACACCTCCTTTATGCTCCTAACATAGATATACACAACACCAGTAAACACACACCTCCTTTATGCTCCTAACATGGATAAACACAACACCAGTAAGCACACACCTCCTTTATGCTCCTAACATGGATAAACACACCACCAGTAAACACACACCTCCTTTATGCTCCTAACATGGATAAACACAACACCAGTAAACACACACCTCCTTTATGCTCCTAACATGGATATACACACCACCAGTAAACACACACCTCCTTTATGCTCCTAACATGGATAAACACAACACCAGTAAACACACACCTCCTTTATGCTCCTAACATGGATAAACACACCAACAGTAAACAAACACCTCCTTTATGCTCCTAACATGGATAAACACAACACCAGCAAACACACACCTCCTTTATGCTCCTAACATGGATAAACACACCACCAGTAAACACACACCTCCTTTATGCTCCTAACATGGATAAACACAACACCAGTAAACACACACCTCCTTTATGCTCCTAACATGGATATACACAACACCAGTAAACACACACCTCCTTTATGCTCCTAACATGGATAAACACAACACCAGTAAATACACACCTCCTTTATGCTCCTAACATGGATAAACACACCACCAGTAAACACACACCTCCTTTATGCTCCTAACATGGATATACACAACACCAGTAAACACACACCTCCTTTATGCTCCTAACATGGATATACACAACACCAGTAAACACACACCTCCTTTATGCTCCTAACATGGATAAACACACCACCAGTAAACACACACCTCCTTTATGCTCCTAACATGGATAAACACAACACCAGTAAACACACACCTCCTTTATGCTCCTAACATGGATAAACACAACACCAGTAAACACACACCTCCTTTATGCTCCTAACATGGATAAACACAACACCAGTAAACACACACCTCCTTTATGCTCCTAACATGGATAAACACAACACCAGTAAACACACACCTCCTTTATGCTCCTAACATAGATATACACAACACCAGTAAACACACACCTCCTTTATGCTCCTAACATAGATATACACAACACCAGTAAACACACACCTCCTTTATGCTCCTAACATAGATATACACAACACCAGTAAACACACACCTCCTTTATGCTCCTAACATAAACACAATACCAGTAAACACACACCTCCTTTATGCTCCTAACATAAACACAACACCAGTAAACACACACCTCCTTTATGCTCCTAACATAGATATACACAACACCAGTAAACGCACACCTCCTTTATGCTCCTAACATGGATATACACAACACCAGTAAACACACACCTCCTTTATGCTCCTAACATAAACACAACACTAGTAAATTCACACCTCCTTTATGCTCCTAACATGGATATACACAACACCAGTAAACACACACCTCCTTTATGCTCCTAACATGGATATACACAACACCAGTAAACACACACCTCCTTTATGCTCCTAACATGGATAAACACACCACCAGTAAACACACACCTCCTTTATGCTCCTAACATGGATAAACACAACACCAGTAAACACACACCTCCTTTATGCTCCTAACATGGATAAACACAACACCAGTAAACACACACCTCCTTTATGCTCCTAACATGGATAAACACATCACCAGTAAACACACACCTCCTTTATGCTCCTAACATTGATAAACACACCACCAGTAAACACACACCTCCTTTATGCTCCTAACATGGATAAACACAACACCAGTAAACACACACCTCCTTTATGCTCCTAACATGGATAAACACAACACCAGTAAACACACACCTCCTTTATGCTCCTAACATAAACACACCACCAGTAAACACACACCTCCTTTATGCTCCTAACATAGATATACACACCACCAGTAAACACACACCTCCTTTATGCTCCTAACATGGATATACACAACACCAGTAAACACACACCTCCTTTATGCTCCTAACATAAACACAACACCAGTAAACACACACCTCCTTTATGCTCCTAACATAGATATACACACCACCAGTAAACACACACCTCCTTTATGCTCCTAACATAAACACACCACCAGTAAACACACACCTCCTTTATGCTCCTAACATAGATATACACACCACCAGTAAACGCACACCTCCTTTATGCTCCTAACATGGATATACACAACACCAGTAAACACACACCTCCTTTATGCTCCTAACATAAACACAACACCAGTAAACACACACCTCCTTTATGCTCCTAACATAAACACAACACCAGTAAACACACACCTCCTTTATGCTCCTAACATGGATAAACACAACACCAGTAAACACACACCTCCTTTATGCTCCTAACATGGATAAACACAACACCAGTAAACACACACCTCCTTTATGCTCCTAACATAGATATACACAACACCAGTAAACACACACCTCCTTTATGCTCCTAACATGGATAAACACACCACCAGTAAACACACACCTCCTTTATGCTCCTAACATTGATAAACACAACACCAGTAAACACACACCTCCTTTATGCTCCTAACATGGATATACACAACACCAGTAAACACACACCTCCTTTATGCTCCTAACATAGATAAACACACCACCAGTAAACACACACCTCTTTTATGCTCCTAACATAGATATACACAACACCAGTAAACACACACCTCCTTTATGCTCCTAACATAAACACACCACCAGTAAACACACACCTCTTTTATGCTCCTAACCTAAACACACCACCAGTAAACACACACCTCCTTTATGCTCCTAACATAAACACACCACCAGTAAACACACACCTCTTTTATGCTCCTAACCTAAACACACCACCAGTAAACACACACCTCTTTTATGCTCCTAACCTAAACACACCACCAGTAAACACACACCTCTTTTATGCTCCTAACATAAACACACCACCAGTAAACACACACCTCCTTTATGCTCCTAACATAAACACAACACCAGTAAACACACACCTCCTTTATGCTCCTAACATGGATAAACACAATACCAGTAAACACACACCTCCTTTATACTCCTTACATAGATATACACAACACCAGTAAACACACACCTCCTTTATGCTCCTAACATAGATATACACAACACCAGTAAACACACACCTCCTTTATGCTCCTAACATAAACACACCACCAGTAAACACACACCTCCTTTATGCTCCTAACATGGATAAACACACCACCAGTAAACACACACCTCCTTTATGCTCCTAACATGGATATACACAACACCAGTAAACACACACCTCCTTTATGCTCCTAACATAGATATACACACCACCAGTAAACACACACCTCCTTTATGCTCCTAACATAGATAAACACACCACCAGTAAACACACACCTCTTTTATGCTCCTAACCTAAACACAACATCAGTAAACACACACCTCCTTTATGCTCCTAACATAAACACACCACCAGTAAACACACACCTCCTTTATGCTCCTAACATAAACACAACACCAGTAAACACACACCTCCTTTATGCTCCTAACATAAACACAACACCAGTAAACACACACCTCCTTTATGCTCCTAACATGGATAAACACAACACCAGTAAACACACACCTCCTTTATGCTCCTAACATTGATAAACACAACACCAGTAAACACACACCTCCTTTATGCTCCTAACATGGATATACACAACACCAGTAAACACACACCTCCTTTATGCTCCTAACATGGATAAACACAACACCAGTAAACACACACCTCCTTTATGCTCCTAACATTGATAAACACAACACCAGCAAACACACACCTCCTTTATGCTCCTAACATGGATATACACAACACCAGTAAACACACACCTCCTTTATGCTCCTAACATGGATAAACACAACACCAGTAAACACACACCTCCTTTATGCTCCTAACATTGATAAACACAACACCAGCAAACACACACCTCCTTTATGCTCCTAACATGGATATACACAACACCAGTAAACACACACCTCCTTTATGCTCCTAACATTGATAAACACACCACCAGTAAACACACACCTCTTTTATGCTCCTAACCTAAACACACCACCAGTAAACACACACCTCCTTTATGCTCCTAACATAAACACAACACCAGTAAACACACACCTCCTTTATGCTCCTAACATGGATAAACACAATACCAGTAAACACACACCTCCTTTATACTCCTTACATAGATATACACAACACCAGTAAACACACACCTCCTTTATGCTCCTAACATAAACACACCACCAGTAAACCCACACCTCCTTTATGCTCCTAACATGGATATACACACCACCAGTAAACACACACCTCCTTTATGCTCCTAACATGGATAAACACAACACCAGTAAACACACACCTCCTTTATGCTCCTAACATAGATATACACAACACCAGTAAACACACACCTCCTTTATGCTCCTAACATGGATATACACAACACCAGTAAACACACACCTCCTTTATGCTCCTAACATAAACACAACACTAGTAAACACACACCTCCTTTATGCTCCTAACATGGATAAACACAATACCAGTAAACACACACCTCCTTTATGCTCCTAACATGGATAAACACAACACCAGTAAACACACACCTCCTTTATGCTCCTAACATTGATAAACACAACACCAGTAAACACACACCTCCTTTATGCTCCTAACATGGATATACACAACACCAGTAAACACACACCTCCTTTATGCTCCTAACATGGATAAACACAACACCAGTAAACACACACCTCCTTTATGCTCCTAACATTGATAAACACAACACCAGCAAACACACACCTCCTTTATGCTCCTAACATGGATATACACAACACCAGTAAACACACACCTCCTTTATGCTCCTAACATTGATAAACACACCACCAGTAAACACACACCTCCTTTATGCTCCTAACATAGATATACACAACACCAGTAAATACACACCTCCTTTATGCTCCTAACATTGATAAACACACCACCAGTAAACACACACCTCTTTTATGCTCCTAACCTAAACACACCACCAGTAAACACACACCTCCTTTATGCTCCTAACATAAACACAACACCAGTAAACACACACCTCCTTTATGCTCCTAACATGGATAAACACAATACCAGTAAACACACACCTCCTTTATACTCCTTACATAGATATACACAACACCAGTAAACACACACCTCCTTTATACTCCTAACATAGATAAACACACCACCAGTAAACACACACCTCCTTTATGCTCCTAACATGGATATACACACCACCAGTAAACACACACCTCCTTTATGCTCCTAACATGGATAAACACAACACCAGTAAACACACACCTCCTTTATGCTCCTAACATAGATATACACAACACCAGTAAACACACACCTCCTTTATGCTCCTAACATGGATATACACAACACCAGTAAACACACACCTCCTTTATGCTCCTAACATAAACACAACACTAGTAAACACACACCTCCTTTATGCTCCTAACATGGATAAACACAATACCAGTAAACACACACCTCCTTTATGCTCCTAACATAGATATACACAACACCAGTAAACACACACCTCCTTTATGCTCCTAACATGGATATACACAACACCAGTAAACACACACCTCCTTTATGCTCCTAACATGGATATACACAACACCAGTAAACACACACCTCCTTTCAGAACCGCTCGGCCAGTCGGGCAGTTACATGCCGTCACTGGAAGTGTTATGATCCGGGTCACATGTCCTGACTGCTAGAGAACAAGTGAGGGGATGCACCTCTGAGGGCTTGCGTTACCATTTCGGGCGATGGCTCGGGCATGTTTTCGTATGGGAAGTAACCTATCAACCCTCTTCTCTTCTCTCTGACCGCCTTGCTGACCACCTGGTCAACATGCAGGTGCATCTACGCTCAGCGCTGCGGCTCCGGGAACTGTGCTGCGCCAACCGAGGCACCTTCATCAAGGTGGGGCAGCACCTGGGTGCTCTGGACTACCTGCTCCCTGAGGAGTACACGTCCACACTCAAGGTACTCCACAGCCAGGCCCCAGAGAGCAGCATGGAGGAAATCCAGCAGGTCATCAGGGAGGACCTGGGGAAGGAGGTCAGTGACGGAACAGCCTTTATTACTCCTTCAGTGGGTTCGGATGTGGGTTCAGTAATGTAATTGAAAATACTCTTATTACTGTTAATCATTAGTAGACCATCACAATGTTTGATATTATCAGTTTATTATTTCGCTCAGTTTATTATTTCACTTTGATATTATGAGTGGGTCGTTACCCTCGGGCGTGGTTTGGTTTTTTAGATGTAGAGTTTGATGCCAGAGTCAGATTCCACTGGTGCTCATGTGTGTATTTGTGTGTCAGTTTGCGTCTTCCTTAATCTTTATACTTTACTCATGACGTCATCAAAACTCCCCTGTTAGCTCTAGTCACTTTAAATCCCATTGTAGTATAACTTTTTGCTTGCTAGCAATTCCTGTAGCCTCGAGCAGTATATGCACCACAGTTTGACCCTGTTTTTACTACATTACCCGTACACTAACTGTATACTTATCCCGTTTTTACCGTATTACCCGTATACTAACTGTATACTTATCCAGTTTTACTACATTACCTGTATACTAACTGTACATGTATCCCATTTTTACTAAATTACATATATACTAATCACGTTTTTACTACATTACTCATATGCTAACTGTATACTTATCCCGTTTTTACTGCATTACCCATATACTAACTGCATACTATCCAGAATTTACTACATTACCCGTATACTAACTGTATACTTAACCCGTTTTTACTACATTACCCATATACTAATTGTATGCTTAGCCTGGTTTTACTACATTACCCATATACTAACTGTATATTAATCCTGTGTTTACTACATTACCCGTATACTAAATGTATACTTATCCCATTTTACTACATTACCCATATACTAACTGTATATTAATCCCGTGTTTACTACATTACCCGTATACTAAATGCATACTTATCCCGTTTTACTACATTACCTATATACTAACTATATACTTATCGACTTCCGGTTATGGCGAGGTGCTAGGAGGTCGCAACTTTTAAGTTCTGCTGCTAGCATGCAATCAATCCTACAACACTAATCAGAATCTTATTTAAAATTAAGCAACACGTTTATAACAGTACCAGGAATCGATAATGTCTCGAAAAAGTGGCAAAAAAGGGTCAAAACAAACCACGATACGAGGACGAACATTCGGAGGGTGAAAAAATGAGCAACGTCATGGCCGACATGGAGGACGACCTTGACGAAGGAGATGGCGAAATATTTGACCCAGACAAGAATAGCAATCAAGATATCATGAAGGCCATGGTGTCCTTGAAAAGTGGACTTTATAAGAGAATGGATGTTGTGCAAGCAACAATTATGGATGTAAGAAAGCAGATACAAGAATTCACAGGGCGTATAGCACACGCAGAACAACAGATTTCTGATGTGGAAGACACCGTGAATGGGCTACTATCCAAAGTGAGCACATTGGAAAGCACCGTTAAAAATCTCGCCAACAAAGTGTCTGTGAATGTTCTCCTTCATCCAGGTCATGGTTATCCACAGGAGTTGAATCAAGTGCAACTGGACTTGGTATATATCCGTGAAGATGTTTCGCCTCTCATCCAAGAGGCTTCCTCAGTTCGTGCCTTTCTGACTAGACCAAGCTAGTCTGAGAGGCGAAACATCTTCACGGATATATACCAAGTCCAGTTGCACTTGATTCAACTCCTTTGGACTTGCCAACAAAGTGGACGACTTGGGATGCAGAAGTCGGCGAAACAACGTGAGAATGGTGGGGTTACCGGGGAAGGTAGAGGGCCAGGACGCAGCTGCGTTTTTGGAAAAGTGGCTACCGGAGGCTCTGAGCTTGGAACCACGAGAGGCCTTGGTAATCAAGCGGGCTCAGAGAATCGGTGGTCCACCTAACAACGACTCGCGCACGACACGTCCAAGGACATTTATTATGAAGTTCTTGAACTTTAAGGACAAGGAGAGAGTTCTGAAGGCCGCCAGAACTAAAGGAAAGGTCCTTTACAATAACGAAATCAAAAGTAGTTTTTTTTATAAGAAACTCATCTGCTGAGTGGGGATATTTCCAAAATAAGAAGAAGATGACAGGGTCAGGTGCTGTCTGCTTCCTGTACCACCCATGCTAGAGGGGTTATGATACTAGTCCATAAATCTGTCCCACTACAGATCCAAAATATAGTTAAGGACCCTTCAGGTAGATATATCATGGTCCAGGGTACTTTATTATCTGAAAATATAACTTTGATAAATGTGTATGGCCCCAATGAGGATGATCCCAAATTCTACGATAATTTGTTTCTGACTGCTTCAAATCTCCCTGGGCAATACATAATAGCTGGTGACTTTAGTTTCACATTGGATCCATTAAGAGACAGACCAACTGGTTTAGATGATACTCACATCAGGTCGAGAAAAACAATACACCATTTTATGAAAGAGTTGAATTTGTTGGATATTTGGAGGCATGGTAAATCAAATGCAGTAGAATATCCCCTGTTATTCCAGAATTTATAAAACTCACTCACGTATAGACTACTTTTTAGTTTCAGCACTGCTTGTTTCCAAAATTGACAAATTTCATTAGAGCAGTATGGTTCTATCTGATCATGTAGCTGTATCCTTGATTTATAAAGATACTAAACTAGTAAGTGATCCCCCAAGATGGCGTTTTCAGCCAGGATGGCTTATGAACCCCACATTCATAGATTTTTTTTTTAGATAAACAAATTGACTTATATTTTGAATGTAACACATCCCAGACATTTGCTAGCACAAGATGGAAGGCATTCAAGGCCTTTATTAGGGGTCATATAATTTCTTTTACTAGTTCAAAGAAAAAGAGTGCGCAACTTGAAATGAAGACATTAGATGAGGAAATAAAAAAAAAATTGAAATGGATATCTACCATAACAGACTTATCTCTACAGCTAAACATACACAATTACTCCTACTTAGATCTCAGTATAACGAATTATCAGCTAATAAAGCAGCTAACGATTTACTGAGACTCAAACAGTCCTACTATGACCAGGGGGAAGAGCCCGGAAAACTCCTAGCATGGCGCATTAAACAGCAGCAAAACAGAAGGTCTATTAACTGTATAGAAGCTCCAAATGGTAGAACTATAGTAGACCGTACAGAGATTAATGAAGCCTTCAGAATCTTCTGTGGGAAATTGTATAGCTCTGAGTGCTCTTCTAGCCTGGACATGCAGACAGAAATCCCAAACAACCTTAATATACCCAGAATTTCTGAAGAGGAAAGTAAAATATTAGACAGAAGTATAACAAAATTGGAAATTGCGGAAGCGATTGGCTGTATACAGGCTGGAAAAACAGCGGGTCCAGATGGCATCCCCATAGATATTTATATCAAAAAAATCAATCCAAATTACTTTCACCACTTTTGGAGATGTTTCAGGAGTCCTTTGAGAACGGTCTTCTTCCCACATCCATGCGGGGTGCCCTAATCACACTACTTCCAAAGCCAGGCAACCCAAATACAAAATGTGAAAATATGCGTCCAATTAGCCTTTTAAATTCAAATACAAAAATACTCTGTAAAGTTCTTGCAAGAAGATTGGAGGGCTTGTTTCCTCAGGTGGTGGGGCAAGACCAAAACGGATTTATCTAAGGTAGACAGGGCTTTCATAATGTCAGACGAGTGCTCAATATTTTACACAGCCAGATAGAGGCGACAGACACTGCCTTACTCTCACTTGATGCCGAGAAGGCCTTTGACCGTGTTGAATGGCCTTATTTGTTCGAGGTGCTCTCCCGCTTTGGCTTTGGAGATACATCTTGTAAATGGGTTAGATTGCTCTGTACTGGGCTTACTGCGGAAGTCCTGACTAATAGTATGATTTCTAAACCTTTTAACATCTCTAGAAGTTGTCCTTTATCACCACTGCTTTTTATCCTTGCGATAAAGCCATTTGCTATAGCGGTGAGGATGCACAGTGACATTTATGGAATTCGAGAAGGTCATTTACAACATAAAATAGCTCTCTTTGCTGATGATGTAACTTTGCTCCTAACAAAATCTACATAGCTCTATCCCTGTACTCCTAGGTCTTATTGAAACATTTGGAAAAATATCTGGATATAAAGTTAATCATCCAAAATCATCTATAATGCTACTTAATGAATCAGAGAAGGAAAATAGCCATGTTTATGCTTCTACTTTCAATTCAGTGGATAATTTCACATATTTGGGAATAAAAATTGTCCCTGAGGTGAATAAGATTGCTCAGATAAATTATGACCCAATTCTGGAAGCTAGTATCTCATCAATAGAACGTTGGACATCTTTACCTATTTCAATGATTGGCAGGATAAATATTCTAAAAATGAACATACTCCCTAAATTTCTTTTATTTGTTCCAGAATATCCCCCTGCCAACCCCCCTCATCTTTGTTTACTAGAATCAATAAATTGTTTGCCAACTTTATTTGACAAAATACGCGTCCCAGATTACGTCTATCTTTACTGTATCTACCATATGACCGAGGAGGCCTTAAATGCCCAAACATCCGGTGGTATTACTGGGCAGCTCAATTGCGGTCCATTATGTTTTATTTTTCATCCGGAACCCCCCCCTGCTTGGTTGGATTTGGAATCCTCATCTGTTACACCAAGATTACCATTGCACTTATATTTGTATTCAGCAGGTCGTAAATACCTGAGGAAAAATACAGAGAACCCCGTTATATCGAATATGGTTGATGTTTGGCTTGACACTTGTAAATATTTGAATATAAACTCTTCCTGGTCACGCTTCAGTCCTATTTGGGGTAATGCCAATTTTAAACCAGGGATAAGTGATACAGGATTTCGAATGTGGGCTGAAAAGGGGTTAAGGAAAGTGCAAGACATGTACAGTGAAGAGAAAGTATTTATGTCCTTTGCAGAAATATTAACCAAATATCACATTCCAAAGAATATTTTTTTCAAATAGCTTCAACTTAGGAGCTTTATATCCTCATCTCAAAGCCATTCATTAGATAAACCTGGCATTTCTACATTAGAGGGAGCAGTCTCAAGACACTGTTATGATAAAGGTTTAATTTCAACTCTGTATGACTTGTGTGTTTCCGCATCTGATGATTCATCTGAATCAAAACTGAGATGATGGGAGGAAGATATAGGGGAGGACATATCTTTAGAAGACTGGAGTGAGGCATGTAAGGAGGCACAGAGGCAGACAATCAGCAGTAGCTTGAATCTCAGTAGAAATGGCTGATGTGGACATACATAACTCTGGTTGAAATACATAAGTTTAATGATGACATTCCTGATACTGGTATCAAGTGTAAGGACTCAAGAGCAACACTATATCATTGTATATGGGAATGTGTGAAAGTGAAAACCTTTTGGCAAGATGTTGTTAATATGATCTATCAAATTTTATCAAAGAAACTACCATTGGATCCCAAGCTTTTTATTCTTGGTATATATCCTACCAACCCACATTTACAAAGCAGAGAGTTCAGGTTCATAGACATGTGTATACTCCAAGCTAAACGTATAATTGCGCTTAATTGGAAAAAGTTGATGGACCAAGAATTGGAATGTGGTTCAAAGAAATGGCATCAAACATGTCAATGGAAAAGATAACATATTGTTAGACGTGAACAGAATGTTTTGATGATATCTGGAGACCCTTTATGTACTTCTTAAGGCATCATGTTAATGTTGGCAACTTGCTTCAGCAAGAACAAGCTCTGGGGGAGTAGGGTAGATTTATATGATCCTGTACACTGACCAGAAAAACACCCTTTAAATCGTCTTTCTTTTTTATGGTTTTTTTGTTCTTTTTTCTTTTCCTTTCTTTTATCATCTTTCTTCTTGTTACTTTTGTTTATTTTATTTTTTTCTTAATACATTTATTTCTAGTTTTTCACCTTATCCCACCCAATTAACCCAATGGCATATGGCCGGAACTCTTGTGGAATAACTCCCCTGGCTCGCGTTTCCACAGGAAGGAGATAGTCATAACACCAGCTTCCTTCAGACTCGTGTCGGCTGCTCTCGCTATTTTACACGCTGAAGCCTCCTCGCATGGATTGCATCACCTTCAGGCCGCGAAGGAGGCGTAGGGAGAATGCTTTCGGTTGCCTGACTGCAGGTGCCCGGGTGGGCCAGAGGGGTCGCTGGAGAACGACAAGTCCCCGAACACTACACCGATCTACACCCACTATCCCTTGGGTAAGGATGGCCTAATGAATGCCTTACCCCATGGACGCTCTGGCCGGGACCGGTTACGGCGAGTCTGGGATACGAACCTCCCAGCCACGTGACGAGCGGACTGCAAGAATGGCGGTTTACTCCGCTCGGCCACCAGAGCGGCACTTTTGTTTATTTTTATATAACTTTCTTTTTTGTACTTAAGTGGTTAGGGATTGGGTTATGGGAGGGAGAACAGGGTAAAAAATGTTTGCTGTGTTCTGTACTGCTGATGTACAATTTGATGTGATTTGCAAACTGAAAACCAATAAATATATTGTTAAAAAAAACTATATACTTATCCTGTTTTTTACTACATTACCCATATACTAACTGTATACTTATCCCGTTTTTACTACATTACCCATATAGTAATTGTATACTTATCACATTTTACTACAGTATCCGTATATTAACTGTATTCTTATCACCTTTTACTACATTACCCATATACTAACTATATGCTTATCCTGTTTTTTTTTACTACATTACCCATATACTAACTGTATACTTATAATGCAGTAAAATCAGTATACATACATGTTTTTACTACATTACCACTGCACTGTTTGCGTTCACCTTAACTGAAGTCAGCTTTTAAACTATTATGACATGTAAATGAAGTTGTAAGTTGAAGCAGTTCTGAACAGTTGGTGTGGAACACGGCAGATTTTCTTGAATGTGAATGGAAAAACTTCTTGGAGAGGACAGGACAAAATATTCTGTAGAACACTACACTACGTAAAGCACAGAACATCTTAAGGGTTGGTAACATTTGCTTTGTAATTATCTGTAATATGTACTTGGCTATGTACATTTCAAATATTGGTGATGCCAGTATTTCATGTTATACTTCTGCTGATCACTTTCAGTTTCACCTGGTGTCCTTTCTCAGATCTTATCCTTCAGTTTCAACTTGTGTCCTTTCTCAGATCTTATCCTTCAGTTTCACCTGGTGTCCTTTTGCAGATTTTATCCTTCAGTTTCACCTGGTGTCCGTTCTCAGATCTTATCCTTCAGTTTCACCTGGTGTCCTTTTGCAGATCTTATCCTTCAGTTTCACCTGGTGTCCTTTTGCAGATCTTATCCTTCAGTTTCACCTGGTGTCCTTTCTCAGATCTTATCCTTCATTTTCACCTGGTGTCCTTTCTCAGATCTTATCCTTCAGTTTCACCTGGTGTCCTTTTGCAGATTTTATCCTTCAGTTTCACCTGGTGTCCGTTCTCAGATCTTATCCTTCAGTTTCACCTGGTGTCCTTTCTCAGATCTTATCCTTCCCTTTCTTCTGCAGAGTGTGCCGACTGCCACAGCTTCATGCACCAAAACAACAGTCTGCTAATGCATACTGAGTGCTTTTACTTTTCTTTTACTTTTCTGGGAAACATTCCCACAGAGGCATGACATCTCATTGATAACCTGCATCCCTTATTTTGCAGCAATATTACAAAAAAAAAGAAAGTCAAACAACAGTTGGTACAAGCAGGAAGTCTTGTAAACTGGCAGAACTGTTGGATTTAAATAATTGGTAATGGTTTTAACTTGTAGCAACGTGACACGTGTTTGAAATGGAGAATATGGTGATGTTTATTCATGAAGTTTCTACGTAGTTCACTTCTAGCATCCATCCATCCAATATGTAAATCGCTTATCCTGCTCTCAGGGTCGTGCGGATGCTGGAGCCTATCCCAGCAGTCATTGGGCAACATGTGTTCACTAAATGTTGTAGAACTTGTACACTCAGGGATGGGAAATAATAGCAAAATGGAGTTAAAATCACAATAAGAATGATTTATTCATCCCCGAGGGGAAATTGGATAAAAAGAATAAAAAGCAAAAGTAAAGTCAGTAGACGTTTTGTATTCTTTATGACTACTTGTCACTATTACATAGTAACTCTTGTTAATATACCCTCTATACTTGTAACGCTGCTGCTTCACAACTTCTCATGCACACCTTGTAAGACGTTCTGAGCTCACTCTCAGAACAGGTATCTATGATGACCTTCAAGACATTGCTGGAGACCAGGTAGTTGTTGTGTTATACTGTCGTGTGTGGTACCTCTGTTACACACACTGTAGAGTTGTTGTGTTATACTATTCTGTCTGGTACCTCTGTTACACACACTGTACAGTTGTTGTGTTATACTATTCTGTCTGGTACCGCTGTTACACACGCTGTAGAGGTCAGAAAATTATCCAGTCAAACAATGTGACATTGTTTTGAAAGGTGCTGTATGAATAAATGTTTGTTATTATCATCATCATTATTATTATTATTATTATTATTATTTCTTTCACGTTTCCTGTTTTACATCCTGTAGAGCCAGGTCCAGCCAGGTCCAAACTACAACAGTGTTGTATGCCGTCTCCTTCGTTCACTCCTAGGTACTTCTATGTGCTATCTTGGTCTAGCTCTTTGATTACGGTGTCAGTGTCAAGGTCTAAGTCTGCAGTCTTGGTAAGTCTTACTTTCTTGAAAGTGGCTTTGGCACACTTGTCAATTCCGAATTTCATCTTGATGTCGTCGCTGAAGGTCTTGACAATGTTGAGTAGACCCTTCTGCTGATTGTCATCCTTGGTAAACATCTTGAGGTCGTCAATGTAGAACAGGTGGGTCAGTATGCCATTCTGTGATTTGTACCCATAGCTGCTGTTGTTCGGTGGATTGCTGAGTGGTGCTAGTGAAAGGCGAAAGAGCAGTGGTGATAGTGAATCCCCTTGGAAGATTCCGCTTCTGATGTTGATCGGTCTCGATGTTAACGATGCCTCTGCATGATTGAGATTCAGGGTGTTCTTCCAGATCTTCATGCTCTCCGTGATGAATTTGACAGTTGTTGGGCAGACTCTGTAGATCGTGAGGCTCTTCTCTATCCAGGAGTGTGGCATGTTGTCAAAAGCCTTCCTGTAGTCAATCCATGCTGTTGACAAGTTCTTTTTTTTTCAATTCGACCTCTTACAATATGGCTTTATTGATGAGTAGCTGGTCCTTGCATCTGTAGCTACCTTTCTTACATCCCTTCTGTTCTGCTGGTAACAGGTTGTTTTTGTCGAGGAAGCTATAGGTCCTCTCTGCGATGATGGAGGTGATGATATTGTACATTGTTGGTAGGCAGGTGATGGGCCTGTAATTCTTTGGGTTCTGTGTCTCCTCTGTCTTCGGGAGCAGGTATGTGGTTCCCCATGTGAGCCATTTGGGACATTTCTTTGGATTCTTGATGATATCATTGTAGGCCCATGCGAGGTATTTGTGGATGGTGGGTGGGTTCTTGATCCAGAAGTTGGCAATTCTGTCTATCCCTGGTGCCAGCTGTTGGTCTTGTTGATGGCAGCAGTGGTCTCAGTGATGTTGATGTCTGACCATTCTTGGTGCTCTATATGTTTGTATTGATCCTGTTGTTGCTGGATCCATGTATTGCCCTCATTGTGTCTTTTGTTGTTCTCCTATATCTTACTCCAGAACGCCTCGACTTCTTTAATTGTAGGTGGTTCATTGACGTCTATCTTCTTCTTGCCCAGCTCACGATAGAATTTTCTGGCTTCTTCTTTGAAGATCTTGTTTTGCCAAAAGAACTTGCTCCTCTTGTCGAATCTCCTGAGTCTCAGTGCCTTTGCTTGAATCTGTTGTTTCAGCATCTCTTTGACTATTGGTATGTCATTCTTCTTTTTGAAGTTGAATTTTCGTTCCAGTTGTTTCCTTTTTCTCTCTTTGATGTTGGAGTTTTTCTCGACTTCACTCAGGAGTGATAATTGTCTCCGCAGTTTCCTAATATGCTTCTCAATTTTTCTCCTTCCAAACTGGTTGTTTTCTCTTCTGTTTCTATTGTCTTGGTCTTTTTCCTACTGTGTCTGCTATGGCTGAAGCGGCCGCATATATGAGCTGGTTGATTTCTGTTAGGTTCAACGGTCTTGTCATCTCGCCCTTGATGTTTTGGATGACTTCGTTAACAAGTCTGATGGCTTCTTTGGAGTGGTGGTCTTTCTTGATCTTTGGGATTATTAGTCGTTCTTCAATAGGAATTTCTTTCAGGGTTCCCCATCTCTGCCGGATGCTTACTGTCATCTCTGCTTCTTTCTCATTGTTTTCTTCCTGGACTGCCTCTGCTTGGTGTTGTACTTCTGGGGGGTCCGTGATGGTGGTTCCTGTTTGTTCTTCTTCCTCTTCACCAGTTGCTGCTGTCTCATCTGGTTTGTTGATGTTCAGCTCCTCGATGTTCGTGTTGGGGATGCTCTCTCTGGTCTTTTTTCGTATGTTTTTGAGTTCCAGGTCTGTTAGTCTTTGGTTTTTAATGATGTCGCGTCTGATATTGGAGAGTTTGTTGGCATCCAGATTCAATCTGTCCGTAGGGTGTTTTTGTCACCAGATGTTTTAGGCAGCTTTGGACATTGACATTACTGTCGGGTTTAGTGAAGCAGTGTAGAATGCTTCCATGGCATCTATATACTCTTCCCTAGACTTTTTCGGTCTTGTTCTTTTTGTTGGGTTTTTAGTTGTTGTACATAGAAGGCCACTGTGAGGAGTGTCCTCGGTGTGGCCTTCCTCTAGTACTTGGTGAGTAGAGTTTGTTTCAGTAGCAGTCTTTTTGATCCCAGCCTGGTTCCTCGCTGGGGATCACAGTCCTTGTTGACCCGTGCAACAACTGATGCGGTATGGTGATTTAGTTAGTTGTAATTGCATCGTTGTGTTTAATTGTCAGAGCCCCTTTGGGCGCCTGTATTACTGGCTTGCCATAATTGCGTTGCCCGGTCCGTGCCACGTCAAGGAGGGGCTGTACTTCTACGGACCAAATTATTATTATTATTATTATGATGCAAATTTTCTTTAACTCTATGGCATAATACAACATAATAACTGGGCCCATTCCTTGGGCCTAGGGTTAGAATGAGGTAGAAGTCTATTTGATGGGTAGTGCCTTTCTTAGGATATGAGATGTTCCAATTAGTGTGATCTTCTGAAGTTCTTGTATTCTCATGTTACCCGGGATCCATTGGGTGTATTTCTCCATCCCTTTTTTTTTTTACAAGTCCCAGGGCTCCTATCACTACTGGTATTGTTGTGGTTTTCATTCCCCACATTCGTTCAATCTCAATTTCAAGGTATTTATATTTCTTTATTATTATTATCATCATTATTATTATTGTTATTATTCATGTTATTATTGTCATTATTATTATTGTTATTGTTAATGTTATTATTGTTATTATTAGTGTTATTATTTTTATTAGAGTGTGTGGGGTGAAGGTGTGGTTAATGGCATAATCTTCAGCCCTGTAGCCCAGCAGGAGAGAGAACTAGGTGCTCTGGGATTTTGTTTGTCCTTGTAAGGGATCCGCTTGATCAGTTAGAAGACGGGCTTGGTTCTTCTGTTGTCTTGGTACCAGAGATTCCTCTCTCTCTCTCGGGACTGTTCGACTTCCAGGAAGTCCTGATTGCTCTGCCAGTCATGTGAGTGTGCTCTTTGAGGAAATGGGTTTTGGCCCCGAAACTGCATGTGGCAACCCCACCTTTACCCTGCATGCGGAACCCCCACCTTTACCCTGCATGCGGCAACCCCACCTTTACCCTGCATGCAGCAACCCCACCTTTACCCTGCATGCTGAAACCCCACCTTTACCCTGCATTCTGAAACCCCACCTTTACCCTGCATGCTGAAACCCCACCTTTACCCTGCATGCTGAAACTCCACCTTCACCATGCCTAAGAATCCCTGCAAAGCAAATGGTGGCTAAAAGGGGGATTTATACTCAAGTGCACAGAAGACAGTCACATAAGAGCTCCATGTTTGGTGTGGTGCATATCGCCTTTTAACTACAATTATAAAAAAGCCTTAAACGACCTTTCAGCAGTCATGAGCATTAAAAATGGCCATGTTTCCTTCGTTCATGTTAACAGGTTTCAGAATGAAAATGATGTTCAAGGTCTTTAAGTGCTCCATTGTTCCCAAGCAAAGGTGTGGCAAGTGGATTGGGTATTGATGCCAAATGTCTTATTCCAGGTTGATGTGGCCCCTTATGAAGAGCTTCACCCAGCAGTCTAGTGGTCGACAAGAGGTTGAGGTGGAGCTTGGCATCATTGCACTCTAGAGTATCATCATGTAAACTATTTCCTTTAACAATGTTTTCTAAACTCTGCAATTAGATATAATCTGCAGAGAAGGCTAATGTCTGCTGCTGCCTCTCCCCTCCAATGTCTTTGCTGTGGCTGACAGCCACCAGCCACTACACTGCCATATTATACTACAAATATAAACACTGCCATATTATACTACAAATATAAACACTGCCATATTATACTACAAATATAAACACTGCCATATTATACTACAAATATAAACACTGCCATATTATACTACAAATATAAACACTGCCATATTATACTACAAATATAAATACTGCCATATTATACTACAAATATAAATACTGCCATATTATACTACAAATATAAACACTGCCATATTATACTACAAATATAAATACTACCATATTATACTACAAATATAAATACTGCCATATTATGCTACAAATATAAACACTGCCATATTATACTACAAATATAAATACTGCCATATTATACTACAAATATAAATACTGCCATATTATGCTACAAATATAAATACTGCCATATTATACTACAAATATAAACACTGCCATATTATACTACAAATATAAATACTGCCATATTATACTACAAATATAAATACTGCCATATTATACTACAAATATAAACACTGCCATATTATACTACAAATATAAATACTGCCATATTATACTACAAATATAAATACTGCCATATTATGCTACAAATATAAATACTGCCGTATTATGCTACGAATATAAATACTGCCATTTTATACTACAAATATAAATACTGCCATATTATACTACAAATATAAATACTACCATATTATGCTACAAATATAAATACTGCCATATTATGCTACAAATATAAATACTGCCATATTATGCTACAAATATAAATACTGCCGTGTTATGCTACGAATATAAATACTGCCATTTTATACTACAAATATAAATACTGCCATATTATGCTACAAATATAAATACTGCCGTATTATGCTACGAATATAAATACTGCCGTATTATGCTACGAATATAAATACTACCATATTATGCTACAAATATAAATACTGCCGTATTATGCTACAAATATAAATACTGCCGTATTATGCTACGAATATAAATACTGCCATATTATGCTACAAATATAAATACTACCATATTGTGCCACAAAGCAGTTCTTTTATTCATTTTACATTGTATATATATGGATTTGCTTTCTACTTGAGTTTTGATTCCGGTTTCATTTGGTGAAATGTGTATATAGGAAGTTACTATCCCTGAAGAGATCTTCATGTAGCTCTGCTTTCTGCTGCACCCCCCTCCCCCCCCACACACACACACATACATGCTCACTCAACCCCCCACACACACTCAGCCCCCCCACACACACACACACCCCTCCACACACACACACACACACACACACACACACACACACACACTCACTCACCCCTCCACACACACACACACACACACACAGACACGTGCATTGTGATCCAGTTTGTGCGGGTGCAGGGGCCGTTTTGTACGGGTCAAAACCCATTGCAGGGAGCGTATGTGGCTGGGAACGTGCAGGGAAAGGGGCCCACATGAATACATTAGCATGATAATTAGTGGAGGAGTAATGACAAAAAGTACTGCCAAAATGAGCTGTAAGAAATAGGCCTAATTAAAGATGTTGTACGGCCATTGGCCTTTGTGTGGTTCACGTTAAATTGTTAAGTTAAATTGTCCCAACTTCTTAGACGTTAAACTCTTCAACCAAATCTTAGATATTAAAAATAATCAACCATGATTTTTTTCGATTTGATTCATACAGAAATGAGGGAAATCTGCCCTAAAATACTGCCTGTGGTTACAAGCTATCCTACGACCCCATCTGAGAACCAGCATGTAGACCTTAACCCAAACAAGCACTCCTTACCAGGTAAACCTCACTGGACGTGTGACGTCTCCCACAACCATGTGTTCAGATGGCTTGGGGAGACGGTGTTACCTGTGGAAAATCTCATTCCGTTTAGCATATTAGCATAATGAGGGCCCTGGCGGTCGTCACACAGGATCCCCGTGCGTTTTACATAATTCATTATTCCATGAATGTATCTAGAGGGCTTGTGTTCACTCACTACCCTCCTGGCCAAGAGCATGTTCATATTAGCCTTCTATATTTCTTGAGGCAAGAAAAGCATGGGAGACCCATCCTTCCCCACCCAGCCCCCTAACATCATTAATGTGAAACACATCAAACAAGGCACTGCAGCGGTGTACTGGCCATCGGGCATACCGGAGCAAATCCCAGTGTGCCGCTGCATCGGTGGGCTGGTGGACCCTCAACAAATCCACACTGGCCCTGTGTGTCTGTCATTCGGGGTGTGCACGAGAGCATGCTGTGTGTGTATTCCGGGACTGAGCTCACTGACCAATCACAACCGCGTTTGTTAATGCAGGTTAACGTTCTAGACTAATGCAAAAATAGTGTGCAGCGGTAAGCTGGCCAACAGAAGCCATGGACAAGGAAATGTCAAAAAAGTAATAGAGGGGCCTAAAAAAAGTAGAGAAAAAAGGAAGCAGGCATTAGAGGGACGGGCTTCCAAATGTAAACCAGCGCAAAACTGTCCAGACCCACAACGCACCTGTGCTACGCATGTAGGTGGAGCAAGGCAGTGTTAAATGAGAAAGGTGTGTGACTAGCAAGTAGTGATTATGTTCCAGGGATTAGTCATATCCTAAAAGTGTCACGAGTAAAACTAGGCTATCTATATAGCTAGCTAGCTAGCTTTGGCGTGTCCTCAACACTGTAATGTTATTAGTTGACATCTGTGTGTCCATACATCAGTTGCAAGTGCGTCCTACTAAACATCCCTCTTAGGTCTTTGTGACACATAGCCCACGGCGGCAGTTGCACACAAGCCATTGGAAAAAAAAGAAAAGACTTAGCATTTGGGCATCAGCATCCTCAATTGGCCAACAACACTATTTAAGTGGAGCAGACTGAAACATGAAGATGAATGTTAAATTATAGGCTAGGTTACATGTTCAGTTCAGTTAAAACTGCTGTAACTTGTGGTTAAAAAACGACCCCACTTGGGTCGTTTTTTAATTAGGTTACTTGTTACTATTGAAGCCATATTGATGGCATGTTACAATACAAGTCTGTGCCTACTGAAATATATCTTGGAATATACATGTGCTACTTTCCATTACAAAAGACTTGGAATACGTTCAGAATCACCTGTCATCAATAAAAGACTACATCATTACCAGTAAGGACTAGGATGTTTAATCTAGTGGGCTATGTTAACAATGCCCCCCCACCCCCCAAATGTAACAGACTGTCATATATACTGCACATATGTAATCACCCCGCCCCCTCCTCCCAAGCTGGTCCCAGCATATAAGTCCAGGGCTGAATGTCTTTCCCAGTACACCCCTGGCTTTACCTTGTTACTTTTCCCACTGCAAAAAACAAAAACAATGCTGTCTTAATATTACTACTACTACTTTCGGCTGCTCCCTTTAGGGGTCGCCACAGCGGATCATCTGTTTCCATTTCTTCCTGTCCTGTTGTGAAATATATATACACGTTTTCGGTGGGTGTCGGATTCCGCCAAGATTGTCCCTTGTCTCCAATTCTGTTTGTGATATTCATGGACAGGATCTCAACGCGCAGCCAAGGTGAGGAGTGTGTCCATTTTGGGAACCTCAGAATTACATCGCTGCTCTTCGCAGATGATGTGGTTTTGTTGGCTTCATCAGAACGCGACCTCCAGCATGCACTGGGGTGGTTTACAGATGAGTGTGAAATGGCCGAGATGAAAGTCAGCACCTCCAAGTCTGAGACCATGGTTCTCTACCGGAAAACAGTGGCTTGCTCCCTCCGGTTTTGGGATGAGTTGTTGCCTCAAGTGAAGGAGTTCTTGTTCATGAGTGAAGGTAGGATGGAGTGGGAGATTGACAGGTGGATTGGTTCACCTTCAGCAGTAATGTGGACATTGTACCGGACCATTGTGGTGAAGTGGGAGCTGAGCTGGAAGGAGAAGCTCTCAATTTATTAGTCAGTCTTTGTTCTAACCCTCACCTATGGTCATGAGCTTTGGGTAGTGCCTGAAAGGGTGAAATTGCGGATACAAGCGGCTGAAATGATTTTTCTCCGTAGTGTGTCTGGGCTCAGCCTTAGAGATAGGGTGAGGAGCTCAGACATCTGGGGAGCTCGGCGTAGAGCCAATGCTCCTTCACGTCGAAAGGAGCCAGTTGAGGTGGTTCGGACATTTGATTAGGATGCCTCTTTGGCGCCTTCCTTTGTAGGTTTTCCGGGCATGGCCAACTGGGAGGAGACCCCGGGGTAGACCCAGAACTCACTGGAGGGAATACATGTCCAATCTGGCCTGGGAACGTCTTGGGATCCCCCAGGAGGAGCTGGAGGGCTTTGCTGGGGAGAGAGATGTCTGGAGTGCCCTACTTAGCTTAGTCGTAATTGCATCATTGTGTTTAATTGTCAGAGCCCCTTTGGCTGCTTGTATTGCTGGCTTGCCATACTTGCGTTGCCCGGTCCGTGCCACGTGGAGGGGGGGCTGTACTTCTACGGACCAAATTATTATTATTACTGTGTTGGCTTGAACCCCAAAATCACCACTTGTTGCTATACTTATTATTTACTATATTCATTACTATTATTATTATTATCATTATTAATATTATTTCTTTCACGTTTCCTGTTTTACATCCTGTAGAGCCGGGTCCAAACTATGGACCTGAGGCACTATAGGGCATGTGTCACTTGATTGACAGTGCTCATCATAATATATGGGCTGTTCTGAGTAGGGTGATCTTCTGGACTGCACAGTTTTTGATGTTTCCTTGGATACGGTTGGCAAACATTTCCATTCCCTTCTTCATGAGTCCTAGAGTTCTGATGACCACTGGTGTTGTTTCAGTCTTCATTCTCCACATCCTGTTGATTTCAATCTCCAGGTCTTTGTACTTGGTCAGCTTCTCTGTGACTTTCACTGAGGTGGTTTTTTTTGGATGGTATTGCCATGTCGAGCATGCACCTCTTTTGCTTCCTGTCCTTGATAACGATGCCGGGCTTGTTGGCTTTTATCTCTCTGTCAGTGTGAATGGGCTTGTCCCAGAGGGTGGTGACATCATTGTTTTCAGTGACCATTTTTGGCTGATGTTCGTACCGCTTCTCAGTCATCTTGATCTTGTAACTCCTGCAGATCTTCCAGTGCAGGTATGCTGCTGCCTTGTTGTGCCTGTACATGTATTCGGTCTTTGCCAGTTCCGGGCAGCCTGAGACAATGTGGTCTGGTTTCCTCGTACATTCCACAAATTCTGCATTTTGGGTCTGTTCCATCTTTGATGATGCGGTGGTGATAGGATCTGGTTGCCAGGCTCTGGTCTTGTGCAGGTATGCTTCTGCCTTGTTGTGCTTGTACATATACTCGGTCTTTGCCAATTCCGGGCAGCCTGAGACAATGTGGTCGATGGTTTCTTTGTACATTCCCCAGATTCTGCATTTTGGGTCTGTTCCATCTTTGATGATGCGATGGTGATAAGAACTGGTAGCCAGGCTCTGGTCTTGTGTAGCGATTATCAGGCCCTCCGTCTCTGATTTCAGCCCGGTGCTCCTCAGCCACTGGTGTGTTTTTTGTTGGTCCATGTCTGCATCTTTCATTCTTCTTGGGTACTTCCCATGCATTGCTTTGTCCTCCCAGTTTTTTTTTTTTTTTTTTTTTTTGCAGTTGTCGTTGGCCATGGTGTTTTGCCTTCTGCTTCACTCGTTTGGCATAGATGTTAGTTGCCTCATTTTCTGTTGTTGGGGTTTCTGGGACATCAAGCTCTTTTTTGAATTGCAAAGCTTCTTTACTGATGGAGTAGATCTGATGTTTTACTATCAGAGAAGTGGGTCATCTATTTTTGTCAAGTATGCATCCAGCCCGATAGTGGTAGTCTTGAAGGTCAGTTCAAGTTAGACTAGTCTCGTCCTCCTGAAGCTGTTGGTAGGTACAGCCTGTAGATGTCTGCTTTCGGCTGGTGCATCTTCTCCATGGTCAGCATCTTTCATTACATTAAATTACATTACATTACAGCCATTTAGCTGACACTTTTATTCAACACAACTTACAATAAGTGCATTTAATGTAGGAAATCAGGAGAACTACTAGTCATCAGAGGTCATAAGTGCTTCTAAACAAGCATCTAAGAGTGCAAGAAAGAGATTTTGTTTTTTAGATGAGTGAATACAATAAGTGCTAAGAACAAGTAACATGGTAGTAGTTCTTGAAGAGGTGACTTTTCAACCTGTGCCGAAAGATGGGCAGTGACTCCGCTGTCCTGCCATCAGTTGGGAGTTCATTCCACCACTGTGGGGCCAGGACAGAAAACAGCCATGATCGGGTCGATTGGCAGTAGGGGCCTCTGAGCGACAGGGCAACCACAGAGCAAAGTGGTCGGGCAGGGGTGTAGGGCTTGACAATGGCCTGGAGATAGGAAGGAGCTGTTCCTTTCACTGCCCTGTCGGCTAGCACCAGAGTCTTAAACTGGATGTGAGCAGCTACTGGGAGCCAGTGTAGGGACATGAGAAGGGGAGTTGTGTGGGAGAACTTAGGGCGGTTGAACACCAGATGAGCTGCAGCTTTCTGAACAAGCTCCAGAGGTCTGATGGCTGACGCCGGGGTGCCAGCAAGGAGGGAGTTGCCGTAGTCCAGCCGGGAGATGACCAGAGCCTTGATGAGCACCTGTGCTGTCTCGTCGGTGAGGAATGGGCGAATCCTCCTGATGTTATAGAGGAGAAATCTGCAGGAGCAAGCAACCGATGCAATGCTTGCAGCAAACGTCAGTTGGTCGTCCAGGGTCACACCCAGATTCCTCACAGTCCGAGTTGGCGTCACCAAGGTGTGGTCAATGATGATGACCAGGTCTCAGTGCGGGCAACTTTTCCCCGCGAGGAACATCAGCTCTGTCTTGTCCAGATTGAGCTTCAGGTGGTGTGTTGCCATCCACTCCGAGATGTCCGTCAATCACGCAGCAATTTGTGTCTCTACTTGTGTGTCAGAGGGAGGAAAGGACAAGATCAGCTGGGTGTCATTGGCATAACAATGGTAAGAGAAGTCATGCGAGCGAATAACAGAACCCAGGGATGTCGTGTACAGGGAGAAAAGGAGGGAACCCAGAACCAAACCCTGTGGAACGCCTGTAGTCAGTCTGCAAGGCTCCGACACAGATCCCCTCCATGTCACCTTGTAGGAGCAACTCGTCAGGTAGGATGCAAACATTGAGAGTGCAGAGCCTGTGACACCCAGCCCCTCGATGGTAGAGAGGAGGATCTGGTGGTTCACTGTGTCAAATGCAGCTGACAGGTCCAGGAGTATCAGGACAGAGGAGAGAGAGTTTGCTCTTGCAGCGATTCTGTCACTGCAAGGAGGGCCGTCTCTGTCGAGTGACCCATCTTGAACCCAGACTGGTTGGGGTCCAGGAGGTTGTTTCTATTCTTTCTTGTCTTGGTGTCTAGCAGAGTTGTGGACTCGAGTCACATGACTTGGACTCGAGTGCGACTCGAGTCACAAATTTGATGACTTGCGACTTGACTTGCCAAAATTAAAATTACTTAAGACTTGACTTGAGACTTGACATCTATGACTTGGACTTGGACTTGGACTTGAGCTGGATGACTCGGGAGAATTGTTTGAGCATTTTCTCAATGTTTATGCGGGATGCACCTCTCTCGTATTTTATTTTGTAATCATTCTTCATTTCCAGTGCGTACACAAGTACCTACGCACACGCATCGCATAGGGCCAATCAAACGTTTAGATGGGCGGGAAAACAAAAATACTCATCTAATTGGAGGTACCATCATGCTACTCAAAAACTAACGTCAGCTCTATTCAACATGAGCGTGGAGAGTTTGCAATCATGGCAAGTGCAGCTGCTGGAACGATTTCAAAAATAATTATTTATGGCTATAAGAACTTCGAAGTTGTTGGGAAGAAAAGGACTGCTGTTTGTAAAACATGTGCAGCGAAATTATCAGATGGGATTTCAACAACGTCAAACTTTGTGCGTCATCTGAAAAGCTACAAAGAGAAGTAAGTTTGTTTGCTAGCCTACAGGTACAGTAGCGTGTGAGTGGTCAGACACACACACAGACACAATCTGCCCGTTTGGAATACGCCAGCCAGGCTGTATCGCCCGAACATCGTCCCAATCTCTTCTCGAAAATACAATTGAATGTACTGTTCTGTTTCAGAACACCTAACAGCGAATATTCAATTATGCTGGCCCAGTGGGCAAACGATGTCTGGGCGATGTAGCAGTCACCGGAATGAATTAGCATACCCCCTGTTGCCCCCTGATAATTAGCTAATCAAACACTGTTTCAGTGCATGGTTTCACGTATCATAGTATAATATACTATGATATAGTTTTAAATATGCGTAATATAATGCGGTTCTCAAGAAAATCAGCCCATTCCGAACGGGCACTGAACTAGTGGTATTCAATCGTGATTATGTTTACACTGTTTTTAATTGAGCATTTAGACTCGATGCTCCGAATTATGTGCTACCGACGACTCCTGCTGAGGGACTACAGATGCAAATTAGCTTATAGCTAATTCTGGTGCAATATATTTACTGTGTATTGTCCCTGTCAAATAAATAAATAAATATTAAAGTATCTCCATGATTCAAATTAATCTAGTTATACACTGTATTAGGAAAGATTTTTCTCCATTGAATTATAAACATTTATAAATACATTTACTTGTTTCATGAAACCAAAATTAATACCTATAATTTCCTATATTACAACACTTTTTGTATGGCACAATGGCAATTGAAATAATGCTCAGCACATGACACACAGTGCACTGCACCCAATATGAAACATAGCCTACTAAGCATAGGCTCAGATTAGAGCCATGGGGTAGTGGGTTATTTCACAAAGCTGGCTAACTAAGTAATCCTCACTTCTGCGCAGAGTGAACCCCGGAACAGCTCTTTTTACTTCAATCCATGTTCCAGATCTGAAGGGTTTCCAGGGTTTACTTTGCGCAGATGTCAGGCATACTCAGTTAGCCAGCTTTGTGAAATACTCCCTTGTGTCTAATCCAGTGGTTCTAAAACCTCCATGGCTGTGACCAAAAACGCACCCCTATATATTTTAATGTACGCTTATTAAGTACACACCATCACGTACATCGGTACTTAATAAGCGTACATAAGTAGGGTGTGCCTTTCATCACACACAGCCCATGTATTTATTGAATTACACCAACAGCACCCCTGATTCCACTAATCTAGGGAGTCAAATAATTAAAGGTAGGGAAGGCGATTTTTTTCAGAAGCACTTTTTGTTATATTTTTTGCAATTCTCTTTACATCCCGACAGCAATCAATAAATAAAATGCGCTGACACTAAATTAAAAAAATAAAAAGAGTAATCTGTGGAAGTCGCAGGACCGTTATAAACCCATCCAATCATTTTAAGGTGCCCGGTTAAAATGATTGGATGGCCTACCTGCCTGTCCACCTATCTATCTCCAGCAGTAGGCTAGTCAGGCAGTGCGTGTTTGCATGTTTTGGAGGAGTGGCTTTGGAGGGAGGCGATAAAGTCCTAGCCAACTTGATATTTTGCAAGTGCAATGAATTGTAGGTCGAACTAGACAAGCAGAGAGAGTGTTTGTTTATTGTGTATCGGAATGATCAATATGTTTTGTATTGTTATTAAGAGTTGTGCGCTCATTTGTGATTTAGAGTGTGCCTTTTATTATTTCTTAAATGTAAAACAAAATCCAACTGTTGTCTAAATTTGAACACAATAAAATAACAATTATTTCTAACATTATCTGTGGTTTATTTATGTACTATTGTAATGAAACAATTTAATATTACCTGAATTTTAAAAAAATGTGTTAAATTGGTATAAAACACCCTACATTTGAGACCTGATGACTTGACACCTGAAATTAGGGACTTGTGACTTGACTTGACCTGAGCTCGGTGACTTGGGACTTGACTTGAGACTTGCCCTTCATGACTTGGGACTTGACTTGAGACTCGAAGGTTAAGACTTGAGACTTACTTATGACTTGCATAACAGTGACTTGGTCACAACTCTGTCTAGTCTCTTGATGTCGTTCAGTTTCCAATTGATGATGTTGAAGCTATACATTACTACAGGTATCGCTAGGGTGTTGATAGCTTCAATTCTGTTAGCCGCATTGAGTTTGCTCTTCAGTACCATACTCACTGTCCTGTGGTACTCTTCCGGATCTTCTCCTTCACGGTTTAGTGTTGTATGCCGTCTCCTTCGTTCACTCCTAGGTATTTGTAGGTACCTAGGAGTTATTATTGTTATTGTTATTGTTATTATTTATTTATTTTCAATATAATGACAGCACTGCACCCATGGCTTACTGAAAGTTGAAAGTGGGGTTACAAGAAAACAGCACTGGGTCCTTTCTGAGGGACTTCAGATCCCAGGGGATGCATCCACAACCTTAAAACCTACACACTAATCAGTTTACTTGTGTGTGTGTGTGTGTGTGTGTGAGATAGAGATAGCAAGAGAGAGAGAGAGAGAGAGAGAGAGAGAGAGAGGACAGACTCCATGGACACGTGTTGGGCTAATGAGGGAGCAGCAGGATGAGTGTTATGTGCTGCAGTGGAAGAAGTTGAGTGGGTGAAGCACATCAAAGGGAAGTGTAGATTTAGTGCTACATGTTGTTGAGCCGTCCCATCAGCTGTGCTGTGCCTGGGTAAGATCAATAAATCACACAAAAGAAGATTTGTGAAGATTTGTGTGTGTGTGTGTGTGTGTGTGTGTGTGTGTGTGTGAGTGTGTGTGTTTCAACCCCCACCAGCTCCCAAGATTGAATGTGCACCTACAGTACAGGAGTGGGTGGTATGATATTGTCTGGGATGAAAGCAGTGTAAGAATGGTTGTGAGATGGTGCCTGACATGATGGAGTGGGCCTAAGTGCATCAGCCAAACCACCTCCTAGGACAGTGTCTGCTGCAATGACATCGGTGGCTGTTCATGCTTTGATGTAGCACATGTAGCCCAATACACTTTTACAACCTTGTTCTTATTTTTGCCGTTTTTGCTATTGTGCCTGTCGAATATAATATCATTTTACTTAATAGCTTCATTTTGTAGATATTTGACACAGAACCATCGCTAGACTCAGTTTTACAATGGTGTCTTATTAGGCAACCAAACACAAGTCTTAAACTTGTCCTTTCCACAACAATGGCAAAAAACCTAGTTCCTCAGTTAAGACTGTGTACATGATTTCACGTTATCGATCACTTTTCAACTGCATTTGGGGGAAGTTTATCAGTGCTTACCATGCCTGTGGTAAGTGTAGGCTGGTCATTCCTGCAAGTTGAACCAGCAAGTAGCTTAGCAAGGCAGTTGACCATTGATAATATCAATTAATAATAATATTGGACTTGTAACTTGCACTTTCATTTTCAATTCCAAATTTATGGTGAATGGCTCAGATCAGACTTGTTGACACATGTCTTGTGCTCGTGTTCAGATCAGACTTGTTGACACGTCTTGTGCTCGTGTTCAGATCAGACTTGTTGACACATGTCTCGTGCTTATGTTCACGTTAGACTTGTTGATACATGTCTTGTGTTCGTGTCCAAGTTAGACTTGTTGACACATGTTTTGTGCTCGTGTTCAGATCAGACTTGTTGACACATGTCTTGTGCTCGTGTTCAGATCAGACTTGTTGACACGTCTTGTGCTCGAGTTCAGATCAGACTTGTTGACACATATCTTGTGCTCGTGTTCAGATCAGACTTGTTGACACATGTCTTGTGCTCGTGTTCAGATCAGACTTGTTGACACATGTCTCGTGCTTGTGTTCACATTAGACTTGTTGATACATGTCTTGTGTTCGTGTCCACGTTAGACTTGTTGATACATGTCTTGTGTTCGTGTCCACGTTAGACTTGTTGACATATCTTGTGCCTGTGTTCAGATTAGACTTGTTGCTACATGTCTTGTATTCGTGTCCACGTTAGACTTGTTGACATATCTTGTGCCTGTGTTCAGATTAGACTTGTTGATACAGGTCTTTTCAGATTAGACTATTTGGTACATGTCTTGTGTTTGTGTTCAGATCAGACTTGTTGATAAGTCTTGTGTTCATGTTTAGATTAGACTTGTTGACATGTCTTGTGCTAGTGTTCAGATTAGACTTGTTGACATGTCTTTGTGTTTGTATTCAGATTAGACTTGTTGCTACATGTCTTGTATTCGTGTCCACGTTAGACTTTTTGACACATGTCTTGTGCTCGTGTTCAGATCAGACTTGTTGATACAGGTCTTTTCAGATTAGACTATTTGGTACATGTCTTGTGTTCGTGTTCAGATCAGACTTGTTGATAAGTCTTGTGTTCATATTCAGATTAGACTTGTTGACATGTCTTTTGGGGTTCAAGCCAACACAGTAATAATAATAATAACATGTGCTCGTGTTCAGATCAGACCTGTTGATACATATCTTGTGCTAGTGTTCAGATCAGACTTGTTGATAAGTCTTGTGCAAGTGTTCAGATTAGACTTGTTGATAAGTCTTGTGCTAGTGTTCAGATTAGACTTGTTGACATGTCTTTGTGTTTGTGTTCAGATTAGACTTGTTGGCATGTCTTGTGTTCATGTTCAGATTAGACTTGTTGACATATCTTGTGCTTGTGTTCAGATTAGACTTGTTGACATGTCTTGTGTTCGTGTTCAGATTAGACTTGTTGACATGTCTTGTGTTCATTTTCAGATTAGACTTGTTGACATGTCTTGTGTTCGTGTTCAGATTAGACTTGTTGATACAAGTCTTGTGTTTGTGTTCAGATCAGACTTGTTGACACATGTCTTGTGCTCATGTTCAGATCAGACTTTTTGATACATGTCTTGTGCTCGTGTTCATGTTAGACTTGTTGATACATGTCTTGTGTTTGTGTCCATGTTAGACTTGTTGACAAATGTATTGTGCTCGTGTTCAGATCAGACCTGTTGATACATATCTTGTGCTCGTGTTCAGATCAGACTTGTTGATACAGGTCTTGTGCTCGTGTTCAGATTAGACTTGTTGCTTCATGTCTTGTGTTCGTGTTCAGATTAGATTTGTTGATACTTGTCTTGTGCTCGTGTTCAGATCAGACTTGTTGATATGTCTTGTTCAGATCAGACTTTTTGACACATGTCTTTTCAGATTAGACTTGTTGGTACATGTGTTCCTGTTCAGATCAGACTTGTTGATAAGTCTTGTGCTAGTGTTCAGATCAGACTTGTTGATAAGTCTTGTGCTAGTGTTCAGATTAGACTTGTTGATAAGTCTTGTGCTAGTGTTCAGATTAGACTTGTTGACATGCCTTGTGCTAGTGTTCAGATTAGACTTGTTGACATGTCTTGTGTTCGTGTTCAGATTAGACTTGTTGACATGTCTTGTGTTCGTGTTCAGATTAGACTTGTTGACAAATGTATTGTGCTCGTGTTAAGATCAGACCTGTTGATACATATCTTGTGCTAGTGTTCAGATTAGACTTGTTGATAAGTCTTGTGCTAGTGTTCAGATTAGGCTTGTTGACATGTCTTGTGCTAGTGTTCAGATTAGACTTGTTGACATGTCTTGTGTTCGTGTTCAGATTAGACTTGTTGACATGTCTTGTGCTCATGTTCAGATTAGACTTGTTGACATGTCTTGTGCTCGTGTTCAGATTAGACTTTTTGATACAACAGCGTTAACCTGTCTTGCCTTTGGTAAAAGGGCCTCACCCCGACTGGTGGCCCTGGTCTTCACCTGTCAGTGTGCTCTTCAGTCTGGGCAATAAAATTAGCAAAATGTCAAATTTATGTTGCAACGGGGCGCACGAGTGGCGTAGCAGTCTATAGCGTGCCTATTAACATGGGGATCGTTGGTTCGAATCCACCTGTTACCTCCAGCTTGGTCGGGCATTCCTACAGACACAATTGGCCATGTCTGCGGGTAGGAAGCCGGATGTAGGTATGTGTTCTGGTCACTGCACTAGCGCCTCCTCTGGTCGGTCGGGGCAGCTGTTCGGGGGGGGGGATTGGGGGGATAACGAGATTCTCCTACACGCTACGTCCCCCTGGTGAAACTCCTCACTGCCAGGTGAAAAGAAGCGGCTGGTAACTCCACATGTATCGGAGGAGGCATGTGGTAGTCTGCAGCCCTCCCCGGACTGACAGAGGGGGTGGAGCAGTGACCGTTATGGCTCGGAAGAGGGGGGTAATTGGCTGGATACAACTGGGGAGAGAAGGGGGGGAAACTAAAAAAAAAATTGATGTTGCAACAAAATGATCAGCAAAATAGAACTTCCACACCTAACCTACCAACCTCTTCGTCATCCTTCTCTTTCCACTGCTCTTCTCTGTCTTGTCCTCTATGTCCCATCTCTCCTCCCTATCCCTCACTCCTATATCCCTCTGTCCACCTCTCTCATCTTGTCTTCTTTCAGCTATCCGAGTTATTCGTCTCTTTCGAAGAGAAGCCTCAGGGTGCCGCTTCCTTGGCCCAGGTCCATAAAGCAGTGCTGCATGACGGCAGGACCGTGGCTGTCAAGGTCCAGCACCCAAAAGTCCAGAAGCAAAGCTCCAAGGACATCATGGTCATGGAGGTGAGTGTGTGCACATGCACGTATATTTATATTTCTACATAGATTTTTGTGGTGAATATCTTGCCTGGGCCTTGAAGGTATTGTAGTACAACTTCAATTCATGCTCAACAAATACACCTTCGTTGTCCAGGACCTTCCTTGTGTAAAATCAATTAATAGAATTAATGGGGCTTCACAAGGAAATAGAAGTTCAGATACCTGAAGTTTGGTGAAATTCACAACCTTAACAGCAGTTGTAATGCTTTCATATGTACCCTGACCTGTGTGAAATACTTTCATATGTATCCTGACCTGTGTGAAGTGGAATATGAGGTAACTGAGGAGCATATGAAAGACTTCAACTTTGTGGCTTCCTCTGGGGGAAACTGCTGTGGTTTGCAGAGGGTAAGGTCGCAGTGGAGAACATCATCGGGAAATTCTCTCTGCAGTATAAAGGGAAACCCGTCTTTTTCTATTCTTAGGTCCCAATCACACCCGCAACAGCGGTGTTTCACCAGAATCATTCCCGCTGAGTGGAACCGGTGTGATCGGAGGATTCACAGCCCGTAATCACGTAAATCTGCACAGTGCCTTCGTGTGAAGTTTATTTTTTTTCTTTGTTTTCTTCCCTCCCCCCCTTTTTTTTTCTACCCAATTTAATCTGGCCAATTACCCCACTCTTTCAGAGCCGTCCCGGTCACTGCTCCACCCCCTCTGCTGATCCGTGGAGGGCTGCAGACTACCACATGCCTCCTCCCATACATGTGGAATCACCAGCTGCTTTTTTTCACCTGACAGTGAGGAGTTTCACCAGGGGGACGTAGTGCGGGAAAAAAAAGAAAAAGATACAGGCCTGGCGCTCCAAGAGTGCTCCTAAAACTGCATATATTTGCATTAAAATGAGGTTTAGATCAGTTGCACAAAAACAGTTCTGATAAGATCTACTTTAAACACCATGAGTGGTCAACATGACTGTCTCGTAGTTTACGCGTAATCGTGCGCCTCATGTCAGTATTTATGACGTGTTGGTCGCGTCATTTCCTTTGTGAAGTTTCCCCTCCTTTTCTCCCCAATTGTACTTGGCCAATTACCCTACTCTTCACATCCGGCTTCCCACCCGCAGACATGGCCAGTTGTGTCTGCAGAGATGCCCGACCACGCCAGTTCATTGCTCTGTCCTAGAGACACACTAGAGACACACTAGAAACACACTAGAGACATACTAGAAACACAGTAGAAACACAATAGCGTCCTCCAGTGCAGACAAATAGTCTAAACTTCATGTGTGATTATTGCCAACATGTCGGGTTACAGACACTGTTAGAGAGGCACCATGACTACCACCGAGGCGCTGCAGTATTTACAGGCGGTGGATAACAGTCATTTTAAATTGTTTGAACAATACTATTAAATTTGTTAAAATGTTAATTTTTGTGTTAGTTAGTTTCATAACAGACATACTAAAATATTGAAGTGTTTCAATCCATAATGAGGCCTGAAGACATGATGTCAGGTCAATTGGTGAGTTTTATTGCCCTTTTATATTACACCCACGACTTGCACGTGCTGCTCGCCGCACAGACCAAAACATGAAGACGCCCACTTCCTCTCGACTCCAGCTCAAAGACCACCCCCAAAAAGCCCACCCCCATTCGTTGCTAGGTTACCAAATTCTGATATGCTACATTGCCCCCCCCCCTTAAAGAAAGCATTCGTCCCCGAATGTGACAGTTCTATGTAACAGCAACTTGAACTGATGGCCCTGGATCTTGAACACACCTGGCCCTTGGAACCTAGAAACAGAGAAGAGGGGGGGGAACTCTTTTAAAAAAAAAAAATTTAGGAGCTCTTTTTTTCAGTCTGTTTCGTCATCAGCTATGCTTGCACAACAGTAGCACTGAGCTGGGTGCCGCTGTCGCTTTGATCTTCTCAACTCAAAAGTCTTCTCCTTTTCCTCCTCCCAACTGGCCCCTGCTGACACTTTGTCCTCTTCATCCATTTCTGTCCACATAGGCGCCTCTGTCTCCTCTCCATCTGAAGCTGCTGTCGTCCCTGCTTCGAAGTCTGGCTGGCTGTCGACTGCCATAGTATAGTGTCCTGAAGGTGTAAAGCTTGGCTCAACTTCTCTCCCTCCTCTGTAGGGAGCTGGACGGTCTTGGTGCACCACCACTTTCTTCCGCCGGCCATTTTTCTGTACCCAGTACACTACATCGGACAGAGCTTCCAGTATAGTGCAGGGTCCTTCCCACTGACTCACCAGTTTGGGGCATCTTCCTCTCTGGTGTTGGGGGCAGTATAGCCACACACGGTCACCTGGCTGGTACAGCTTCCCATGAGCACGGGTATGATACTGTTTCTTCTGTCTTTTGGATTCTCCTTGGATGTGGTGTTGAGCAAACTCATGAACTCTCTCCATCTGCTCCCGGATGCGCTGGACATACACGGGCCCTGCTTCACCCAGTTCTTCTCCCGGATGGCGCCCAGAAAGGAGCTCTGTCGGAGTGCGCAGTTCTTGGCCGAACATGATCGAAGCTGGAGTGTAACCAGTACTTTGGTGCACTGCACTCCGATAAGCCATCATCAACAACTGTAAGTAGTTATCTCAGTCACACTGGTGCTTTTGGACAAAGAGTGACAGTTGCACCAGGAGGGTGCGGTTGTACCGCTCAACCATCCCATCGCTTTGGGGGTGCAACGCCGTTGTGCGTGTCTTCTTGATGTGTAGTAGGCGACACTTCTCTTTGAAGACTTGACTATTGAAATTTCGACCCTGGTCACTGTGGATTTCATCAGGCATACCAAACCTTGTGAAGAACCCATCGACCAGGACTTCAGCCATCGTGGTTGCCTCTTGGTTTGGGATGGCATAGCTCTCCAGCCACTTGGAGAAGTAGTCCATGGCAACCAGGATATACCGGTTCCCCTTTGCTGAGAGAGGCAGGCGGCCGAGAATGTCGATGGCCACTCTTTCCATCCGGTCCCCCACGTGGTATTGCTGCATCTCGGCCTGGGGACGCCCTTTCTGGCGGCACAAGCATCACATCTCCATCACCAGCTCTCTTCATCACTGCACAGCCTAACCCAGAAGAACCTCTGTCTAACATGGGCTAGGGTTTTGTTGACTCCAAAGTGCCCTGCAGTGGGTAGGTCGTGAGCTAGCCTGAGAATCTCCTGTCTGAGGACTTTTGGTGCTATCAGTTGCCACACCACCCTACCTCCACTGGAGGACTCCCATTTGCGGTACAGAACTCCTTCTTTCAGCTCCAGGCAGTCCCACATGGCCCACAAACTCTTCACCAGCTGGCCCTTTGCAGCCACTTCACACCTGGCTGGTCGTTGTCTGTTGAGTTTCCATTCCAACACAGGTACAATTTTGCTGTCAACAGCCTGCATCTGACCCAGGTCTTCCGACGTTAACCTCTCCAATCCCTCTGAAAGTTCCTCCACAGCACGCAGTAAGTGGTGTTCTCCCTGTATCTCTTCCTGCAGGTCTTCCTGTCTCTTTTCCCATCGCTCACAGTGTAGGCAGTGGGTCTCCAGACATGGGCAGCGGGAAAGGGCATCCACATTTCTATGAAGCCTCCCCACTCTGTGCTAGATCTGGAAGTCATATTGACTGAGCTTTTCCAGCCACCTAGTGAGCTGGCCTTCCAGGTGTTTGAAGTTGGTCAACCACTGTAGGGAGGCGTGGTCTGTCCTGATTGTGAATGCCTGGCCATGCAGGTAAGGATGGAAATGCTCCATAGCCTTCACTACTGCTGACAGCTCACGTCTCGTCACGCAGTAATTTTGATCTGGCTGGCTAAGGGTTTGGCTGTAGAATGCCACCACCCGCTCCTCTCCCCCTGTCACCTGTGAGAGTACTGCCCCCACCCCTTTGTTGCTGGCATCTGTATCCAGTATGAAGGGGCAGTCTGGTAAGGGGTATTCTAGGACTGGGGACATGACCAGGGCCTCCTTCAGAGCCACGAATGCCGGACTACGCTCTTCTGTCCACTAGAACGGTTTCAACGTCTCTGCCTGGTGTAAGGGGCTGGCAATGTCTGCGTAACTCCTTACAAAACGTCTGTAATAGTTTGCCAAGCCCAAAAAGCTCTTTAGCTGGGGGACATTCTCTGGCTGAGGCCACTCTGCCACAGCCTTGACTTTCTCTGGGTTGGTGGCTATTCTAGCGCCACTGACAATGTGACCCAGGAACAGTGTTTGGCGTCGGAAAAGCTGACACTTCTGGGGCTGGCGTTTCAGGTTTGCCTGCCGCAGTCTTCCCAGAATGTCTCTCAAGTTTGCAAGTTCCTGTTCAAAGGTGGAGGCATGGATCAGCAAATCATCCAAGTAGACCAGGCAGGCAGACTTGGGTAGGCCCTTGAGTATCGTCTCCATCAACCTCTCAAAGGTTGCCGGGGCATTACAGAGACCGAAGGCCATTACTGTAAATTCCCAGAGCCCCTGCCCCAATGAGAAGGCTGTTTTCTCCCTTGATTCTTTGTCCAACTGTACCTGCCAGTACCCGCTTCTCAGGTCGAGCGTAGAGAACCAACATAACCCTGCCAGATTGTCCAGGGCATCATCTATGTGCGGTATGGGGTGTGCGTCCTTTATGGTGACCTCATTGAGTGTGCGAAGGTCCACGCAGAACTGTGTCGATCCAGCTTTCTTTTGGACAAGGATAGCCGGCGATGCCCATGGGCTGTTGGCTGGGACGACGATGCCAGCATCTCTCATCCTCTGCAGCTCCTTTTCCGCTGCTGCTTTTCTGTGGATGGGCAGATGATATGGGGCTTGGCAGATGGGGCGAGCTTTCCGGCCACTTGGAGAAGTAGTCCATGACAACCAAGATATATTTGCTACACAATAGGGAGCTGACACGCTGAAGCGCGGGGACGCGCTCCCCGAAGGAGGGGTGTAATGTAGCGAATTCAGGGGGTCAGCTCGGGACGCCGCATCCGGGACGCGAACCCGTGGCTCCCACACCACAAGCGACTACGTTAACCAGTCGACTAAAGGGTCCGACCCGTTAGCCAAGGGCTAACAGGTCGGACCCTACACACGCTACACTACCCCCCTCCATTGGGAAGCATGTCCTTGCGCTTCAGCATATCAGCTCCCTATGCTCTCACACCTCTGGGCGCACAATCTTCTGATGGCCTCACGGTCTTGCCATCTCACTTCTGACACCAATGTAGCAAATTCAGGGGGGCAGCTCGGGACGCCACATCCGGGACGCGAACCCGTTGCTCCCACACCGCAAGCGACTACGTTAACAAGTCGACTAAAAGGTTTGACCCGTTAACGTGTCTACTTATCTGTGCACGCTACAATACGTAATGCATTAATGTCTCAACTGCGTGTATATCTTGACACAATGTAGAGTTTAAACACCTTGACAGCCAGTGGTAGTTTTAGGTAGATATGTCCCGGTTGTGCTAGTGTTAATTTCAATAAAGCAGGTCATTAAATCATTACTCTGAACACAGAAAAATATGTATTTTTCTGACCAAATGAATAAAATACAGTAGAGAAATATTTGTTCTGAGGCAATTAATTTAACAAAAACAGTTAAAAGAAACAACAAACACTAATACAGTTTATTGTTAGTCATAACCCACATATCTTACATATTTATACTCATATCTTACATATCATAGTCATATCTTACATATTCATACTCATATCTTACATATATCTTACAAAGTCATACTCATATCTTGCACATATCCTACATATTCATACACATATCCTACATATTCATACTCATATCTTACACATATCCAACATATTCATACTCATATCTTACATATTCATACTCATATCTTACACATATCCTACATATTCATACTCATATCTTACATATTTATACTCATATCTTACATATCATAGTCATATCTTACATATTCATACTCATATCTTACATGTATCTTACAAAGTCATACTCATATCATACACATATCCTACATATTCATACTCATATCGTACACATATCCTACATATTCATACTCATATCCTACATATTCATACTCATATCATACACATAACTTACATATTCATACTCATATCATACACATATCTTACATATTCATACTCATATCTTACACATATCCTACATATTCATACTCATATCTTACACATATCCTACATATTCATACTCATATCTTACACATATCTTACATATTCATACTCATATCGTACACATATCCTACATATTCATACTCATATCCTACATATTCATACTCATATCATACACATATCCTACATATTCATACTCATATCTTACACATATCTTACATATTCATACTCATATCGTACACATATCCTACATATTCATACTCATATCTTACACATATCCTACATATTCATACTCATATCCTACATATTCATACTCATATCGTACACATATCCTACATATTCATACTCATATCCTACATATTCATATTCATATCGTACACATAGCTTACATATTCATACTCATATCGTACACATATCTTACATATTCATACTAATGGGTCCGCGGTGGTGTAGCAGTCTAAGCATCATCTTTGTGTTGATGCAGTTGCCCACTGGGGACTGGGGTTCGCGCCCCGGTCTCGTCAGATCCAACTATGGCCAGACTCGACAAAGCAGCAATAATTGGCAACGTTGTCTTCGGGAGGGGGGCAGAGTCGGCTTGTTTTCTTCACATGATTGCGTCTCTGTGTGTGTTGCAACAAACAGTGGTTCGGCCTGGATTCGCCTTGTCACGAAAGTGGGGAGGCGTCTTCTTCGAGACTGCCGGCCAGAGAGATACAGTTGGCGAACGCATGCAGTACGAGGGTGGGTGTTTGAACTAAAATAGGCATCGTTTGGCCTCTAAATTGGGAGAAAAAGGGAAAAATCAGAAATAAATTTATATTCAAACTCATATCTTACACATTCATACTCATACCTTACAAATTCGTACTCATATCTTACACATATCTTACAAATTCATACTCATATCTTACATATGCAGACTCATATTTTACACGTCTTACATATCTACTCATATATTTTCGGAATGTGTGTGTGTGGTGTTAGTGTGTGTGTGTGTGTGTGTGTGTGTGTGTGTGTGTGTGTGTGTGTGTGTGTGTGTGTGTGTGTTAGTTAGTGTAGATAGTGGGACCGAAAACTAAAGCATTTATGATCCCAATTCTTTTTGGAGGTGGTAGGTATTGTCTCAGAGAGTAAGGGAAAAATCCCAGAAAATTAAAATTATGCATAATTATGCATAAATATGCAAAATATCCATTTTTCTAAAAATGGCTAAAAAAACCACTTTTCTCGGCATTTCAGATGATTCTGAGCATTTTTGATTTATTCACCTAAATTTTTTTTCTGGGAACCCCCCCCCCCTTAACCTGGAAAATGTGACCCTCTCCCCCTTTAATGTTATTGTGTATGCAATGTCATGTATGTGAAATATGCTTGGTTGGAACAACTATTGGCCTCAAGGGTCAGTTAGGGCACAGTTAGTGACAGGTAGCAAGCAATTAAAATGCTCTGCTGTGATTGGCTCTGGACATGTCAGGTGAAATGTTATGTGGCCTGCTATTGGTTGCTGTGAATGTCATGTGATGTTTACACTGCACAGTGTAGGGTGTTTTGGGTTCAGTGTTCAATGTACATTTTGTTAGCACATGTTTAATAGCTTTTGTAAGGTTTTTGAATATTGTGTTCCGGGTGGTGAGTACATAGTCAACTCCCATATTTTCGTAATGTGTGTGTGTGTGTGGTGTTAGTGTGTGTGTGTGTGTGTGTGTGTGTGTGTGTGTGTGTGTGTGTGTGTGTGTGTGGTGTTAGTGTAGATAGCGGGACCGAAAACTAAAGCATTTATGATCCTAATTCTTTTTGGAGGTGGTAGGTATTGACTCAGAGAGTAAGGGAAAAATCCCAGAAAATTAAAATTATGCATACATATGCAAAATATGCATTTTTCTAAAAATGGCTAAAAACCACTTTTCTCAGCATTTCAGATGATTCTGAACTTTGGGGGGAGGGACTCGGAGTGGGGGGGGGTTTAGGGCCAGGGGGAAGGCGGTTAGCTGGCAGGATGAAGAGGAGGGAGATTTAGACGGGTGGATAACCAAACCGCTACATTGTAGCGGGGTTCTTCTAGTTTATACTCATATTTTACATATTCATACTCATATCTTACATATTCATACTCATATCTTACATATTCATACTCATATCTTAGTTTAGTTTAGTTTAGTTTATTGTTTATTGACAGGAACAACACAAAATTTTACAACTGCACCAGAGTTAGCCGGCAGCTAATTTGCATCTGCAGTCCCTGGGCAGGCAAACAAACAACAATTAATACAGAAGTAAAAACATAACAGTACATAAAAAAACTATTGAACAGGCAGACAAAGAACAATCAAGACAAAATAAAAACATGACAATACATCAGAAAACCAATCTCAAAAGTTATAAGTACAATCTGATCTATTTAAAACAGTGGGTATAAATAGCAATCTGGCCTATATGATAACAACATAATGAATATGGATTTCATCTATTCAGCAACAATAAATATAATTAGTAAACTGACCTGAAACGTCAATAAATAAAAATCTGACCTAAAATATGACAACAGCTCTAAAAATCAATCTGGCCTGTTCAATGGCAGGAAATATAAATGACACACAGTCTACGGTCAGGTTGCACCTGGGCTGGTTCCATCCAGAACCCTAGGCTGCTCCTGACTAAGATAAATATAGTAACTACTCTGAATGAAAAGTAAAACAAAAACCCTAAGTTAAATCTAAAATATGTGTGACACATATCTTACATATTCATACTTATATCTTACACATAGCTTACATATCCATACTCATATCGTACACATATCTTACATATTCATACTCATCTTACATATTCATACACATATCGTACACATATCTTACATATTCATGCTCATGTCTTACACATAGCTTACATATCCATACTCATATCGTACACATATCTTACATATTCATACTGATATCTTACACATAGCTTACATATCCATACTCATATCGTACACATATTCATACGCATGTCTTACACATAGCTTACATATCCATACTCATATCGTACACATATCTTACATATTCATACTGATATCGTACACATATCTTACATATTCATACTCATATCGTACACATATCTTACATATTCATGCTCATGTCTTACACATAGCTTACATATCCATACTCATATTGTACACATATCTTACATATTCATACTGATATCTTACACATAGCTTACATATCCATACTCATATCGTACACATATCTTACATATTCATACTCATATCTTACATATTCATATATTATACATATCTCACATTTGCATACTCATACCTTACACATATCTTACATATGCATACTCATATCTTACATATTCATACTCATATCTTACATAGTATATCTACAGGCAGTCTCTTCGAAAAAGTGTGACAGTCTATTTCTACTACTTCTCCACACCCTATAACTATGCCCAGAGAGAAGGAGCTTAAATACACATACACATGAGTACTGTATTATGATACATAGCTTATTATAGGATATGCTATATTTTGTACTGAGCAGTTATTAGCACACATGCAAATAGAGGGAATAGAGGTGAAGCAAACTGTAAAATCAGAGAGCGCTCCCACTCCTCCCACACCCACACTAACTATTACATCATTACAACGTGATAATTCATTATCTTAAGAGTATAAAAGCCTTTTTATTTCCATTCTGACAGCAACCCTTTGATTTGAATAAATACTAGTTATCCCTGGCTAACTGACATACCTGCACTGAAACACATTCCCAGAAAACAGAAAGTAGATGGAAGGCTAGAAAACTGTCGAAATACCTTGGAATTCAAAACGTTTAAAACTGTATAACAAAGGAGTTAAAAATGCTGGAGCAAAATATTATTAGATACTGGAAATATACTGCTACTACTACTACTACTACTACTAAAACTTCTGGCTGCTCCTGTTAGGGGTCGCCACAGTGGATCATCCGTTTCCATCTCTTCCTGTCCTCTGAATCTTCCTCTGCCACACCAGCCACCTGCATGTCCTCCCTCACCACAACCATAAACCTCCTCTTTGGCCTTCCTCTCACCTCCACACTCCTACCCTTCCTCCTCTCCTGCTGCCCCTGGACTTCTCCTTCTCTTTCGCCCAACAGTAGCATAGTTTCCACCGGCACCCTGTTGGCCAACTGTACTGGTGGTGGTCGTTGGTAACCCGGGCCTTGACCGTTCCAGTATGCAAATTTGATTTATGATCTGCATGTTTGATTTGGCAAAGGTTTTACTCCTCATACCCTCCCTGACACAACCCTCCCCATTTATCCGGGCTTGGGACCAACACTAAGGGCCCAGACGCACCAAACCGACTAGCTGCGACGAAGACCGACTGTTTCATCGCCTGCTGTCTGGGCCAAAAAGCAAGCACTTTTACACACCACAAAGACTACAACCAACGGCCAACTGGCATGTATGTTCTGCACTGATTCACTAAGCTGGACAGCCAATCAGAGTGATCTCTCTCACTGATGGGCTCTGCCGATTCAACAAGAAGCTGCCGACAGAGGTCTATGGTGCTTTCTGATGTGATTAGTCGATCCATACATGACCCCCCCCCCCATGTGAACTGTTAAGCTTCTTGAAAAATGGTGATGCATTTTTGAATAATTTTTCTGATAACGTGAGTAACTATGTTGGCAGATCATCCAATTCAAACGGTAACATTTCCATGATACCTGCTGTCAGCACAGAGTCATCTAAGATTTAAGTGCAAATATTGCTCGTCCTCTCATCCTGGTCCTTTGACATTAGTTTTGTCCCCAATGTAGTGCCAGGGATTTTCCCTGGCAATTAAAAGAAAAAAAATCTATTGTCCAACCACATTTTAAGAAGCTCAAACTAGACTCAACCATCCTGAAAAATTTAGGCCAATTTCAAACTTCCTTTATTTGCTAAGGTTCTTGAATAAAAATTGTTGCTCATGAATTGGAAAAAATGGTCTTGAAGTTTCAGTCTGGTTTTTAGAGCCTGTCACAACACAGGGAATGCTACTACTATTACTACTACTGCTGCTGCTACTACTACTACTACTTTCAGCTGCTCCCGTTAGGGGTCACCACAGTGGATCATCCATTTCCATCTCTTCCTGTCCTCTGCATCTTCATCTGTCACCTGCATGTCCTCCCTCACCACATCCATAAACCTCCTCTTTGGCCTTCATCTTTACCTCTTCCCTGGCAGCTCCATATTTAACATCCCTCTCCCAATATACCCAGCATCTCTCTTCCACGCATGTCCAAGCCATCTCAATTTTGCCTCTCTGTCTTTGTCTTCAAACAATCCAACTTGAGCTGTCCCTCTAATATACTCATTCCTAATCCTGTCCTTCTTCATCCCTCCCAAGGAGCACAGGGAATACACTCTTAGAATTATAAATAATCTTCTTCAGCTTCTCATCCTGCTATATCCTCTGTTTTAGTTCTTTTAGACCTCAGCACTGCACCATTGACCATTTGATTTAAATTGGAGGTCTGAAATATTGGGTGGGCATCTCTGGTTCTGTTTAGAACTTGTTTTACTCTTATTATTCAGAACTTTAGTATAGCCATTGGTGAAGGAAGGCCAGCAAGGAATGGATGGAGAATCTTATCCAGAAAGGGCCAGTGTGGGTGTTCCAGTCAAGCAGTTGACTGGCCTGAGTCCACTCATCAGCTAGTTGGGTTTTTGCCAAGGACCTTGGTTAGTAGGCTCTGTAACATGTGTAACTGCTTGGTTGGAACAAAAGCCTTTTTTGTGGCACTCCTCTTTCTGCAAAGACTGCAGACTTGAGTAATCAACAGGAGAGTGATTGAAATGGCCCACTATCTTTCCACATAGCCTCACCAAGGGCTTTCACAAACTGCTCCCTACCCACTACTGCTTCACGATCAGGCGTCACTCCAAATCAGGTGACACTTGCAGCTGTGGAGGACACTTCCAGGGAAGGGAACCCGTATCAAGACAACTGCTAACAATGAGACAGCCATGCCTCTACGTCCACTGCAAGTAAGATATAGTGGCATCTAAAATTGTGATTTAGTTACTTCAAAGCTAAAGCTTCCCATGTAATGTTCGAATTCTTTTTGTTCCAACACTGATGGACTATTCCCTGTCAAATATGTTGTCTCTTAGTATACGCTACATGGCCAAAATTATGTGGACAACCTTAACATCACACCTATATGTGCTTGTTGAACATCTTAAAAAACATGGACGACCCATTATACTACCAGTGCAGTATATAGGATTGGTCCCCTCTTTGCCGCTATAACAGCCTCCACTCTTCTGGGAAGGCTTTCTATGAGATTTTGGAACATAACCGTGGGGATTTGCTCCCATTCAGCCACAAGAGCATTAGTGAGGTTGAGCACTGATGTTTGGCAGGAAGATCTAAAAGTTGGTGTTCTAATTCACCCCAAATGTGTTCAATGGGGTTGAAGTCAGGACTCTGTGCAGACCAGTCAAGGTGTCCCATACCAAACTGAGCAAACCATGTCTTGATTGCTTTTTGCACAGGGTCTGGCACAAGAAAGGACCTTCACTCAACTGTTTCCAAACACCATTCACCAAACTGTGTATTGTTGGAAGCACACAATTCTCTAGAATGTCATTGTATGCTGTTGCATTAAGATTTCCAGACACTTACACAAACAGGCCTAGCCAAAACCATGAAAAACTGCACCAGACCATTATTTCTTCTCCACCAAACTTTATAGTGGCACTGTGCATTTGGGCACATAGCATTTTCCTGGCGTCTACCAAACCCAGACTCATCTATCAGTCTGCCAGATAGTGATGCACGATTCATCGCTCCAGAGAATGCGTTTGGACTGCTCCAGAGTCAATGATCGTGTGCTTTACATCACTCCAGCTGAGTGAGGTGGCTGAGGAACAGCTTCTTCCCCAGAGCTGTAGCTTCCACCGCCCCCCCCAACACACACACACACACACACACACACACACACCTGCCTATATCTGCTGAGGACTAACTGCTACTAAAACCACTGCAATATGGACAACTACGTGCAATAATCACATACACTATTATGAACCTTAAAAAGCCGCTGCTATCTTTTATTGTCTCATCATCATTTTTTGCTACCTCACTTATTTTTTACTACCTCACTTGTTTATTCTAAATGTTGTTTGTCCTTGTTTTTAATCTTGTTTTTTTTTTTAATCATTTACCTTGTCTAGTGTTGCTCATCTGAGAGTCACCAAATGTAATTTTGTTGTGTGCGCACAATTACAATAAAGTATCTTATCTTATCCAGCCGATGCTTGGAATTGCACATGGTGATCTCATGGTGAAGCTCCCGACAAACAGTTCTTGTGCTGATGTTGCTTCCAGAGGCAGTTTGGAATTTGTTAGTGAGTTTTGCATCTGAGGACTAACAATTTTTACCCACTATGTGCAGAATGGAACTTGGCAGTCCTGTTCTGCCAGCTTGTGTGATGTACTGCTTTGCGACTGAGCTGTTGTTGCTCCTAAACATTTCCACTTCACAATAATTAATTATAGTTGACCAGGGCAGCTCTAGCAGGGCAGACATTTGACAACTGACTTGTTGGAAAGGTAGCATTCTATGACAGTGCTATGTTTAATGTCACTGAGCTCTTCAGTACGACCCATTATACTACCAGTGTTTGTCTATGGAGATTGCATCACAGTATGCTTGATTTTAAGCATCTACCAGCAATGGATGTGGCTGAAATAGCCTAATCCATTCATTAGAATGGGTGTTCACATACTTTTGGCCATATAGTGTCAAGCCTGTTCTGACTGGTTCTGACTGTGATTTTGAAGGTATTGGTGAGATCAGTCCACTGGCTCTTCCCCGATTTTGCCTTCATGTGGCTGGTGGAAGAGGCCAAAAAGAACATGCCCCTGGAGCTGAACTTTCTCAATGAAGGACGCAACGCAGAGCGGGTGGCGGAAATGCTGGCTCTTTTCCCTTTTCTCAAGGTAACAACACACACACCCCAGGTACCAATAGAAAGCCAGTGCAGTCAGTAAATATCTCTCATTTATTCTCATTACCCACATCCATCTCAAGGTTGCAGAGACTAGCTCAGTCACACATGGAAACTTCAGTGGGATAAGCTACTAAAGATAGTTGCCTCACTCAAGCACTCCAAGTTCAATACTGTATCTATATAGGAAGAATTCAGCATTTTTTAAGTCTAATCTCCATTTTATACTTATCGCTCATTTACTACATAGGTAGGTTTATTTTCACAGCCATCCATCCTATTCTCCGTACTGGACATGCAACTCCAGCTAGAGTTCAATGCAATTAATGGGGGGGGGGCACAATTCTCAGTCAGTGCAAAAAAGCACTCCAGTATTCAGCCACAGCTAACATAACTGTCTACCATACCAAATTCAGCTGGTTAATTTTAATATTCACACTCGTTTTTTGTGGTTTGATTGTTGTTGTTTTGTTTTTTTTTTTAAGTTTGTTATGGCTCTTATTCTAAGTCCATCTCCCTCAACCATGAACAGACTCTTCTTAGTCTAGATTGTGATACTTTGTCGACCTCCTGGCTCTTACTGTTTCTTGAAGAATTTGGAGAATTTAAAGGCCTTGTTACTCATTCTGATGAGATTCTAATTATTGGTGATTTCAATATTCATCTGAATAAGGCTGCTGATCCTCTAAGTAAAACCTTCCTGGTGCTAGTTGATACTTTTGGGTTCGCTCAGTTTGTTCAAGAGTTGACTCATTGCAGTGGTAACACCCCTTGATTTGGTTTTATATAAAGGGACTTTTAGTACTAGCATGTGGCAGACCTGAAAACAAAACATTACAATAGTCAAATCTGGATGAAACAAATGCATGCATTAGAGTCTTATGTTATCCATAGACAGGAAATGCCAAATTTTAGCTATGTTACATAAGTAAAAAAAAAAAGGCACTCTGTGATTTATTTAGTATGTTTATCAAAGGAAAGGCTGGGATCAAACATCACATCAAGATTTTTGGCTGCAGCACTTTGTGAAATCATAGCGTTTTCGATTATTGTTGTTACTTGATCAAATTGGTGTCTGTGTCAAGCAGAAGCAATGACCAGCATCTGTTTCATCCAAATTTAAAAGCAGGAAATTCATTGGCATACAATTTTTCACAGCAGCCAAGTAGGCCTCTAAATTAGTCATTTGAGTATGATCATCAGCCATTATAGGCACATACAGCTGAGTATCATCAGCATAGCAATAGAAATGTATTCAATGATTGCATATAATTTGGAAAAAAGGTGAAATACTATAAAGAGATAAAAGTGGAGGGCCAAGAACTGAGCCCTGAGGTACACCATGTTCAGATAGGTACACCAATGTCAGATAACTTTGATGTAACATTATTATAGCAGACACAATGTGTTCTGCCAGATAAGTAGGACTTAAGCCAAGAGAGAGCTAAGCCAGAGACACCAAAATTACAGTTTATTCTGTCTAATAGTATGCAGCAATCAATGGTGTTAAAAGCTGCACTGCGGTCCAGTAGTAGAAGCACAGAAGTGGAATCAGAGTCCATAGCTAGTAGAAGATCCTTCAACACTCGTGTCAAAGCAGTTTCAGTGGAGTGACAGGCCCTGAAAGCAGATTGAAAAGGTACATATAGATAGTTTTATTCTATATGGGTCGAAAGTTGTTGATACACAACTGTCTCCAGTACTTTAGAAAAGAATTGAAGGTTAGAGACTGGTTGATAGTTATTAAGAGACCCTGGATCGATGTGCGTTTTTTTTTTTAAGTAGAGGTTTAACCACAGCTGTCTTAAAACTGCTGGGAACAATGCCAGTAGTAAGTGGTAAATTAACAATGTCTAGCATTGTAGGCTTAGGAAAAGGCCAGAGGTATTTAAAAAGTTTTGCTTGTAAGAGGTCAAGTAGGCAATCAGTGCATTTAGAAGCTGACACGAGCTTAAGTCAAGTGTCAAGGGAGATAGTCTCAAAAGCTGTAATAACAGGGACTATCAGTGACTCATTGTGTGTGTGTGTGTGTGTATATATATATATATATATTTATCTATTTATCTATTTATTTATTTATTTTTTCCAAAACCGTCAATGGTGTTATAAGTGCTCAACTAATGAGGAGCGGAATATCAACACATACAGGAAAAAAAAGTTTTAATACATTGCAGTACAGGCCTGTTTCGTGTGACACGCACTCATCAGCTGCTAATGATACGTATATATATATAGATAGATAGATATAGCTATAGATATATAGCTATAGATATAGCTATATATAGATATATATGAATTTGGCATGAATTTGGATCTGCAGGAGTAGCTGGAGTTGAAGAACTAATTTTTTTTAGTGATCTTATCAATCTTATTGCAGTAAAAGTCAAGAAGCTCATGGGCCATGAATGATGAGTAGCTAATAGACTGTTGCTTTTTAGTAAGTTTAGCTACAGTGTCAAAGAGAAATCTGGGGTTATGTTTTTTATTGATTAAGTGAGAGAGATACACTGCTTTTACAGCAGATAAAGTATGATTGTATTTCAATAAACACTTATGCCGAGTTATGTAAAAATCTTCTGATTTTGATTTCGCCATTAATGTTCCAGTCTCCTGCAGGTCCACTTAACAGCATGTGTCTCAACATTAAACCAGGGTGTAGGCCTCTTTAGTTGCCTAGCTCTGGTAGTGAGAGGTGAAACTGAATTGAGGAGACTAGAGAGGGCCACATTTAATTCACCAGTGAAAATTTAAACAGTCATTCCCTTTCAATGAAAGGAGCAATGACTTCAGGCAGCTGCTGGCCAAATGCAGCTACAGTGGAGGGACCAGTTTGGTGAGTGGTAATTACATCTGTGCTGACATTAACTGGACAGGCTAATAATGCTTCAAGTTTGATGAGAAAATGATCTGACCCAGCAGATGTGGTTGGTAAGACATTCAGATCAGAAACAGCTATCCCTTTAGAATAAACCAAACCAAGGGTGTTACCACTGCAATGAGTCAACTCTTGAACAAACTGAGTGAACCCAAAAGTATCAACTAGTGCCAGAAAGGCTTTACTTAGAGGATCAGCAGCCTTATTCAGATGAATATTGAAATCACCAAGAATTAGAATCTCATTAGAATGGGTAACAACACCTGACATAAATTCTCCAAATTCTTCAAGAAATAGTTAGTGAGAGCCAGGAGGCCGATAGAGTATCACAATTAGGACTGAGCTGCGAGATGGATTCAGAACAAGAGCCTAAAAAGATTGGAATTTAGATTCAACTCTAGAAGTCATATTTAAAGTGGACTTATATACTAAGGCAACACCCCCACCTTGTTTATTTGCCCGGGCTACATGGGAATAAGTATAGTCGGGTGGGGAAGCTTCATTTAAGAGAAAGAACACATTTGGTTTCAGCCATGTTTCTTAATAACCTAATCATATCAAAACTATCTTCAAGAATCAGATCATTTGTTAGTAAGACTTTGGTGGACAGTGATCTGATATTTATGAAACAAAACGTAAGCATCTTGTGGAAGTGATCAGTAGTAGGCAGAACTTTAGAGCTACCAATAGGTAAAATATTCATTAAAATTAGACACCTTGTGTTATTAGTTGACAATTTTGACAACCTACGCTTTGGACGATATGTGTTCACACTTTTGATAACATTAGATGTTTGGCTCTGAAGACTATCAGGTACTTCATTGCACATTTCACCACCACCAGTGGTAGGAATAATTACTAGATTATTGTGATTCACACATTTAGGACAGGCGAGCTTGGGAGCAATACGTTAGGATAGGGAGACAGTCTCAATGTTATAGACCAACTGTCAATCTGATATGAGAAATTCCCTGACTACACATATTAACTAAGCTAGTTGACTCCACATCCGCACTAGATTTAAACCTAGCAGGCTCTCTAATCACCTGCAACCTGCTGAATGATAAGTCCCTAGTGTCAAACTAAACGTGGACAGCTATCTATATTGCTAGACAAAAAAGCGACGCCGTCCCCAGTAGGGTGAATGCCGTCCGCTTTCAGCAGGTAAGGGCGGCCCCGTAAAAAGAAGGCCAGTTATCAACAAAGCCAAATCCCTGCTCATTACAGTAACGAGCCAGCCAGCGGTTCATTGAGGTGAGCCTACTGTACATCTCATCATTACCCCTCACAGGTAAGGGACCAGAGACAGTTAATCGATGCCGACACATCTTGCTGGCAAACTCAAGCATTCTGACTAGACTGGCTTTTGTGATCTCTGATTGCTTCATCCTACCATTATTGGTGCCAACATGAATAACAACGTTGCTGAAAGTAGTGGTGCTGTGTGCCTGGGTTCCCTGACTCTCCCTCCGTGATGCCAGCACCCTAAGATTAGCCTCTATGTCAGAGACTCTGGCCCCGGGTAAACAGTGAACCAAGGCTGGCAAAGCTAATCGGATGTTACGGGTAATGGAGTCTCCTATCGCTAGCGTGCGTTGCTTTACTCTGTCGACAGCAGCGGGAGAGGCATGCTGGCCGGTAGCACTACCAACAGGTCTGGTGAGTGGCAAAAAACAGTTTGCAGTCGGGAGAGGTGACTGCAGACCAAGCCACAAAGATCGGTGGCTTGCTCTTGCGAGCCTTCCCATGCCAGTAAACAGAGACAAACTCTGCCACATCTGCCGACGAGGCTGAGCTAGTGCTAACAAGAGCAGGTCTGATGTCAGGTCCGGAGCTAAGGCTGTCTGGAGTGCTGGTCACATCTAACGTAATCGTACCCGAAAGAAACTGCTTTAACTCACGGACACATCTCTCTAGTAGAGACAACCTTTCTGTAATTTCAGAACAGTCACCACACACCATCCTTTTAATGAGGCTGCTTTGACTGCAAGTTAGTAACAAACTAGGAACAAGAGGCTGCCTACTAAACACAAGAGTCGCTTAAGAAAGAAAGCTAGATAATCTAGCAAGAAGTGAACTAAGCACAGAAAATAGTTAAATCAGTAGGGCAAATGAAGAGGTTAGGGCAGACTATAGAGAATGGATAGCAAGATAGTAAGAGAATAAATGGCATTTATCAATCTCACAAAGCCGACTGTCATGAAGGCAGAAGCCTTTGTATACACCTTGGTGTGTGTGTGTGTGTGTGTGTGTGTGTGTGTGGGTGGGTGGGTGGGTGGGTGTGGTCCCCACAAATGGAGTTGAGTAGGAATAATAAAACGAGGACCGTCACACTGAGTGGGGACACTTTCCTTGTCTCCATAACTTCAAGGGGCTATTTTAGGGTTAGAATTTGGGTTTGAGGAATGAATGTAGTCAGTGAGGGGTCTCCATAAACATAGGAATACAAAGCAGTGTGTCTATGTGCACATGGGTTTTTGTGGTGTGTGTGTGAAGAAGTGTTAGCCTTAACTGTGAGATTGATATTTTGCCCCTTACCTTGCTTCGCCCTCCATCCTCTTTGCCTCTCTATCCCCTCTCATTCACTGCCAGGTTCCTCAAATCCATTGGGACCTGTCCACTAAGAGGATCCTGACCATGGACTTTGTAGAGGGGGGGCAGGTCAACGACAGGGACTATATGAGGAGACATGGCATCAATGTTAACGAGGTAGGGTTTTTATGTGTGGGAACGTGTGGGCATGGTAAAGAGAGAATCACTACTCATGATCAGTCCAGACCTGCTATAAAGCCTGGCAGTGTCTGCCATGTTTATTTTGTTCCAAGGTTATTATATACTTGCATTTAGAGTTTGCACGGACTCACACTTGTCTGTTAGGTTAGTGGATACACCTGACTTGTGCATCTGCAGTAGCCCATTTGTAATGATGACCATCACAGTTTACATCCACGGAGGCCTTCCCATGCACCACTCTTACTGCACCACTCTGCTTGTTTTTGACTACCTTTTTAACTTTAGCACTTTTTACAATTCTCTATTCACCCCTTGTGTCATGGGTCTTCACCAGCTGTTTTAGAATCTGGCTGTCTGCTTTGAGTAAAGACATGATCTTCAGCAATTTAACAGTGTCATTAGAAGTTGCAAGTTTGGCAACAGGCATGGACGCAAGTCCACAAATACTGGGATGGCATCTAGCGCTTTGCCTGTGCCCCCCTCCATGGGGTTAGTGGTTGTGTCACGACAGCACAGTATCACGCAAGAGCGTGTAATACACCCAACGGTCCAACATGTCAGTGTCACAGTTTGCTTCACTCAGGCGTGAAAAGTACACGCGTGTATGAAGGGGCAGTGCCAGCAGGGGGCAATGATTAACTCAATGCCAGCAACTCCCCACGGAGGAAAAGAAGCATACATCCATCCATCCATCCATTATCCAAACCACCTATCCTGCTCTCAGGGTCACGGGGATGCTGGAGCCTATCCCAGTAGTCATTGGGCAGCAGGCGGAGAGACACCCTGGACAAGAGGCATACAGCATTTTCCAAAATCCCAACCCTAACCTGCCTTCACTTCTTAATTATTGCCCCCTGCTGGCGCTGTACTTTCATACACGCGTGTACTTTTCACGCCTGAGCGAGGCAAGCTGACACTGACACGTTGGACCGGCGGGTGTGTTACACGCTTTGGCGTGATACTGGGCTGGTCAGGAAGGACATCCGATGTAAACTTTTGCCAAGTCAGTATGCGGATTGACAAGACCATACCAGATTGCTCACAGGGCAACTATAAAATCAGCTGTGGCGACCACTGAGAAACGGAACAAGCCAAAAGAAGAAGATTACAACAAGTTGCAGCAGTTTTGAGAGCCAATAGATTAAATTCTTGGTTGAAAACTTGATGCTTGACCACGCATCGTTGCACACAGAGGCAAGGTCCATTATAAGGAATACTTTTTTAAAAATTGTTATTACTTTTATGTAATATTTAAAAGGGGTTGCCTCCTAACGGTCACTCTACAGTGTCTCGAATGACGCAATGTCCACACATTAAATAACGTTTGGTGTTCCGTGTTTACTGTGGTCTACCACAGCGTTTCTCAAACCTCTCCTGGAGGAGCACTTGTCCTGCATGTTTTAGATCTCTCCCTGCTCCAACACAGCTAATTGAAATGATCAACTCGTTATGAGCTCCCGAAGCTGCCTAATAACAAAACTGATCATTTAAATCCGCTGTGTTGGAGCAGGGAGAGATCTAAAACATGCAGGACAAGTGGTCCTCCAGGAGAGGTTTGAGAAACGCTGGTCTACCACGCATACACAGTCCCTTCCATCTCCTGCATTTCCTGACTCTCCAGGATAGGTCAGTGACGTCGTCATCACCTAGCGTCGTGCTGGACTAGACCATTACTGGATCATACCATTATATCCTGACCTATGGATATTACATCTCCCTTCTTTCAAAGAAAAAATACTTGGTGGTATGCAAGTGCAGTGAGCTATAATGTCAACATAAATCTATCAATAACAAAATACACATTTTCAATTATTGCACCAATGAAATAAATCTGCAAATGAATCCTTAATGGCCCTGAGTAGCTCAATTAACATTCCGGAACATCATGAACAATAATACACATATTTCAGTGCAACATCAATTCATATTTTCAACATTTTTTTTTTTTTGCAACACAATATCAACCTTTCTGCTTTTTTTTTTTGTTAGGTTGATTTCAAACAGTCACAGGTCCAAGATAACTTTTGGCTTAACCAGAGGTCCTGACCTGGTAGTGACGTGTTGTGGTGACCCTCTTGGGGAACCTGACACACTTTGCTGTACAGTCTTACACTCAGTGGTCTGGGGCACCACCTGTTGGTCGTGTGTGTTAACTTCCTGACCTGCATCACATCCGTTGCTCTGTAGAAGATGTCGTCGATTGTGTCGAAGCGCTTGACCTTCATCTGTGATGATGTTGTAAGATCTTTGGGTCTCAGCTGGTCCGACAACTGTAGCGGGTTTCCTCGTTCCAGTTGGCTGTTGGACTTGGACTGTGGCTCCTGTCGGCAGTGCAGGTAGCATTTTGGCATTTCTATCATAATACTGTTTTTGTCGTTTTTGGCACAGTTCTCTCCTGCCGTGGACTGCGCTGCGACAAGCGAGTTCTGGTTGTAGCTGTTTTGCAGTGGTTGGAAGGACTGAGCGTAAGGCTCTGCTCATTAACAGCTGTGCTGGGGAGTTGAGTCCATCCACTGGTGTGTTCCTGTATTCCAATAAGCTGAGGTAGGGGTCTGACCTCTGTGTGTGTGCTTTGTCCATGAGGGCTTTGGCTGTTTGCACTGTCTTGTCAGCCAACCCGTTGCGCTGTGGGTACAGGGGGCTGCTTGTGACATGCTCAAAGTCCCATGCCTGTGCAAAGCTCTTGAAATCCTGTGAGCTGTAGCAAGCACCATTATCACTCAATACAGACTAGGGTATTCCAAATTTTGCAAACATGGCCTTCAGCTTCTGGATGACAGTTGGGGAAGTGAGGTTTGCGATTTTCTCTACCTCAAAGTACCTGCTATAATAGTCAACTGCAACTATATGGTCAGTGTTGTCCCATTTGAACAGGTCAGTGGCTATGACCTGCCAAGGTCGTTCAGGAATGGGGTGTGGCAGCATTGGCCCTTTGGGGACGGAGCGGCGTCGCTCTAGGCAAATGCTACAAGATCCCACTAGTGTCTCTATTTGTTTACCATTCCTGGCCAGAATAGACTCTCTCTCGCACGCTGCTTACACGTCTCCATGCCAAGATGGCCTGTGTGTATGCGTGCAAGCATGTCTGCTCTGAGTGATTTTGGCACAATGATTTTTTCTCCTTTTAACAAAATGCCATCTGTCTCGGATATTTCATCCCTGTGATTCCAATAGTCAGCGACAGCAGAGCATTGTTTGACTGTCTCAGGCCATCCTAATTGGATAACCTGTCTCAAGGCTGAGAGTTGCTCATCCTTGGCTGTGGCAGACCTGATTTCTGCCATTTTCCAGTCGCTCACCGGAGCACTGCTGATCACTGTGTGTATTTGGGAATCCATGCCTTCACTCAGGGAGTTGTCACTGTACTCAGTCGGCTTCCTAGATAGCGTGTCTGCGACTGGTATTTGCTTTCTGGGCTTGTGAACAATGTTGACGCTGTATCTTTGCGACTGTAGTATCATGCTCTGGAGCTGCGGCAGTGCAGATCCCAAGGGCTTTGCATGATTGACTCAAGCGGCTAGTGATCTGACTCCACGGTCACCTGACGTCCATACAGGTATTGGTGGAATTGTTTGCATCCAAAGAGCACGGCGTACAGCACCTTTTCGATCTGAGCATAGCTGACTTCCGTCTCATTCAGTGCCTTTGATGCATATGCAATTGGTTTCTCATCCTGCAGCAGGACTGCTCCTAAACCATGTTTGGAGGCATCCACCTGCAGCTTCATATCCTTAGTGGGGTCAAAGTAGGCTAATACGGGACCGGGCTCTTGTGTTAAGAGGCTTTTCACTTGCTGGAATGCAGCATCCTGGTTCGAGTCCTATACAAACTCACTGCTCTCTTTCAACAGTTCTCGGAGCGGGGCTGTTGCCTCCGAGAGTCTGGGGGCAAACTTAGACAGGTACGTGATCACGCCCAATATTGTGTCTAGCTCTGCCTTGCTCTGCGGTGGGGGCACGTCTTTGATTGCTTTGACTTTGTTGGGGTCAGGCCGGACGCCCTCTCGTGTCAATATGTGTCCAAAATAGCTCACCTTGGGCACACAGATGATGCGCTTGTCTTTGTTCAATTTTATTCCTTTCTCTTTGGTTCTCTGCAGCATGGCACGTAGGCTAGCATCATGCTCCTCTTTGGTGCAGCCATATACAATGATGTCATCGATAATGGCAGCAACGTTGTGGAGACCTTCATAGGCCTCGTCCACCCGTCTCTGGAACTCATCTTGTGCAGATATGATTCCGAACGGGAGTCTCTTGAACCTGTATCTGCCATAGACGGTGTTAAATGTGGTTAGCATGGATGACTCTTCGCTGAGTTTTATGTTCCAGTAACCAGACCTGGCGGCCAATACGCTAAAGTACTGTGCCCCTGCCAGTCTTGCCATAATGTGATCTAGAGTAGGGAGTGGATAGTGGGGTCTCTGGGTGGTGGGGATCGAAACAAGTCCTGAGCTTTTCTGTTTTGGGCTTTTCCACTACCACCAGTGCGTTAACCCATTCTGTTGGTTCAGTGACCTTTTGGATTATGCCCATTTTCTCCATTTCATCTAACTCGTCTTTGAGTCGGCTGCGCAAAGCGTATGGGATGCGGCGAGGCGGGCACACCACTGGTGTTACTTCAGGTTTCAGGCGAAGACTACACTCTCCAGGAAACAGTCCAATGCCCTGGAACACATCCGCATACTCATCCATCGGCTCATGTGTGGCTCTGGCTGCACATTGACCATATGCACTATTTTGACAATGTTCAGGTCTAGACATGCTCTCCTGCCTAGGATGGGGGGAGCGCTTTCTGCACAGACTATGTCAAAATCTAGCATTACGGTTTTCTTTTTGTACATGCAGGTTAACTTACAGGCACCTTTCACACTGTGTGTGTTCCCACCATATCCTGAAATCCTGGACGGTTGGTCTAGCACTACATTTCCAAACAGTTGGTGGGATATGTTTTCTGGTATTATGTTGGCCTGGGCACCTGTGTCTATTTTAAACTTTAATTTGTGCCTCTGTTTGCCTATTTCCAATTCTGCAAAGGCCTGTTCCTTATTTGTGTTTTCATGCTGTTTAGTTGTAGTGTCAATGTACAGTTCATCTTCTGATTACTGTTCAGCACTCTGCAATAGCATGCACTTTCTTTGCTTTATATTGTGCTTGATGGTGCTGTGGTGGTATCCTACACACCCTAGCATAGTGATTTAATTTTTTGCATTTGTTACACTGGCGTCCCTTTGCTGGACATTCCTCAGTAGGGCTGTGCTCTTCTCCGCACGCACCACATCCTTTGTTTTGCATGGCACCGTTAGCATCAGTTGTGTTTACAGTTTTGCGGTCGTGACGTGTCTGTCCTCTTCTGAACAGCTTCTTGCTAACTGCATCTACAGACGGGTTGATTACGCCTGCTGTGGGGGAATCCATTGTTTTTAATTGCTGCTGTGATAGTTCGTGTGATCGTGCTATGTCAACAGTCCTTTCCAGTGTTAGCTCTGGACCTACGCAGAGAAGCTTTTCTCTCACTCTTGTTGAGTTTGTGACGAACACAATTCTGTCCCTGACCATCTCGTCACTGTTAGGATAATCAGTCTTTCACTAGCAGTCTTAATTCAGTCACAAACTGGTCGAAATTTTCACCTTCGCCTTGCATCTTTTCGTGGAAGTTATAACGTGCAAAGATGGGGTTAGCTTTGGGCATTACGTAGGCTTCAAAGCCGTCATAATAGGTTTTCAATACCGTTTTCTGGTCTGCAGCTAGAGTCAGTGTATTGAAGTCGTCTCTGCCCTTCTCTCCAATCCATAAGAGCAAGTAGCTGCATTTTCCCTCCTCCTTTTTTGCACTTAGTGGTCCGGCAAACATAAGCTCCACATGCTGGCGAAACTCTCTCCACCCATCGGGAAGGATGGACAAGTCCCAATCCATCCATGGCATCGGAACACTGGTAGCCTCCATCTCTCGTCGTCAGGTCGATGTGAGCACTAGCGAATTGATTCTGACACCATGTAATATTTAAAGGGGTTGTCTCCTAACAGTCACTCTACAATGTCTCAAATGAAGCAATGTCCACACATTAAATAACGTTTGGTGTTCCGTGTTTTCTGTGGTCTACTATGCATACACAATCCCTTCCGTCTCCTGCATTTCTTGAATCTCCAGGATAGGTAAGTGACGTCATCACCTACCGTCGTGCTGGACTAGACCATTACTGGATCATACCATTATATCCTGACCTATGGATATTACATTTTAGTCATGATTTTATTAATCTATTTATACTTTGTAGCTAATTAAAGTGCTGCCTTCTCCTTGGAACGTACTTCATAAAGCACTATAATTTATATTATTTTATTGTTTCCCATGGAAACAAGACTTGGTCCTTGCAATTTCGGATTTAAGTGACAGGCCTTTGGAGCCCTGAAATGTGGGCTTACTGAGTCTGTGAGCTCAGCGTCTGAGTGTGTGTACATTTCAGTCACTTCATCTTCTCAAACATGCCAACTTGGGCATGCCCTAAATATTTGAAATGCTTCAACATGTTTTAACATGGATACTTGAAAACTTGCCCTTGATGACATACCTGTGGAGGTATGTTTAGGAGAGATGGAAGGGGGGTTTTAACTAGATTGTTTAACACAATCTTAGAAAGTGAGAGGATACCTGAGGAGTGGAGAAGAAGCATACTGGTACCGATTTTCAAGAACAAGGGTGATGTGCAGAACTGTAGCAACTACAGAGGTATAAAGTTGATCAGCCACAGCATGAAGATTTGGGAAAGAGTAATCGAAGCTAGGTTAAGAGGAGAGGTGATGATCAGCAGCAGCAGCAGTATGGTTTCATGCCAGGAAAGAGCAGCACAGATGTGATGTTTGCTTTGAGAATGTTGATGGAGAAGTATAGAGAAGGTCAGAAGGAGGTACATTGTGTCTTTGTAGATTTAGAGAAAGCATATGACAGGGTGCCGAGAGAGGAGGTGTGGTATTGTATGAGGAAGTCGGGAGTTGCAGAGAAGTATGTAGGAGTGGTGCAGGATATGTATGAGGGCAGTGTGACAGTGGTGAGGGGTGTGGTTGGAATGACAGATGGGTCCACGGTCATAATGTAACTACGTTGCTGTAGTCCACTGTCATACTGTAGCTATGTTGCTGTAGTCCACTGTCATACTGTAGCTACATTGCTGTAGTCCACTGTAGTCCACTGTCATACTGTAGCTACATTGCTGTAGTCCACTGTAGTCCACTGTCATACTGTAGCTACGTTCCTGTAGTCCACTGTAGTCCACTGTCATACTGTAGCTACATTGCTGTAGTCCACTGTAGTCCACTGTCATACTGTAGCTACATTGCTGTAGTCCACTGTAGTCCACTGTCATACTGTAGCTGCATCACTGTCTGTAGTCCACTGTCATACTGTAGCTACGTTGCTGTAGTCCACTGTCATACTGTAACTATGTTGCTGTAGTCCACTGTAGTTCACTGTCATACTGTAGCTACGTAGCTGTAGTCCACTGTAGCCCACTATCATACTGTAGTTACATCGCTGTAGTGCACTGTAGTCCACTGTCATACTGTAGCTACATCACTTTAGTCTGCTGTAGTCCACTGTCATGCTGTAGTTACATCGCTGTAGTCCACTGTAGTCCACTGTCATACTGTAGCTACATCACTTTAGTCTGCTGTAGTCTACTGTCATACTGTAGCTACATTGCTGTAGTTTACTGTAGTCCACTGTCATAATGTAGCTATGTCACTGTCGTCCACTGTAGTCCACTGTCATACTGTAACTATGTCGCTGTAGTCCACTGTAGTCCACTGTCATACTGTAGCTATGTTGCTGTAGTCCACTGTAGTCGTGCTGAAATATTAATGCAAGTTTTTCTTTTTTTTCTGATGTGCAATTCTGTTTTCATTATTAATATTCTAAAAGGTGCTGTAATACAGTGTGAAAAGCTCTTCCTACTTTTTATTGAACTTCTTCACAGTAATGGCCTTCTTAAGAAATAAAAATGACTACATTTAGTGTTTTTAATGCATTCTAAACAAACATGCTTATACATATTTTTGTAAATGTTGGATGTACATTGTCCTGTTGTCCTCTGAAGATACTGTATAGACCTCCATATGGATATCCGTCATTTCTGCTTCATTTCCCTGACAGATCTCAGAGAACCTTGGCAAAATGTACAGCGAGATGATCTTTGTGCATGGCTTTGTCCACTGCGACCCCCACCCAGGCAACGTGCTGGTCAGCAAGTGTCCCTGCAGTAAGAAAACGGAGATTGTGCTGCTGGATCATGGCCTCTATCAGGTGTGGAATCAACACAGTCCAGGTCGGCTCCTCGTCACACCGCTCAGAGAAGCCACATTCATTTGTTCTGAAAGTGCAGGCCATGTTTCCTCCCCTCAGCTGAGAGCTGGGGTTCATACAAAGTGTGTGCAGACAGTGAAGATGTACACACAGGTCAAATGGAGATACTATACATGCATAAACACACACACACACACACACACACACACACACACACACACACACACACACACACAGCTGTTAGTCCAGCAGGGCACTAAAAGCTTTTTGATAAACACTTGTTTTGATGTTTTCCTTAATATAACACACACATTCATCCATGTACAGCTGTTTTTCTCACAGACAGTTGTACACACACACCCATTGATTATAAATACACACACACACACACACACACACACACACACACACACACATGCTTTCTGATAAATATTCTCTCTGAGCCAATGAATAAATAAATAAATGGTTCTGTGTCAGTTGGCAGCTTGTAAAACAATCTAAGAATGCACATCAATGCCTATTTTATTATTCACATGTACAGTAATTAGCTTTATTGATGATCCCTTTTCATCACTTTCAACAGTAATGATACATGCTTTACACTCAGGAAGAAGTTTTTGTTGTACTTCTCATGAATTTTTTGAGCCCTTCTCTGTTTCTATTTGGCCGATCCATTCAACGTTTTTTTTTTTTTTTGTAATTCTATTGTTTTTTCCAGATGTTGCTCCAGAGGTTCTCGACTTCATCAATTTTAGGGGGTTCTTTGACTTTAACGGACCTTTTACCTAGTTCTCTATATAATTTCTTTGCATTTTCTTTGTAAGTTTTGTTCTAGTGGAAGAACTTTTGTCTCTCATCGAACCTTCTCACTTGTTGGGCTTTTGCTTGTAGTTGTTGTTTCAATTTTTCAATGGCTGTTAGTATTTCCTCCTTATGTTTGATGTTGTCTTTCCTGATTAGTGTTCTTTTTCGTTTTTCTTTGACGGGTTTCTTGTTTTTAATCTCATGTCTCCCCTAATTTTGCGTATTTCACTTTCAATTTTCTTTTTCCATTTTGGTTGGTTATCTTTTCTTGGTCAGTTCTTCCTCTTTTGTTTGATGCCCAGTGATGGCAGAGGCAGTTATATAGACAAGGTGGTTAATGTCTGTGAGGGACAGCACTGCTGGAAGTTGGTCTTTCATATGGTTGATGGCTTTGTTTGCCGTTTCTATGGCTGATTTTGAGTGCTGATCGATTTTTATCTTTGGAATTGGTGGTCTCTGGCCTATTGGGGTTTCTTTGGCTATTTCGTATTTTCTAAGGATGCTTTCTTTCATTGCGCTCACATTCTCATCTTCTTCATCTGTTCGGTGGTTTTTGGTCACCTGGCTTATCAGTTCTCTCATTGTTGTGATTCTTATCTACATTTTGATCCTCTGGATCTGTGTTTGTATCCCTCTCATCAGGTTTTACATTCTCATCTCCCTGCTTTACTCCTGCTTGGATGGCTTGCAGCTCCATTTCAGTTAGTCTTTTCTTATTGACGATATCACGGTGGACATTTGCAAGTTTGTTGGCATCTAGATTTAGCCTGTTTGTGGGGTTATTGGCACACCAGATGTCATAGGTGCTTTGAATTACCGATGTTTTGGGGTTGAAGGAAGCAGTGTAGAAGGCTTCCATGACTTCTTTGTACTCTTCCCTAGACCATTTCTGTCAACTGGCTTTAGTGGGATTTTGAGATGGTGCAACATGAGGGCCTCTTTGAGAAATGTCCTCGGTGTGGTGATCCCCTGGTGCATTTTGGGTAGAGTTTGTTCCAGTAGCACACTTTTCGATCTCAGCCTGGTTCCTCACTGACGACCGCGTTCCTTGGTAACCCAAGCGATGACCGATGCGGTATGAATATCTGGCAATACGAGTTTCCATAATAAGTTTTAGTGAACTTTAGGTTGCACAACCACCAGTATTTTTTCAAGATACCAGCTCTAGGAGAGTTACTGACCAAGGCTAAAGAGCCTCTTCTGCCCATGAGGCAGGCTAACCTCCGCCAGATGCCAACCCGGTACTTGAGAGCCTTTCGGCTTTTGTTTTTGTCAGAGCCCCTTTGGCCGCTTGTATTGCTGGCTTGCCATACTTGTGTTGCCCGGTCCGTGCCATGTGGACGAGGGGTTGAACTTCTACAGAACTTGTTATTATTATTATTATTATTATTATTATTGTTGTTGTTGTTGTTGTTGTTATATTTCTACTTCAATACTTATTGAGGATATTTAAAGCAAAAATATTTTGTAATTTACCCATAATCCTGTTTCTATGGTTACACTACTAATTACTAGGAAGAAAAACTTCATGTATTACTGAGGAATAGATCAACCCCCCACACACACACACACACACACACTTTCCCCTTCAACTGTTTTCCTCCACATTATAATTCTAAAAAAAAAATTGCTGATGCCAGATCAGTTAGGTCAGTTAGATCCAGTTCAGTTAGATTCAGATCAGTTTGATCCAGATCAGTTCGATCCAGATCAGTTAGGTCAGTTAGATCAGTTAGATTCAGATCAGTTAGATCCAGATCATTTGGATCAGTTCCATCAAGCTCAGTTAGATCCAGATCAGTTAGATCGGTTAGATCCAGATTAGTTAGATCCAGATCAGTAAGGTCTCAGGGAATATGGCAGTGTGTTGTAGTGGCCTGATGTGCCAACACAGCTCTCAGCTTGGTGTTATGTTTGTGCTACGAGGTGGTAAGAGACAGACAGCAGAACTAAGGACCCACCCAAATCTTTCAGCTCTTCTTTTAGACCCTAGATGAAAAGGCTTTGCTTCAAATTGATGTTGTAAACAAATTCCATTCTCCATTATGATTTTTAGTGTCATTCCATCAACTATGTTGATGAAAAGCACCATTTGCATAATGCAGTTGGGTTTAGATGTTCATGTGTATATCATGTACTAGGCTGTTTCACAGGCATATCACAGGGTGGGGCTGTGTGCTCTCCTCCTGCTGGTCGCCACACGGAGAGCCATCTTTCCCTGCTGCACACAGCACGACTGGGCTCACTGTTGGGTCCAGCACACACCTGACTAGGTTTTTGGGAAGTTGCAGAGGACAGATAGTACTGTTCCTTGTGTAATTTTGTTGGATTTTTTTGGGGGTTAGGAAAACTACATTTTTGAAAACTTCAAAGAATAAGAAATCAGAAAATGCATGATTCCATTTTCCCATAAGCCAATATGGCGGCCATCTGGGATTTTTAAAAATGGCGACCTTCAAACACTAATTTCTCAATATCTCGCATCCTAGATTACATAGAATCAAGATTCCATTCCAGTAGTGAAATATACATTTTGGGGGGCAAGGAATCCAATGGTGTTAATTATAAATATATATAGACAGTCAATGATATATATTTTTGGTGGCTATCTTACATTTTTAATACGCATAGCAGAATTTATTTTGCGATAAACATGATCTGGGAGATAATAATATTGAGGGGACTATCTTCCAAAACAGGAAAACATATTTCAGAGTTTGACACCTTCGGAAGTAGCAGGAATGTGGAGACAGACGACTTCTCTCTTTGACTACATAAACGCGTGTGTCATTTATTAACACAAACACAAGCTAGCAATTTCTGTAGACCAGTCTACACATCTCCATCCTCACTGTCATCATACTGTCGCTAAAACGTTATATTCCGAGAGTCCTCGTCATTTCGGCAGTCAGTGCTACACTGGCATAGCTCTGTGCAGGGTAGCTCCACAAAACTGCATGAGCATCTGTGCAAAGAACAGTCGCTTTTGCATTGACATCTAACCATCGCAATGATAGCCTCTGGTGCTGGGAGGGACTCATTTGTGTGTGGCTTCAGCTGGCCATCCCCATCCTTGAAGTAGCCATTCTTTAGTGGATCAAGGTACTGCTGCTGAGTGATGTGTGCCTGACTTCACACTCTGGCCTGGATATGGGCTCTTAGGACATGCTGCTTGAGAGCACCAAGTGTGGGTGGAAGCTTTTCACTTCTGCCATGTGCTTGCAGAAAAGATGCCATCTCAGTTCAGGGATGTTGTCGATTTGAATCCTCTTCGGTAAGTATGCAGTGCATACAAAACTAGCTAATGTAGATAGCAGATCCTATGTCACTTCGCTGGTTTGAGAAAGCATCTACAGGGCCTTGAGGACATGATCATCTGCTTTGAGGTACATGTTCAGCCAGGTAGCTTTGCCTATTCTAGAAAACCGCCGAGTGTTGTCTGCTCCTGTAAATGCATGAAATGCCGGCAAAACTTTTGCTCGATCTGCACCCAGAACTTTCCATATTGGTTTCACTTCCAAAATCCCAGATGCCATTGAAACACAAGTATTTTTCAGCAGGATTTCATAATTTTGCTACAACCAGCACCAGTACATCTGTGTCTGGGGAGAAGAACATGAGCTGTGCATCGGAGGGGTTGCGACGTGAAGCCAGAACTGCATGGTGGATCAACAAGGTGTCTGCTTCTTCATGACTGTTGCTTCCAAAGTGCAACTGACTGTTGCTCTTGGTGTGTCCTGCAGCAGAAGCAATGACAAGAGTTAGGGCATCTTTGCTGTATTCAATGGTCTTTGATGCCAGGTAGTCAGATCAGCCTTTGTTTTATCATGAGAAAATAAGCGGCTCATTTGAATGTTCTTGATGTTCGTGTCATCTCCAATTGGGTATTGGATTGGATCCTTTCCTTGTCTTCTTTTCTCCATTGTGAAGTGCTTCAATGAATCCGCCTTGTAGGTATCAAACACCAGAATCACCTCATCATAGTCTCTAGTTAGAGACATCAGTCTGCTGTAGACCCATTCACTTACATTTTTGACTGTGACTACTGTTGCTGGCTTCTTTGTCAGCTTTTGGACAACAACCATGCCATCCACTAGTGCAATTTTGCGACTAGCATGACCATCTTGATTGGAGCCCAGCGTTTCAGTGTCCACTGGAGCTTCACCTGCAGCTTGTGGTTGGTCCTGATCTGCTGTGTCTTCTTTTGGCTCGATGGTGTTTTAAGCCCCCAATGTACTCTTCAAGGCAGCGCTGCATGGAAGGCACTCCCCGCCCCCTACAGTTTCAGCCAATCACAGCACTGGCGCTAACCCTAACCCTAACCCTAACCAGTGCTGTGATTGGATGAAACTGTTGGGGGCGGGGAGTGCCTTCCATGCAGTGCTGCCTGGAAGAGTACGTTGGGGGCTTAAAACACCATCAAAGCTTCTTTTGCCAGCTTTTCAAGGAGGTGGATCAACTTTGACTTTTCAGTGCATGGCAGTATATCCCCATTAGGGGCAAAGAGTGCTCTTGGTGTCTGTGTGAACTCGTAGTTGCCAATAGCCTGTTTCTGGTCAATGTGTCTGTTAGATCAGGCAAGCACCAGCTGTCTGCCATACAGATCTTTGGTCTCTATCAGATCTACAGTTTTGTCTCTGATTTTCACAGTGGACCTCTTGTTGCCAGACATGAACATTTTGTTGTTTTCCTTCTTCACTGGTGCCCAGAGGCGGATTTCTCCATTGATTCTCTCTGATACATAGTCTTCGCACAGTTTCTGCCGTGTCATTGATGTTCAAGATCTGAGGGACATATTCCTGTGGGACGTAGGCATGTGTGATAATGTTGTACAACTTCTCACCCTCGGCAGTAACTGGGTTGCCATGACTCAGTATGGCAGCCTTAATTTTGTCAATTGCCTCATGAGCTCTTCTGATGTCACTAGATCCTAGTCCAGGATGTTCTGTGTTCTTGCCAGCTGTTTCAATGCCAAACTGACCCTTGAACTCTCTTGACAGGCGTGACAGTTTGGGTATAGTCGTGAAGAATCTCTGCCTAGCATTGGCATTATTGGAGATTCCAATCAGTCCAGAGTGAACCTTCATCTGCTTGTTGAGATGTTCGCGTGCATGGTCTGCACCTATGGCCAAAATGGAATCTCATTTCTGGTGACTGACAGATTACCTGCTAAGCGTTCCTTCCAGGTCTCAGGATGATTGGTTCTGAGGTCATGCATATCAGCAATGTGTCTGGGCCAGAGTCGTTTGTATTTGATCCGGTTAAAAGCAAAGAACAACTTGCTGAGTGCTTCTGCAGCTTGCAGATGGAGTGCGAGATCAGCATTGTGAGATTCAGCCAAAAAGAACAGGACTGCCTCCACTCTGTGCAGATAGTTCATGGTGGATCTGAATATGGTGTGTTGGGCTTTCTGTGCTTCCCACTCTTTGAATGCTTTAATCACCTCAGCAGAAACCAAGGCTTCAAGGAGGGTAGCGTTGGCTTCCTTGGCATATTCAGCCTTTTCAGATTTGTCCTCCTCAGAGCAGACTGCTTCTACTTGTTCTGTTGTCTGCCTGCAAACGTTTTTCAGCTCTGGGTTCTCTCTGAAGAATTCCTCCAGTACCAGTTCACACAGAACTACATACATATGAGTGGATGTGGGCCCGGACAGAACTCTTGTAGTGTATGCACTTGAGGATCTGCCTCGTTGTTGCTGCACTCTAGACATCAGCTTCTATTCAGGCATCATCTATGCCTGAATTCTCTATGGAGGATCCAAGAGGTGTCAGAGCAGCCATGACAATGTGTAATTTACCAAGTCTGGGGACAACTGTACGCTTCAAGTCAGGCCTGGCATCCAACTGCACAACCTTCTCATATAGGGCCATATCTAATGAGATGACAGTAGGGTGTTCGTCACCAACTGCCAGGTGCCTGAGCTCACTGGTCTGCATAATCACAGTGAGAAAGGTTGACCATTCATGCGCCACCTCTGGAAGCAGTGGTAGAGATCCAATCTGAGTGACAGGCTCAGATTGAAATTTTCATATGAGCATGAAAATGTACTTTCATACCTCTAAAACTTGTTTTAGAGGTATGGAGTGGTGCTGGCCTGCTGATCTCCCTGAAATGGAAATACTCTCTTGTTTCCATTCCACAATTTTCTCCACCCTCTTTTGAATTTCATGCTGTTACTGTCTTTTATCCAGTCGAACTCACCATCGTGGTCGTGTACCGCCCACCAGGCCCCCTTGGTGAGTTTCTGGAGGAGCTTGACACACTTGTCTCGCACTACCCTGTTGATGACTCTGCACTTATCCTTCTCGGTGACTTCGACATCCACACTAACAAGCTAGATCCTCTTCTCTCTTTCCCCTCCTCCTTTGACCTTCACCTCTCACCCTCTCCTCCTACCCACAATGCCGACAACCAGCTGGACCTTATCTTTACTAGACACTGTCCTATTTCCAGTCTCTCTGTTACTCCCCTCCAGCTCTCTGACCACTATTTCATGTCCTACTCTCTCTCCTTCTCTTCACCCCCCTCAGTCCCTTCCCCTACCCACATGGTTTCCACCCGTAGACACCTCCGCTCTCTCTCCACCACTGATCTTTCTTCCTCTGTTACCTCTATCCTCCCTACACCTGAATCTTTCTCTCTCCTACCCCCGGACACTGCTACTGATCTTCTTCTCTCTACCCTCTCCTCTTCTCTAGCCAATCTCTGTCCCCTTACCTCCAGGCCTGCACGCCCAACTCCACCTGCTCCTTGGCTGACCAACTCAGTACGCACTGACAGACGGAGCCTGAGAGTGGCAGAGCGCAAATGGAGAAAAGGCAAACTCCCAGAGGACCTTCTCAACTTCCAGTCTCTTCTTTCCACTTTCTCCTCCTCCCTTTCTGCTGCTAAGGCTGCCTTCTATCGCTCTAAAATCCTATCCTCTGCCTCTAATCCTAAGAAACTCTTTGAAACCTTCTCCAGACTTCTTCAACCCCCACCTCCTCCTCCTACTTCCTCCCTTCTCCCTGAGGACTTCGTGAACTTCGTTGACAAGAAGGTAAATGACATCAGATCCTCCTTTTCTCACCACCCAGTTAGTACTGTTTGCACTATCCCACCCTCTGCACCCTCATTCACCTCTCCACGTACCACCCTATCCCACCTCGCTCCCCTCTCCCCCGACGAGGTTCTAAACCTCACCACATCCAGTCGCCCCACCACATGCACCCTTGACCCGATCCCCTCCCCTTTTCTTCAGTCTATAGCACCTGAACTCCTTCCCTATCTAACCCACCTCATCAACACCTCCCTCCAGGCAGGATGCTTTCCATCTGCCTTCAAGACTGCTAGAGTCACCCCCCTTCTCAAGAAACCATCACTTAACCCCTCTGATGTCAAAAACTACAGACCAGTTTCCCTTCTACCCTTTCTATCCAAAACTTTCGAACGTGCTGTCTTTAACCAACTTTCTTTGTACCTCCACCAGAATAACCTCCTGGACCCCAACCAGTCTGGGTTCAGGGTGGGTCACTCGACAGAGACGGCCCTCCTTGCAGTGACAGAATCGCTGCACTCTGCGAGAGCAAACTCTCTCTCCTCTGTCCTCATACTCCTGGACCTGTCAGCTGCGTTCGACACAGTGAACCACCAGTTCCTCCTCTCTACCCTCGAGGGGCTGGGTGTCACAGGCTCTGCACTCTCAATGTTTGCAACCTACCTGATGTGTCGCTCCTACCAGGTGACATGGAGGGGCTCTGTGTCGGAGCCTCGCAGATTGACTACAGGTGTTCCACAGGGTTCGGTTCTGGGTCTTCTCCTTTTCTCCCTGTACACAACATCCCTGGGTTCTGTTATTCGCTCGCATGACTTCTCTTACCATTGTTATGCCGATGACACCCAGCTGATCTTGTCCTTTCCTCCCTCTGACACACAAGTAGAGACACGCATTGCTGCGTGCTTGACGGACATCTCGGAGTGGATGGCAACACACCACCTGTAGCTCAATCTGGACAAGACAGAGCTGATGTTCCTCCCGGGGAAAGGTTGCCCATACCGAGACCTGGCCATCACCATTGACAACACCGTGGTGACGCCAAATCGGACTGTGAGGAATCTGGGTGTGATCCTGGATGACCAACTGTCGTTTGCTGAAAATGTTGCATCGGTTGCTCGCTCCTGCAGATTTCTCCTCTATAACATCAGGAGGATTCGCCCATTCTTCACCGACAAAATGGCACAGGTGCTCATCCAGGCTCTGGTCATCTCGCGACTGGACTACGGCAACTTCCTCCTTGCTGGCGCCCCGGCGTCGGCCATCAGACCTCTGGAGCTTGTTCAGAAAGCTGCAGCTTGTCTGGTGTTCAACCGCCCTAAGTTCTCCCACACAACTCCCCTTCTCATGTCCCTACAGTGGCTCCCAGTAGCTGCTTGCATCCAGTTTAAGACTCTGGTGCTAGCCTACAGGGCAATGAAAGGAACAGCTTCTTCCTATCTCCAGGCCATGGTCAAGCCCTACAACCCCGCCCGACCACTTCGCTCTGCTGCCCTCGAGATGCCTGGTTGCACCATCGCTCAGAGGCCCTTGCTGCCGATCGACCCGGTCACGGCTCTTTTCTGTCCTGGCCCCACAGTGGTGGAATGAACTCCCCACTGATGTCAGGACAGCGGAGTCGCTGCCCATCTTTCGGTGCAGGTTGAAAACTCACCTCTTTAAGAACTACTACCCTGTTACTTGTTCTTAGCACTTATTGTATTCACTCATTAAAAAAAAAATCTCTTTCTTGCACTTTTACTTTAGCACTGGTTTTGCTCTTAGATGCTTGTTTAGATGCACTTATGACCTCTGATGACTAGTAGTTCTGATTTCCCATGTTAAATGCACTTATTGTAAGTCGCTTAGAATAAAAGCATCGGCTAAATGACTAATGTAATGTAATGTAATGTTTTTCTCCATAAATGCAGCAGCACATGTCAAATGTGTCTTCTTGGTGGCGGTGGGGGGGTGTCTAACTGAGCATGTGCAGTATGAGTGTCATCGCATTTCTGTTTTTCCTCAAACTTTTGGCAATCTGATTCTGTTTTTGTTTTTTTTTGTTTTGTTTCTATAGGCTATTTAAGTCAACTTGTTTTTAGGGTTTTATTCTCCTGTAGTTGAGAAGCCAGATTTCTGGGTTTTAACTATTATCATAAAATTGAGGATGTGTGGCATACATGGTTATGTGAAGTAATATACCTTACTATTGTAACTATATACACCTTGAGTTAAGATAGCCACTTGGCTCAGGTTCCTATGTCACTTAGATGTCAGGATAAGGAGATAAGCGTATAAACTTCAGTTATGCACATTAAAAATCCAAGATGGTGACCTAAACTTGTGCCATTGTTCAGCTGTTCCAATTTCTAGTTAGCATCATTGAATTTCCTACCCCCAAAAATGTAGGTTTAGCCACTGGTAATCTAGGAGGCGAGATATTGAGAAACAAGTGTTTGAAGGTCGCCATTTTTGAAAATCCAAGATGGCCACCATATTGGCTTCTGTTAAAATGGAATCATGCGCTTTCCGATTTGTTTTTCTATGAAGTTTTCAAAAATGTATAGTTTTCCAAATCCCCCCCCAAAAAAATCCAACGAACTTCTATGTGTGGACATAGTGAACCGCACTAAGAGAAAAATAGGCGGAGTTTCAAAAATTAAAGCAGAACAAGTTCATCATTATCTTTATTATATTTTTATTTTATATTTTGTTTTGTATTATTCATATGTGGCTGCACGGTGGCGCAGTGGTTAGCGCGGTCACCTCACAGCAAGAAGGTCCTGGGTTCGACCCCGGGGTAGTTCAACGTTGGGGGTCATCCCGGGTCGTCCTCTGTGTGGAGTTGGCATGTTCTCTCCGTGTCTGTGTGGGTTTCCTCCGGGTGCTCCAGTTTCTTCCCACAGTCCAAAGACATGTAGGTCAGGTGAATCGGCCGTACTAAATTGTCTCTAGGTATGAAAGTGTGTGTGTGTGCCAGCCCTGTGATGGCCTGGCAGCCTGTCCAGGATGTCTCTCCGCCTGCTGCCCCCGTCTCTCCGATGCTGGTCTCTCCGCCAGCATCCCCGCGACCCTGAGAGCAGGATAAGCGATTTGGATAATGGGTAACGGATTTTATATTATTTATATATGCCTGGCTGGCTTCCTCGTTTCTATTGACTGCGTGGATACTTGTCACAGTGCGCTGAGCCTGCTGAGTGGCAGGGCATGGCTCAAGCCGTTGGAAAAAATAGTGTTTCAGAGCGCAGCAGTACCATTGTGGTGTGGTAACGGAAAGGTCCTATTACAGTGGGCAACCTTCATGTCAGCTTGCTCCCAGTAGGAAGTGCTATTACTTCCCCGGTGTACTTTTCCCTGTATTGTTTCCCCTGTGTTGTTTCCTCTGTGTTGTTTCCCCTGTGTTGTTTCCTCTGTGTTGTTTCCTCTGTGTTGTTTCCCCTGTGTTGTTTCCCCTGTGTTGTTTCCTCTGTGTTGTTTCCTCTGTGTTGTTTCCCTTGTGTTGTTTCCCCTGTGTTATTTCCTCTGTGTTGTTTCCCTGTGATGTTTCCTCTGTGTTGTTTCCTTGTGATGTTTCCTCTGTGTAGTGTCCCCTGTGTCATTTGCCCTGTGTTGTTTCCTCTGTGTTGTTTCCCCTGTGTTGTTTCCTCTGTGTTGTTTCCCCTGTATTGTTTCCCCTGTGTCATTTGCCCTGTGTTGTTTCCTCTGTGTTGTTTCCCCTGTATTCTTTCCCCTGTGTCATTTGCCCTGTGTTGTTTCCTCTGTGTTGTTTCCTCTGTGTCGTTTCCTCTGTGTTGTTTCCCCTGTGTTGTTTCCTCTGTGTTGTTTCCCCTGTATTGTTTCCCCTGTGTTGTTTCTCTTGTGTTGTTTCCTCTGTGTTGTTTCCTCTGTGTTGTTTCCTCTGTGTTGTTTCCCCTGTGTTGTTTCCCCTGTGTTGTTTCCTCTGTGTTGTTTCCTCTGTGTTGTTTCCCTTGTGTTGTTTCCTCTGTGTTGTTTCCCCTGTGTTGTTTCCCCTGTGTTGTTTCCTCTGTGTTGTTTCCCCTGTGTTGTTTCCCCTGTGTTGTTTCCTCTGTGTTGTTTCCCCTGTGTTGTTTCCTCTGTGTTGTTTCCTCTGTGTTGTTTCCCCTGTATTGTTTCCCCTGTGTTGTTTCCCCTGTGTTGTTTCCTCTGTGTTGTTTCCCCTGTGTTGTTTCCCCTGTATTGTTTCCCCTGTGTTGTTTCCCTTGTGTTGTTTCCTCTGTGTTGTTTCCTCTGTGTTGTTTCCCCTGTGTTGTTTCCTCTGTGTCGTTTCCACTCTGTCATTTGCCCTGTGTCGTTTCCTCTGTGTTGTTTCCCCTGTGTTGTTTCCTCTGTGTTGTTTCCTCTGTGTTGTTTCCCCTGTGTTTCCCTTGTGTTGTTTCCCCTGTATTGTTTCCCCTGTGTTGTTTCCTCTGTGTTGTTTCCCTTGTGTTGTTTCCTCTGTGTTGTTTCCCCTGTGTTGTTTCCTCTGTGTCGTTTCCACTGTGTCATTTGCCCTGTGTTGTTTCCTCTGTGTTGTTTCCCCTGTGTTGTATCCTCTGTGTTGTTTCCCCTGTGTTTTTTCCTCTGTGTTGTTTCCTCTGTGTTGTTTCCTCTGTGTTGTTTCCTCTGTGTTGTTTCCCCTGTGTTGTTTCCTCTGTGTTGTTTCCCTTGTGTTGTTTCCTTTGTGTTGTTTCCTCTGTGTTGTTTCCCCTGTGTTGTTTCCCCTGTGTTGTTTCCTCTGTGTCGTTTCCACTGTGTCATTTGCCCTGTGTTGTTTCCCCTGTGTTGTTTCCTCTGTGTTGTTTCCCCTATGTTGTTGTTTCCCCTGTGTTGTTTCCTCTGTGTTGTTTCCTCTGTGTTGTTTCCCCTGTATTGTTTCCCCTGTGTTGTTTCCCCTGTGTTGTTTCCCTTGTGTTGTTTCCCCTGTATTGTTTCCCCTGTATTGTTTCCCCTGTGTTGTTTCCCCTGTGTTGTTTCCTCTGTGTTGTTTCCCCTGTGTTGTTTCCTCTGTGTTGTTTCCCCTATGTTGTTGTTTCCCCTGTGTTGTTTCCTCTGTGTTGTTTCCTCTGTGTTGTTTCCCCTGTGTTGTTTCCCCTGTGTTGTTTCCTCTGTGTTGTTTCCTCTGTGTTGTTTCCCCTGTGTTGTTTCCTCTGTGTTGTTTCCCCTGTGTTGTTTCCTCTGTGTTGTTTCCCCTGTGTTGTTTCCCCTGTGTTGTTTCCTCTGTGTTGTTTCCCCTGTGTTGTTTCCCCTGTGTTGTTTCCCCTGTGTTTCCCCTGTGTTGTTTCCTCTGTGTTTTGTGTTCCTTCTCTTTCTCTGCTGACCTTTTGTCTTCCTTCTCTTTCTCTGCTGACCTTTTGTCTTCCTTCTCTTTCTCTGCTGACCTTTTGTCTTCCTTCTCTTTCTCTGCTGACCTTTTGTCTTCCTTCTCTTTCTCTGCTGACCTTTTGTCTTCCTTCTCTTTCTCTGCTGACCTTTTGTCTTCCTTCTCTTTCTCTGCTGACCTTTTGTCTTCCTTCTCTTTCTCTGCTGACCTTTTGTCTTCCTTCTCTTTCTCTGCTGAGCTTTTTCTTCCTTCTCTTTCTCTGCTGACCTTTTGTCTTCCTTCTCTTTCTCTGCTCACCTTTTGTCTTCCTTCTCTTTCTCTGCTGACCTTTTGTCTTCCTTCTCTTTCTCTGCTGACCTTTTGTCTTCCTTCTCTTTCTCTGCTGACCTTTTGTCTTCCTTCTCTTTCTCTGCTGACCTTTTGTCTTCCTTCTCTTTCTCTGCTGAGCTTTTGTCTTCCTTCTCTTTCTCTGCTGACCTTTTGTCTTCCTTCTCTTTCTCTGCTGACCTTTTGTCTTCCTTCTCTTTCTCTGCTGACCTTTTGTCTTCCTTCTCTTTCTCTGCTGACCTTTTGTCTTCCTTCTCTTTCACTGCTGACCTCTCTTTGCTGTTGTGTGTCGGTAGGAGCTTCAGCCAGACTTCAGGCTGAACTACTGCCGGTTGTGGCAGGCTCTGATCAGGGGAGACATGGCCGGGGTGGAGACCTACAGCCGCAGGATGGGTGCTGGAGACCTCTACCCGCTGTTCGCCTGCGTTCTCACAGCTCGCTCCTGGACAGCCGTCAATGCTGGCATCAGCTCCACCCCTGTTACCCGCTCAGAGGTACACACACACACACACACACACACACACACACACACACACACACACACACACACACGCCTTTTAGATAGACTGCAGGAAGGCTAAATGCCCAGGTAGATAGACTGCAGGAAGGCTATATGCCCAGGTAGATAGACTGCAGGAAGGCTAAATGCCCAGGTAGATAGACTGCAGGAAGGCTAAATGCCCAGGTAGATAGACTGCAGGAAGGCTAAATGCCCAGGTAGATAGACTGCAGGAAGGCTAAATGCCCAGGTAGATAGACTGCAGGAAGGTTAAATGCCCAGGTAGATAGACTGCAGGAAGGTTGAATGTAGGTTAAAATCATGACAGGTTTGACATGCCACCTTCTTGTGTCGCATGATATTTATAAATGTGGAACAGTGTGTAACTTCCACACATCAGTGTTGTGCACCTGTGTCTCTGGGGATATGGTTATGCATTTTTGTGCACCTCTGCCAACGATATATAGTATCCTTTCCATATGAGGTAGGTTGAACTTCCTGAGCTGGCGGAGAAAGTACATCCTCTGCTGGGCCTTTTTGATGATTGTGTCTATGCTGGATGCGCACCTTAGGTTCTGGGAGATTGTGGAACCCAGAAACCTGTAGGAACCACAGACACCATGCTGTCCTATGGTGAGGGGGGGCAGTGTTGGTGGACTCCTCCTGAAGTCCACTGTCATCTCCACTGTTTTGAGCGTGTTCAGCTCCAGGTTGTTATGGCCACACCAGCGGGCCAGCTGATCAACCTTCCGTCAATATGCAGACTATCACCATCCCGGATAAGGCCAATGCTGGTTGTGTCATCTGCCACCTTCAGAAGTTTAACAGATGGGTCACCTGAGGTGCAGTCATTTGTGTAGAGGGAGAAAAGTAGAGGGGAGAGCACACATCCCTGGGGGCCACCAGTGCTGATTGTCCGGGTGCTGGATGTGATTTTCACCAGCCTCACCAGCTGCCTCCTGTCTGTCAAGAAGTTTTTAATCCACTGGCTGATGGGGGCTGGTACAGTGAGCTGGGTAAGTTTGGAATGGAGGATATCTGGGATGATGGTGTTGGACGCTGAGCTGAAGTCCACAAAAAGAACCATGCATATGTCCCAGGGGCGCCGAGGTGTTGCAAGATGTAGTGCAATCTCATGTTGACTGCATCCTCCACTGACCTGTTTGGTCAGTAGGCAAACTACAGGGGTTCGAGCAGGGGGCCTGTGATTTCCTTCAGGTGGGCCAACACCAGTCTCTTGAATGATTTCATGATCACAGACGTTAGGTCATTGCCCTAAGGGAGAGTGGCTGGAGAGAGTGAGGGGTGTGAAAGTGTGCTTATCAAACCTGCAGTAAAACCCTTTTAGATTGTCAGATGGGTCGCTGCAGTGTGGGGGATGGTCTCCTGTAGCTGGTAATGTCTTTTAAACCGCTCTAGACTGATGATGGGTCATTGGCAGAAAACCTGTTTTTCAACTTTTCAGAGCAGCACCTTTTTCCGTCAGTAGGATCAAGACAGAATTCATATGTGTGAATGAGAGGGAGGACAGTAGAATGGTGAGGATGCGAGGAGGAATGCAGGAAAAGATCCTTGTGTTCCGCTGACGTTTCCTCCAGCAATGCTCCGAAAAAAGCGATGTTGCAGACTAGAACTCTCGCGAATGAAACTTTCCAGTGTCGTCACAGCACACCTCTTTAATTTCCCCACACAGTTTAGTGCACAACACTGATTTGTGAATAATGCAATGAAATGCTAAGAGCTCTGGGTTAACAGCAGCAAGCCTGCTTACCAAGCCCTTGTGTTGTCCCAACAGTGACGGAGCCCCATCAGGGACAACGGGCATAATTTTGCTCACATCCAAGCCATTCTTCTCAAAGAAGTGTGTTAATTTATTAAAGATGATTTCCCCAGTTGTGCCCCCAGGCAGAGGAAGCAAACAAAGCAGCTCTTCCCGAAACGTCTTCCCATCAAAACATCTTGTGAACACAGATTAGCTGTTCCATATCAGTTTGGTTACAGGATGAGTCTTTTTTTCTCTTTTATTCTATAGAAAAAACATTCAAAATACAATACATAAGCCAGACCAGTAGGGAAATAAAACATTTCACAAACCCATCAAACTCTACAGAATCAAAGATTACAACACAGGTCGACAAAAGAGAAAATAGAGAGGTAACCTGTAGGCCTTGGCATGGCTTCCATCCTACAGACCCCCCCCCACCGAATCAAAGAAATCAAACAAAAAATACACATATACCACACACAGTATACTGTTTAACCAAAATCTAACATCACCCTCCCTCTACCCCAATCACAACAAAAGTGCTTCGATCTGCAAAACCACCAACACTCTTCTTCTCTAACAAAACCACACAACATATTAACATATCTTTCACTATACTCCTGAAATAGTCCACACCTCAGCTTTTATCTTTTCATAATGGGCTATATTCCTACTTACCTTGACAGCAAACCTTGCATGGCTTATAACATAATTTAATAAATTAACATTGCATACTCTCACCTTACCAGTCACCCCAAACAACCACAAATCTCTCCATTACATTCTGTCAACAAACCACTTCTCTTACATCTACTTATTAATTCTGTCAACAAACCACCTCTCCTACATCTACTTATTAATTCTGTCAACAAACCCCCTCTCTTACATCTACTTATTAATATTGTCAACAAACCACTTCTCCTGCATCTACTTATTAATTCTGTCAACAAAGCCCCTCTCCTACATCTACTTATTAATTCTGTCAACAAACCACCTCTCCTACATCTACTTAGTAATTCTGTCAACAAACCACCTCTCCTACATCTACTTATTAATTCTGTCAACAAACCACCTCTCCTACATCTACTTAGTAATTCTGTCAACAAACCACCTCTTCCACATCTACTTATTAATTCTGTCAACAAACCACCTCTCCTACATCTACTTATTAATTCTGTCAACAAACCACCTCTCCTACATCTACTTATTAATTCTGTCAACAAACCACCTCTCCTACATCTACTTATTAATTCTGTCAACAAACCACCTCTCCTACATCTACTTATTAATTCTGTCAACAAACCCCCTCTCTTACATCTACTTATTAATATTGTCAACAAACCACTTCTCCTGCATCTACTTATTAATTCTGTCAACAAACCACCTCTCCTACATCTACTTATTAATTCTGTCAACAAACCACCTCTCCTACATCTACTTATTAATTCTGTCAACAAACCACCTCTCCTACATCTACTTATTAATTCTGTCAACAAACCACCTCTCCTACATCTACTTATTAATTCTGTCAACAAACCACCTCTTCCACATCTTCTTATTAATTCTGTCAACAAACCTCCTCTAGCACATCTACTTATTCTGTCAACACACCACCTCTCCTACATCTACTTATTAAGTCTGTCAACAAACCACCTCTCCAACATCTACTTATTAATTCCGTCAACAAACCACCTCTCCTACATCTACTTATTAATTCTGTCAACAAACCACCTCTTCCACATCTACTTATTAATTCTGTCAACAAACCACCTCTTCTACATCTACTTATTAATTCTGTCAACAAAGCCCCTCTCCTACATCTACTTGTTACTTCTGTCAACAAACCACCTCTCCTACATCTACTTATTAATTCTGTCAACAAACCACCTCTCCTACATCTACTTATTAATTCTGTCAACAAAGCCCCTCTCCTACATCTACTTGTTACTTCTGTCAACAAACCACCTCTCCTACATCTACTTATTAATTCTGTCAACAAACTACCTCTCCTACATCTACTTAGTAATTCTGTCAACAAAGCCCCTCTCCTACATCTACTTATTAATTCTGTCAAAAAACCACCTCTCCTGCATCTACTTATTAATTCTGTTAACAAACCACCTCTCCTACATCTACTTAGTAATTCTGTCAACAAACCACCTCTCCAACATCTACTTAGTAATTCTGTCAACAAACCACCTCTCCTACATCTACTTATTAATTCTGTTAACAAAGCCCCTCTCCTACATCTACTTGTTACTTCTGTCAACAAACCACCTCTCCTACATCTACTTATTAATTCTGTCAACAAACTACCTCTCCTACATCTACTTAGTAATTCTGTCAACAAAGCCCCTCTCCTACATCTACTTATTAATTCTGTCAAAAAACCACCTCTCCTACATCTACTTATTAATTCTGTCAACAAACCACCTCTCCAACATCTACTTGTTACTTCTGTCGACAAACCACCTCTCCTACATCTACTTATTAATTCTGTCAAAAAACCACCTCTCCTACATCTACTTATTAATTCTGTCAACAAACCACCTCTCCAACATCTACTTGTTACTTCTGTCAACAAACCACCTCTCCTACATCTACTTATTAATGCTGTAAACAAACCACCTCTCCTACATCTACTTATTAATTCCTTCATTTTGAACATGTGTCCGTCCAGCTCACAACATTCAACAAACTCATGCATACATGTTTCCACTTCCACACCACACACATCACAGTCTTTCTTCACATCCACATCACACTTACTAATTATTGCATTATTGAACTCCATGTTGTGTCTTAATAAAAAGTCAAAATTCTCACATTCAACACTGTTCCACTTCACTCTCAAATTTCTCCATATCTTCCCTACATTTATCTCATTCATAACCCACTCCCACACTTTCTCCACAGCTGTTCTTCTCACTTCTTCCCCTCTTAAACATCTATGCATCACTCTCGTTTTCACACCCATCAGGTTCTCTCTCCTCTCTCCTTTTCCCACATACATTTCCATATCTCCATCCTCATCCCACACAGCCTCTCTCTCAATCATACTCACCCATTCTCTTGCCCGCCCCCCCGATCTTTCCAAATATCCTCTCCGCCATTCCCAACCACATTCCATCACCCCTTCCCCTCACGTCATTTACCAGTACCTGTACCCTCATAACCCTTGTACATATCAACCTGTTGTAGATTGTGTTCCCCTCAAATGTGATTTTTGGATTTAAAAACACTGGTTGTTCCCACACCTGCTTCACGTTCTTACATTCATGCTGCACACATTTCACAAACTCTCCCCATGCTTCCAGCACCTCCTTGTAACTCAGACACTCCACTCAACATATCTTTCTTCATTTGTATATACACGCCACCCTCCCCACACCCTCCACATTTATAAACTGCCTCCCTTTGAAACTCCTTCCATATGTCATCTCTCTTGTTTCTTAAGTATCTAACCATCATTTTCACCCTAAGTGCTTTCCTTTTCACCCCTTAATTGATTAACTTCAACGCACCATCGTCATAGTCATTTTCCATCACCTCCTTTGCTATCCAAACTCCCTTCCCATCCCACAGAAACTCTCACCATTCTTTTCACCTCCTTCAAAACTCTCTCAGGCACATCCAACACATTCATTACATACACAATCATACTCATAACTAATCCATTCACAACCACCACCTTCTCTTTCAGCTTCAACCCTCCAAGTTTCCAAAACCCCAACGTCTTCCTAATCTTATTCAATATCTCTTCATACTGTATATCTCTGCCTTCCTCATCCTCAATCCCTAAATTCACACCTAACACCCTGAAATAATCCTTCTTCTCTTTTAATCCTATTCCTAAATCTTCTCTACTTGCCCCTATATACATAACTTCTGACTTAGCTATGTTTACTTTAGCCCCTGATGCCCTACCATACAGCTCTGGAGTATCTAATACCCCAACTACACTTTCCTTGTCCTTTACTGTAACTGTCATGTCATCTGCATACTGATAAAACTAAACTCACCTGCCCTCCTGGTAGCTCTATACCCCTCATTATGTCATTCCCCTACAGTTGTGCCGCTATCAGTTCTGCTGACAAGGAATACAGCAGAGCCAATAGGGGACACCCTTGCCTGACTGACCTCTCTATCTTAAATGTTTCTGTGACTATCCCATTGATTTTAATACAACTAACTGCCCTATCGTACATTCTTCTAATCCATCCTACCAGCCTATGCCCAAAACCAAATTTCTCTATGGACGAGTGTATGGCTAGTGATATGGCTTCTGCTTTCCTAAAATCAGTGAGTAGATTGGAGAAACACTCCTCCACTTAAAGTTCTACTCTTCTTGTTGCTGTGTTAGCCGACAATGGCACTTGCTTTAGTAGCGCCACACCCGTTTTCTTGTTTTTCTCATCAAGACTTAAAACTTTGCCAACCATATCAATTACAGACGTGATAATCCGCTCAGCATCAGTGAATGGCTTCTTAGCTTTAACAGGGTTTCATGAAACATAGTGATGCAGCTGTTGCACTCTATTGTGGCAGTGTTGATTTACAGATAGTAGAAACGGAGTGCTTGTATGATGTTATCATTTGCAGTGATCTGATTTTGTAGGGTAGTTAGCATTAAAACTGGCAGCATGCCTAGTGTTGAAATGCCGCTTTAGATCTGCTTTGCAGACAGCTACGGTCTGCATGCATATCAAGCATGTCGGTTTGGCATTGGCATGGTCCGGTAAAATAAAACAAAACTGGTCAGTCCAGTCAGATTTGAAGCAATGGTTTTCCTGGTCGACTTTGCGCTTTTTCACACAGGCCATGTTCTTGGTTTAGGACAGTTATTGGTTATCTGTGACATAGCTGGTAAGTGGCTCTGTCTATTCAAGGACTGTAGAGAGTGCAGAGTACATCTTACATCATCATGTGCTCTACGGCATAGGTAAAGTGTACAGTGTGGGGTGAGGTCAAAATAAAGTAGAGCAGCATGCACTTTATTTCATATTTGAAAAAAAATTGTAGTTTGCTGTGGCCTCACCCCAGTACCATCCATGCAGTGCCTCGGTCCACGTCTGTGTCTAAGTTTGTCTGCATTTAATGGCTGGGAGAGCTTGGTCTGCTGCATCCTGTGGACGCAAGGACCACGGCCTTGCCTGGAGATGTGACCAAAGAGATAACACCGAGGGCAGTCTGACAGGACACGGAAGCAGGGCAGGCAAAGCTAACTGCTAGCCCATGCAGACCGGCAGTTCTGATAGCACTGAGGGTGGTCTGACGGCAGCCTTGCCTAGCCTTGACTGTGTTTTTACTGTCATAGTGTGGAGAGCAAGTGTTGGATCAGCTGAGGGAGCTTGGTCTGATGTGTCCTGTGGGCCCAAGGACCACGGCCCTGACCGGCGCTGCGCCCAAAGAGGAAGCACTGACAGCGGTCTGACAGGACGCAGAAACGAGGCAGGCTAAGCTAACAGATAGCCCATTTTGTTTGTTTGTTTGTTTGTTTAGTTTAGTTTAGTTTAGATATATGTGTTCCTGTAGTTCTTTTAGTTTTTGGATGTTTTTGTCTTTGTGTTGCACTGCTGTGGGCTGGGGAAAACGATGTTTCGTTTCATTTCATGTGTGCAAGTACATCAATTCAAATCAAATCAAATCCAATCAATTTTATTTGTATAGCCCAATATCACAAATTACAAATTTGCCTCAGTGGGCTTAACAGCAACACAACATCCTGTCCTTAGACCCTCTCATCAGATAAGGAACAACTCCCTAAAAAACCCCTTTAACAGGGAGAAAAAATAGGAAGAAACCTCAGGGAGAGCAACAGAGGAGGATCTCTCTCCCAAGACGGACAGCGTGCAATGGATGTTGTGTTCACGCAATTTACATAATACAACACTGAAAGAGGATAACAGAATTATAATGGACATAGAATTTATGAAGAACATGATGCACAGGATGCCAAGCAGTGTCCACATGCCAACGGAGCAGTCCAGGACCCAAGCCACGCGACCAGCATCATCATGTGAAAGAAAACCTCATGTGAGGAGAGGAAGGGCAGGCAGCATCCAAATGGCGACCACCATCACCACGGAGACCTGGGAGGAGAACCGACTGCACATGCACGCAAGAGAGACTCACATGACACCATTCAAACACAGAAAAAGAGAAAGGAGAAGACATCATTCAGAGAGAGAGAGAAAAAACATGTTAGAGAAGAGAACAGTTTGCAATAATCATTAGCCATAATCAATTAAGTCATCAATTAGCCATAATCTATACTCTGTAATCTATACTCGATAATCTCGTCGGCAGAACAGTGGTTGGTAAATTCATTGAGACGGAAAACCAACCTGCCATGCAGTACAGGTTGTGAAGCACTCAACTTAAAGGCAACTAATTGTAAGCTAAGGCAAAAAGAGGAGTTTTAAGTTTGGATTTAAAGGACTCAACAGACTCTGATTGTCTGATGGCAGCAGGCAGGTTATTCCACAACAATGGAGCCCGATAGGAAAAGGCCATGCTGCCACCAGCTGACTTCTTTTTAACTTTGGGTACACACAAGAGCCCTGTATTTTGAGAACGAAGAGCTCGAGATGGCATGTAAGGTTTAAGGAGATCAGACAGGTAGGATGGGGCAAGCCCATTTAGGATTTTATAAGTCAGCAGAAGCACCTTGTATTCTGATCTAAGATGGATAGGAAGCCAATGAAGGGAGGCAAGAATTGGTGTAATATGGTCAAATTTCCTAGATTTAGTTAGGATTCTAGCAGCAGCATTCTGAACCATCTGAAGACTTTTAGTACTAGAATTTGGCAGACGTGAGAACAGAACATTACAGTAATCAAGTCTGGATGAAAAAAATGCATGTATTAGAATCTCTGCGTCAGCCATGGAGAGAAAAGACAGAATTTTACCTATGTTACGTAAGTGAAAAAAGGCAGTCTTGGTAATTTCTTCAATGTTCTTATCAAAGGAAAGGCTGGGATCAAACGTAACACCAAGATTTTTGGCTGCCACACTTGGTGAAACCACAGAGTTATCGATTGTTATCGTTACTTGATCAAATTGGTGTCTGTGTCTAGCAGGGCCAATGACCAGCATCTCGGTTTTATCTGAATTTAAAAGCAGAAAGTTAAGTGACATCCAGTTTTTCACAGTAGCCAAGCAGGCCTCTAAGTTAGTGATTTGAGTATGATCATCAGCCCTTATAGGCACATACAACTGAGTATCATCAGCATAGCAATGGAAATGTATTCCATAACTGCGTATAATTTGGCCAAGAGGTGTAATGTAAAGAGAGAAAAGTAGAGGGCCAAGAACTGAGCCCTGAGGCACACCATATTTAACGTCAGAAAATTTTGATATACTATTATTATAGCAGACACAATGTGTTCTTCCAGATAAGTAGGACTTAAGCCAAGAGAGAGCTAAGCCAGAGACACCAAAATTACAATTTAATCTATCTAAAAGTATACAGTGATTAATGGTGTCAAAGGCTGCACTGAGGTCCAGTAGTAGAAGCACAGAAGTGGAATCAGAGTCGATAGCCAGTAAAAGATCATTTACCACTCTGGTCAGAGCAGTTTCAGTGGAGTGACAGGGCCTGAAAGCCCACTGAAAAGGTTCATATAGATGGTTTTCTTTTATATGGGTCAAAAGTTGTTGATGCACAACTCTCTCTAGTACTTTAGAGAAGAATGGAAGATTAGAGACTGGTCGATAGTTATTAAGAGACCCTGGATCAAGGTGCGGTTTTTTTAAGTAGAGGTTTAACCACAGCTGTCTTAAAACTGCTGGGAACAATGCCAGTAGTAAGAGATAAGTTAATGATGTCTAGCATTGTAGGTCCAAGAAAAGGCCAGAGGTCTTTAAAAAGTTTTGCTGGTAAGGGAACAAGTAGGCAAGCAGTTGGTTTAGAAGCTGACACGAACTTAGTCAAAGTATCAAGAGAGATAGTCTGAAAAGCTGTAATAACTGGAACTGTCAGTGACCCATTGTGTAGATATGAATTTAATATGACAGGATCTGCAGGAGTAGATGGAGTTGAAGAACTAATTTTGTTTAAGATCTCATCAACCTTATTGCAGAAAAAATCTAGAAATTCATGGGCTGTGAATGGTGAGCAGCTAATAGACGACTGCTTTTTAGTAAGTTTAGATACAGTGTCAGAGAAATCTGGGGTTATGTTTATTAATATTTATTAAGTGAGAGAGATACGATGTTTTTGCAGTAGATAAAGCACGTTTCTATTTCAGTAAACACTCGTGCCATGATAGGTAAAAAACTTCCAATTTTGATTTTCACCATTTACGTTCCAGTCTCCTGCAGGTCTGCTTAAGAACACGTGTCTCATCATTATACCAGGGTGTAGGCGTCTTTAGTCACCTAGCTCTGTTAGTGAGAGGTGCAACTGAATCGAGGAGACTAGAGAGGGCCACATTTAAGTCACTAGTGACATTTTCAACGGTCATTTACCACAGTGAAAGCAGCCAAGACTTCAGGCAGCTGCTGGCCAAATGCAGCTACAGTGGAGGGACCAATATGGCGAGTGGCAATTACATCTGTGCTGACATTAACTGGACAGGCCAATAATGCTAAAAATTTGATGAGAAAATTATCTGACACAGCAAATGTGGTTGGTAAGACATTCAGATCAGAAACAGCTATCTCTTTAGATAAAACCAAATCAAGGGTGTTACCACTGCAATGAGTCAACTCTTGAACAAACTGAGTGAACCCAAAAGTATCAACTAGTGCCAGAAAGGCTTTACATAGAGGATCAGCAGCCTTATTCAGATGAATATTGAAATCACCTAGAATTAGAATCTCATCAGAGTGAGTAACAAAGCCTGAGACAAATTCTCCAAATTCTTCAAGAAATAATGAGTAACAGCCAGGAGGCCGATAGAGTATCACAATTTGGGCTGAGCTGAGTCTATTCATGGCTGAGGGAGATGGACCAAGAATAAGAGACTCAAAAGACTGGAATTTAGATTCAAGTCTAGAAGTCAGATTGAAAATAGATTTATATATTAAGGCAACACCCCCACCTTGTTTATTTGCCTGAGCTAAATGGGCATAAGTATAGTCAGGTGGAGAACTTCATTTAAGAGAAGGAAAACATTTGGTTTCAGCCATGTTTCACATAACCCAATCATATCGAAACTATGTTCAAGAATCAGATCATTTATTAGTAAGGCTTTGGTAGACAGTGATCTGATATTTATGAAACCAAATTTAAGCGTCTTGTGGAAGTGATCAGTAGTAGGCAGAGCTTTAGAGCTACCAATAGGTGAAAGATTAATTGGAATTAGACACCTTGTTGAGAGTTTTGGCCACCAATGGTTTGGACGACATGTGGTCACATTCTTGATAACATTAGCTTTTTGGTTTTGTAGATTATTAGGTACTTTGTCGCACATCTCACCACTACCAGTGGTAGGAATAACTACTAGATTATTGTGAGTCACACATTTAGGAGAGGAGAGCTTGGGAGCAATACAGCAGGGTAGGGAGACAGTCTCAATGTTATAGACCAAGCAATCAAGCTGATAATCTACACCAGGGGTGCCCAACTCCAGGCCTCGAGGGCTGCAGTGTCTGTGGGTATTTGTTGCAACCATGCACTTCACCACCTGATTTAACTAATTAGCTCACCTCTTGGACCAAGGAGGGAAAGGAATTAGTTAAATCAGGTGGTGGAGTGCATGGTTGCAACAAATACCTGTAGACATTGCGGCCCTCGAGGCCTGGAGTTGGGCACCCCTGATCTACACTATGAGAAATTCCCTGACTAATATTAATTAAACTACTTGACTCCACATCTGCACTAGATTTAAACCTAGCAGGCTCTCTAATCACCTGCAACCTGCTGAATGATAAGTCCCTAGTGTCAAACTAAACGTAAACAGCTATCTATATTGCTAGACAAAAAAGCGGCGCCGTCTCCAGTAGGGTGAATGCCGTCTGCTTTCAGCAGGTAAGGGCGGCCCCAGAAAGAAGGCCAGTTATCAACCAAGCCGAATCCCTGCTCATTACAGTAACGAGCCAGCCAGCGGTTCATTGAGGTGAGCCTACTGTACATCTCATCATTACCCCTCACAGGTAAGGGACCAGAGACAATTAATCGATGCCGACACATCTTTCTGGCAAACTCAAGCATTCTGACTAGGCTGGCTTTTGTGATCTCTGATTGCTTCATCCTACCATTATTGGTGCCAACATGAATAACAATGTTGCTGAAAGTAGTGGTGCTGTGTGCCTGGGTTCCCTGACTCTCCCTCCGTGATGCCAGCACCCTAAGATTATCCTCTATGTCGGAGACTCTGGCCCCGGGTAAACAGTGAACCAAGGCTGGTGAAGCTAATCTAGCATTGCGGGTAATGGAGTCTCCTATCACTAAGCGTACGTTGCTTTACTCTGTCGGCAGAAGTGGGAGAAGCACGCTGGCCGGTAGGACTACCAACAGGGCTGGTGAGTGGAGAAAACCGGTTTGCAGTCGGGAGAGGTGACTGCAGACCAGGCCACATGATCGATGGCTTCTTCTTTCGAACCTTCCCGCGCCTGTAAACAGAGACAAACTCCACCACATCTGCCGACGAAGCTGAGCTAGTGCTAACAATAGCAGGCCTGCTGTCAGGCCCGGGGCTACTGAGCTAGTGCTAACAATAGCAGGCCTGCTGTCAGGCCCGGGGCTACTGAGCTAGTGCTAACAATAGCAGGTCTGCTGTCAGGCCCGGGACTTCTGAGCTAGTGCTAACAATAGCAGGCCTGTTGTCAGGCCCGGGACTACTGAGCTAGTGCTAACAATAGCAGGTCTGTTGTCAGGCCCGGGACTACTGAGCTAGTGCTAACAATAGCAGGTCTGCTGTCAGGCCCGGGACTACTGAGCTAGTGCTAACAATAGCAGGCCTGTTGTCAGGCCTGGGACTACTGAGCTAGTGCTAACAATAGCAGGCCTGCTGTCAGGCCCGGGGCTCAGGCTATCTGGAGGGCCCGTCACATCTAACGTAATCCTAGCCGAAAGCAGCTGCTCTAACTCACGGACACGTCTCTCTAGTAGAGACAAGCTATCTGTCACTACGGAGCAGTCACCACAAGCCATCGTTTTAACGAGGCTGCTTTGACTGCGAATGTAATAGAGCTAACTGCTAAGCTAGGCTAAGCTCAAAGCTAGTAACAAACTGAGAGCAGGAAGCTACCTACTAAACACAAGATTCGTATAAGAAAGAAACTAGATAATCTAGCGATAAGTGAACTAAGCACAGAAAATAGCTAAAATCAGAACAAAATGAGGAGGTTAGGGCAGAATATAAAGAACTAATAAAAGAAAAATAAAAGTTGTCGATCTCACGAAGCCGCCGCTCACGAAGGCGGAAGCTGAAAACAGCTGGCAGTGATCAGTCAACTCGGTGGAAGTGGGCGGTCTCCTGTCTCCTGTCATAAAGGTTATCAAATAAGAAAAGGAAGAACCCCAAAACCAGTACATCTCCTACAGTACATGAAAGTACGTGAAATGAAAGGACAAGTAAAATGTTTATGGTTTCTGATATGTTTTACACTTTATTTCACATGTCATGACAGGTGCGTTAGTGGCAATGGGTTGGCGCAGGCCAGACGTTTGGCTCTCATGGGCCGGACCTGGCCTGCAGGCCATTTATTGGGGTTCGGGGTATAGAGGGAGAAGTGCAGTGGGGAGAGGACACATTGCCAGGAGACACCAGTGCTGACTGTCCATATATCAGATGAGACTTCTCCCAGTCTCACCTGCGGTTTCCTGCCCATCAGGAAGCTGGTGATTCGCTGGTAGATGGCGGGGGATACAGTGAGCTGGGAGAGTTTGGAGGAGAGCATTTCTCAAATGATGGTGTTGAACGCTGAGCTGAAGTACATAAACAGGATCCTTGCATGTCACTGGGCAGTCAAGGTGTTGCAGGATGTGGTGCAGCCCCTCAAAATAACTCTGTCCGCCTTTTCAACACAGCCTCCTCGCTTGTCAGCACATTGCCATCTCCATTCTTCATCCCCCTAACCTGATGCACATCCTTCTCAGCTCCAACTCCATTTCTCCTTCCTTAGTGTAAAACCTCTCATACAATTCACCATACACATTTTCCTTTGCCTTCACCATCTCTCTTTTCACCTTACGCCACATCTCCTTGTACTTCTGTCTACTTTATTCATCTCTCTAACTATTCTACTTCTTTGCCAACCTCTTCCTCTGTATACTTTCCTGTACTTGCTCATCCCACCACCAAGTCTCCTTGTCTTCCTTCCTCTGTCCTGATGACACACCAAGTACCTTCCTAGCTGTCTCCCTCACTATTTCTGCAGTGGTTGCTCAGCCATCCAGCAACTCTTCACTACCACCCAGGGCCTGTCTTACCTCCTGCCTGAACGCCACATAACAGTCTTCCCTCTTCAACTTCCACCATTTGATCCTTGGCTCTTCTTTCACTCGCTTCCTCTTCTTGGTCTCCAAAGTCATCCTACAGACCACCATCCGATGCTGCCTAGCTACGTTCTCTCTGTCACCACCTTGCAGTCTCCAATCCCTTTCAGATCGCGCCTTCTACATAAGATATAGTCCACCTGTGTGCACTTTCCTCCACTCTTGTACATCACCCTGTGTACCTCCCTCTTTAAATACGTATTCACCATAGCAATTTCCAACCTTTTCGCAAAATCCACCACCATCTGTCCAACTCATAACCTCTGTTCTCTTCATCAACATCCATCCATCCTTCCATTTTCCGAACCGCTTATCCTGCTCTCAGGGTCGCGGGGATGCTGGAGCCTATCCCAGCAGTCACTGGGTGGCAAGCGGGAGACACCCTGGACAGGCCGCCAGACTATCACACAGGGCCAACACACACACACACACACACACACACACACACACACACACACACACACACACACACACATTCATACCTAGAGACAATTTAGTACGGCCGATTCACCTGACCTACATGTCTTTGGACTGTGGGAGGAAACTGGAGCCCCCGGAGGAAACCCACGCAGACATAGGGAGAACATGCAAACTCCACACAGGATGAGCCGGGACAACCCCCCAAGGTTGGACTACCCCGGGGCTCAAACCCAGGACTTTCTTACTGTGAGGTGACCGCGCTAACCACTGCGCCACATGCCACCCCCCTTCATCAACATGCCCATTGAAATCTGCGCCAATCACCACTCTTTCCTCCTTGGGTACCCTCTCCACCACTTCATCCAACTCACTCCAGAATTCTTCTTTCTCTTCCATTTCACACCCAACTTGCGGGGCATATGCGCTGGTAACATTCATCATCACACCTTCGATTTCCAGCTTCATACTCATCACACTGTCCAACACTCTCTTCACCTCCAGCACACTCTTGACATACTCTTCCTTCAGAATTCCCCCTACCCCATTTCTTCCCTCATTCGCACCATGGTAGAAGTGTTTGTATCCACCTCCGATGCCCCTGGCCTTACTCCCCTTGCACCTGGTCTCGTGCACACACAGTATACCTACCTTCCTTGTCCCCATCATATCAGCCAGCTCTCTCCCTCTACCAGTCATAGTGCCAACATTCAAAGTTCTGACTCTCACCTCCACACTCCTACCCTTCCTCCTCTCCCATAGCCTCTGGACATGCCTTCCCCCTCTCCTTCGCCCAACAGTAACATCTTTTCCACCGACACCCTGGTGGTTAACAGTACTAGTGATGGTCGTTGGTAACCCAGGGCTCGACTGATTCGGTATGGAAATCTGATTTATGAGCCGCATATTTGATTTAGCAAAGGTTTTATGCCAGATGCCCTTCCTGATACAACCCTCCCCATTTATCTGGGCTTGGGACTGGCACCAAGAATGCACTGGCTTGTGCATCCTCGGTGGCTGGGTTGCACATCACATGGAAATGCCGTTCTGCAATTACAGATATAAAACAGAGAAATGCAGAACACCCTCCAGTAAATAGTGATCTTGTGCTTTAGAGAAGGCTCGTGTTTTCAAGGTTAATATCAAAAGAGCTGAGCAGTGACATGGAAAAGACATGACATAGATGTTATTAGCAGTGTAAACAACTTTTCTCATGCTGCAGTGTAGAGACTGTTTTCCACTGAAGTAAGACAACAGAAAATGTTTCATGAGATCTTTTTCTATGTCTCTGTCTCCTCTTTTCTCTGTAGAGCATTATCTGGAAACACATTTCATGCTGGGATTCAGATAGTACATTTATGAGCTATCTGTCTTTTATTTTTGTCTTTTGGAGTCATTGTTAGAGTTTGATCATCAGTTCTCCTTGTATTCTTTTGCAGGACGTTGAAATCCGGACCAACGCTGCTCTCTACCTCCCTCAGATCAGTGAGCTCCTGAACAGAGTACCCAGACAGATGCTGTTACTGCTGAAGACAAATGATCTCCTGAGGGGGATTGAGACCACCTTACAAACCAGAGCCTCCTCCTCCTCTTTCATCAACATGTCTCGATGCTGCACCCGTGCTGTTGCCAGGTCAGTCACCTTGGCCTCTTTCCATTTGAAAGCTTATTTTTCTTTACAATTTCTGAGCCTGGGTGGCATGGCGGCGCAGTGGTTAGCATGGTCACCTCACAGCAAGAAGGGCCTGGGTTCCAGCCCTGGGGTAGTCTAACGTTTAGGGTCGTCCCGAGTCGTCCTCTGTGTGGAGTTTGCATGTTCACCCCATGTCTTGCGTGGGTTTCCTCCGGGTGCTCCGGTTTCCTCCCACAGTCCAAAGACCTGTAGGTCAGGTGGATCAGCCGTAATAAATTGTCCCTAGGTGTGAATGTGTGTGTGTGTGTGCCGGCCCTGTGATGGCCTGGTGGCCTATCCAGGGTGTCTCCCCGCCTACCACCCAATGACTGCTGGGATAGGCTCCAGCATCCCCTACGACCCTGAGAGCAGGATAAGTGGTTTGGATGATGGATGGATGGATGGATTTCTGAGCCTGAATCAAACATCGGGAGCTGCTAGTCTGCAGAAGTAGCTGCACATCTGCTGTCATGAGTATTCAAACTAGCCACCCCCATAGCGAGCTATGAGGTCACCCAGATCCAGACCTCAGTACATCTTTCTCTCGCAGGCTGACATTTTACAGTAAATGTTTGCGTGGATGAAGATGATTTTATTTTGTGAACGAAAGTGTTTTGACATGGTATAAATCCCCTGCCGATGCATCTAGCAGGCTAGTAGAGCCCAGCCTTGGCAGAACAGTCAACAAGTCTTAGTGAATTCTCTGTAGGCCCTGTGGTCGCGTCCATCTGCCACATAAGACTTATTCAGCCAGTCAGAACTTCTTCCTTAGTGATAAGCGACCGTGTTAGTCACATCTGATAGTCGGAGGGATACGAGCAGCGACAGCCTACCTACCAGCAGCGAGGAATACGTTAGTGTCTGCTAACTTGTGTCCTCTTTTTTAAATTATAGTCCCGCTAGCTAAATATCATAGTTACCATGGTCACATATGTGTTGAACTGGTCCGTTCACTGTCCGGGACCGCAGCGCTTCCAAGTGGCCTTTTGTGTCAAGAAAGCGAGGAAAGAAACATCCAAACCCCAGAAAGCAGTTCCCGCCATCTCTTTTTCCACACCTTTAACCTTCACTCGGGGTCTCGTCTTCGTCAGTACACTCAGCATGCACTACCCACCTCATTACGTGCTCTTTCACTCATCTGAGTTTCACACATTTCTGAAATATTCAGTTATTTTGCGCTACACCTAGTATGTCTACATGAGCTTACCAATCTAATCACAACACGCCTCATGTCACGTGTGTGACGAGAATAATCACAACACGCCTCATGTCGTGTGTGATGAGAATAATCACAACACGCCTCACGTTAAGTGTGTGATGAGAATAATCACACACGCCTCATGTTAAGTGTGTGACGAGAATAATCACAACGCGCCTCATGTCGTGTGTGTGATGAGAATAATCACAACACGCCTCATGTTAAGTGTGTGACGAGAATAATCACAACGCGCCTCATGTCGTGTGTGTGATGAGAATAATCACAACACACCTCATGTCATGTGTGTGATGAGAATAATCACAACACACCATGTCATGTGTGTGACGAGAATAATCACAACACGCCTCATGTCATGTGTGTGACGAGAATAATCACAACACGCCTCATGTTAAGTGTGTGACGAGAATAATCACAACACACCTCATGTCGTGTGTGACGAGAATAATCACACGCCTCATGTTAAGTGTGTGACGAGAATAATCACACGCCTCATGTTAAGTGTGTAACGAGAATAATCACAACACGCCTCATGTTAAGTGTGTAACGAGAATAATCACAACACGCCTCATGTCATGTGTGACGAGAATAATCACAACACACCTCATGTTAAGTGTGTAACGAGAATAATCACAACACGCCTCATGTCATGTGTGTGATTAGAATAATCACAACACACCTCATGTCGTGTGTGTGATGAGAATAATCACAACACACCTCATGTTAAGTGTGTAACGAGAATAATCACAACACGCCTCATGTCATGTGTGTGATTAGAATAATCACAACACACCTCATGTCGTGTGTGACGAGAATAATCACAACACACCTCATGTCGTGTGTGACGAGAATAATCACAACACACCTCGTCATGTGTGTGACGAGAATAATCACAACACGTCTCACGTTAAATGTGTAACGAGAATAATCACACACGCCTCATGTCGTGTGTGTGATGAGAATAATCACAACACGCCTCATGTCATGTGTGTGATGAGAATAATCACAACACGCCTCATGTCATGTGTGTGATGAGAATAATCACAACACACCTCATGTCGTGTGTGATGAGAATAATCACAACACGCCTCATGTCATGTGTGTGATTAGAATAATCACAACACACCTCATGTCGTGTGTGATGAGAATAATCACAACACGCCTCATGTCGTGTGTGATGAGAATAATCACAACACGCCTCATGTCGTGTGTGATGAGAATAATCACAACACACCTCATGTCGTGTGTGATGAGAATAATCACAACACACCTCATGTCGTGTGTGACGAGAATAATCACAACACACCTCGTCATGTGTGTGACGAGAATAATCACAACACGTCTCACGTTAAATGTGTAACGAGAATAATCACACAAGCCTCATGTCGTGTGTGTGATGACAATAATCACAACACGCCTCATGTCATGTGTGTGATGAGAATAATCACAACACACCTCATGTCATGTGTGTGATGAGAATAATCACAACACGCCTCATGTCATGTGTGTGATGAGAATAATCACAACACGCCTCATGTCATGTGTGTGATGAGAATAATCACAACACATGTCGTGTGTGATGAGAATAATCACAACACGCCTCATGTCGTGTGTGATGGAATAATCACAACACGCCTCATGTCATGTGTGATGAGAATAATCACAACACACCTCATGTCGTGTGTGACGAGAATAATCACAACACACCTCGTCATGTGTGTGACGAGAATAATCACAACACGTCTCACGTTAAATGTGTAACGAGAATAATCACACACGCCTCATGTCGTGTGTGTGATGAGAATAATCACAACACGCCTCATGTCATGTGTGTGATGAGAATAATCACAACACGCCTCATGTCATGTGTGTGATGAGAATAATCACAACACATCTCATGTCGTGTGTGATGAGAATAATCACAACACGCCTCATGTCATGTGTGTGATGGAATAATCACAACATGCCTCATGTCGTGTGTGATGAGAATAATCACAACACGCCTCATGTCGTGTGTGATGAGAATAATCACAACACACCTCATGTCGTGTGTGACGAGAATAATCACAACACACCTCGTCATGTGTGTGACGAGAATAATCACAACACGTCTCACGTTAAATGTGTAACGAGAATAATCACACACGCCTCATGTCGTGTGTGTGATGAGAATAATCACAACACGCCTCATGTCATGTGTGTGATGAGAATAATCACAACACGCCTCATGTCATGTGTGTGATGAGAATAATCACAACACATCTCATGTCGTGTGTGATGAGAATAATCACAACACGCCTCATGTCATGTGTGTGATGGAATAATCACAACATGCCTCATGTCGTGTGTGATGAGAATAATCACAACACGCCTCATGTCGTGTGTGATGAGAATAATCACAACACACCTCATGGCGTGTGTGACGAGAATAATCACAACACACCTCGTCATGTGTGTGACGAGAATAATCACAACACGTCTCACGTTAAATGTGTAACGAGAATAATCACACACGCCTCATGTCGTGTGTGTGATGAGAATAATCACAACACGCCTCATGTCATGTGTGTGATGAGAATAATCGCAACACGCCTCATGTCGTGTGTAATGAGAATAATCACACACGCTCATGTCGTGTGTGATGAGAACAATCACAACACGCCTCATGTCATGTGTGTGATGAGAATAATCACAACACGCCTCATGTCATGTGTGTGATGAGAATAATCACAACACACCTCATGTCATGTGTGTGACGAGAATAATCACAACACGCCTCATGTCGTGTGTGACGAGAATAATCACACACGCCTCCTGTCGTGTGTGACGAGAATAATCACACACGCCTCATTTTAAGTGTGTAACGAGCATAATCACAACAATTTTCATGTCATGTGTGTGATGAGAATAATCACAACACACCTCATGTGTGTGACGAGAATAATCACACGCCTCGTGTGTGACGAGAATAAGCACAACACGCCTCATGTCGTGTGTGACGAGAATAATCACAACACGCCTCATGTCATGTGTGTAACGAGAATAATCACAACACGTCTCACGATAAATGTGTAACAAGAATAATCACACACGCCTCATGTCGTGTGTGATGAGAATAATCACAACACGCCTCATGTCATGTGTGTAACGAGAATAATCACAACACGTCTTATGATAAATGTGTAACAAGAATAATCACACACGCCTCATGTCGTGTGTGATGAGAATAATCACAACACGCCTCATATCGTGTGTAACGAGAATAATCACACACGCTCATGTCATGTGTGTGATGAGAATAATCACAACACACCTCATGTCATGTGTGTGATGAGAATAATCACAACACGCCTCATGTCATGTGTGTGATGAGAATAATCACAACACGCCTCATGTCATGTGTCTGATGAGAATAATCACAACACACCTCATGTCATGTGTGTGATGGAATAATCACAACACGCCTCATGTCGTGTGTGATGAGAATAATCACAACACGCTTCATGTCATGTGTGTGATGAGAATAATCACAACACACCTCATGTCGTGTGTAACAAGAATAATCACAACACGTCTTATGATAAATGTGTAACAAGAATAATTACACACGCCTCATGTCGTGTGTGATGAGAATAATCGCAACACGCCTCATGTCATGTGTGTGATGAGAATAATCACAACACACCTCATGTCGTGTGTGACGAGAATAATCACACACGCTCATGTCATGTGTGTGATGAGAATAATCACAACACACCTCATGTCATGTGTGTGATGAGAATAATCACAACACGCCTCATGTCATGTGTGTGATGAGAATAATCACAACATGCCTCATGTCATGTGTCTGATGAGAATAATCACAACACATGTCGTGTGTGATGAGAATAATCACAACACGCCCCATGTCATGTGTGTGATGGAATAATCACAACACGCCTCATGTCGTGTGTGATGAGAATAATCACAACACGCTTCATGTCATGTGTGTGATGAGAATAATCACAACACACCTCATGTCGTGTGTGACGAGAATAATCACAACACACCATGTTAAGTGTGTAACAAGAATAATCACAACACGTCTTATGATAAATGTGTAACAAGAATAATTACACACGCCTCATGTCGTGTGTGATGAGAATAATCGCAACACGCCTCATGTCGTGTGTAATGAGAATAATCACACACGCTCATGTCGTGTGTGACGAGAACAATCACAACACGTTTCATGTCATGTGTGTGATGAGAATAATTACAACACACCTCATGTGTGTGACGAGAATAATCACACGCCTCGTGTGTGACGAGAATAAGCACAACACGCCTCATGTCATGTGTGTGACGAGAATAATCACAACACACCTCATGTCATGTGTGTGATGAGAATAATCACAACACGCCTCATGTCATGTGTGTGATGAGAATAATCACAACACGCCTCATGTCATGTGTCTGATGAGAATAATCACAACACATGTCGTGTGTGATGAGAATAATCACAACACGCCCCATGTCATGTGTGTGATGGAATAATCACAACACGCCTCATGTCGTGTGTGATGAGAATAATCACAACACGCTTCATGTCATGTGTGTGATGAGAATAATCACAACACACCTCATGTCGTGTGTGACGAGAATAATCACAACACACCATGTTAAGTGTGTAACAAGAATAATCACAACACGTCTTATGATAAATGTGTAACAAGAATAATCACACACGCCTCATGTTAAGTGTGTAACGAGCATAATCACAACACGTTTCATGTCATGTGTGTGATGAGAATAATCACAACACACCTCATGTGTGTGACGAGAATAATCACACGCCTCGTGTGTGATGAGAATAATCACAACACACCATGTTAAGTGTGTAACAAGAATAATCACAACACGTCTTATGATAAATGTGTAACAAGAATAATTACACACGCCTCATGTCGTGTGTGATGAGAATAATCGCAACACGCCTCATGTCGTGTGTAATGAGAATAATCACACACGCTCATGTCGTGTGTGATGAGAACAATCACAACACGCCTCATGTCGTGTGTGATGAGAATAATCACACACGCCTCATGTTAAGTGTGTAACGAGAATAATCACACACACCTCATGTCATGTGTGTGATGAGAATAATCACAACACGCCTCATGTCATGTGTGTGATGAGAATAATCACAACACATCTCATGTCGTGTGTGATGAGAATAATCACAACACGCCTCATGTCATGTGTGTGATGGAATAATCACAACATGCCTCATGTCGTGTGTGATGAGAATAATCACAACACGCCTCATGTCGTGTGTGATGAGAATAATCACAACACACCTCATGTCGTGTGTGACGAGAATAATCACAACACAAATCGTCATGTGTGTGACGAGAATAATCACAACACGTCTCACGTTAAATGTGTAACGAGAATAATCACACACGCCTCATGTTGTGTGTGTGATGAGAATAATCACAACACGTCTCATGTCATGTGTGTGATGAGAATAATCCCAACACATCTCATGTCGTGTGTGATGAGAATAATCACACACGCTCATGTCGTGTGTGATGAGAACAATCACAACACGCCTCATGTCATGTGTGTGATGAGAATAATCACAACACGCCTCATGTCATGTGTGTGATGAGAATAATCACAACACACCTCATGTCATGTGTGTGACGAGAATAATCACAACACGCCTCATGTCGTGTGTGACGAGAATAATCACACACGCCTCCTGTCGTGTGTGACGAGAATAATCACACACGCCTCATTTTAAGTGTGTAACGAGCATAATCACAACAATTTTCATGTCATGTGTGTGATGAGAATAATCACAACACACCTCATGTGTGTGACGAGAATAATCACACGCCTCGTGTGTGACGAGAATAAGCACAACACGCCTCATGTCGTGTGTGACGAGAATAATCACAACACGCCTCATGTCATGTGTGTAACGAGAATAATCACAACACGTCTCACGATAAATGTGTAACAAGAATAATCACACACGCCTCATGTCGTGTGTGATGAGAATAATCACAACACGCCTCATGTCATGTGTGTAACGAGAATAATCACAACACGTCTTATGATAAATGTGTAACAAGAATAATCACACACGCCTCATGTCGTGTGTGATGAGAATAATCACAACACGCCTCATATCGTGTGTAACGAGAATAATCACACACGCTCATGTCATGTGTGTGATGAGAATAATCACAACACACCTCATGTCATGTGTGTGATGAGAATAATCACAACACGCCTCATGTCATGTGTGTGATGAGAATAATCACAACACGCCTCATGTCATGTGTCTGATGAGAATAATCACAACACACCTCATGTCATGTGTGTGATGGAATAATCACAACACGCCTCATGTCGTGTGTGATGAGAATAATCACAACACGCTTCATGTCATGTGTGTGATGAGAATAATCACAACACACCTCATGTCGTGTGTGACGAGAATAATCACAACACACCATGTTAAGTGTGTAACAAGAATAATCACAACACGTCTTATGATAAATGTGTAACAAGAATAATTACACACGCCTCATGTCGTGTGTGATGAGAATAATCGCAACACGCCTCATGTCATGTGTGTGATGAGAATAATCACAACACACCTCATGTCGTGTGTGACGAGAATAATCACACACGCTCATGTCATGTGTGTGATGAGAATAATCACAACACACCTCATGTCATGTGTGTGATGAGAATAATCACAACACGCCTCATGTCATGTGTGTGATGAGAATAATCACAACACGCCTCATGTCATGTGTCTGATGAGAATAATCACAACACATGTCGTGTGTGATGAGAATAATCACAACACGCCCCATGTCATGTGTGTGATGGAATAATCACAACACGCCTCATGTCGTGTGTGATGAGAATAATCACAACACGCTTCATGTCATGTGTGTGATGAGAATAATCACAACACACCTCATGTCGTGTGTGACGAGAATAATCACAACACACCATGTTAAGTGTGTAACAAGAATAATCACAACACGTCTTATGATAAATGTGTAACAAGAATAATTACACACGCCTCATGTCGTGTGTGATGAGAATAATCGCAACACGCCTCATGTCGTGTGTAATGAGAATAATCACACACGCTCATGTCGTGTGTGACGAGAACAATCACAACACGTTTCATGTCATGTGTGTGATGAGAATAATTACAACACACCTCATGTGTGTGACGAGAATAATCACACGCCTCGTGTGTGACGAGAATAAGCACAACACGCCTCATGTCATGTGTGTGACGAGAATAATCACAACACACCTCATGTCATGTGTGTGATGAGAATAATCACAACACGCCTCATGTCATGTGTGTGATGAGAATAATCACAACACGCCTCATGTCATGTGTCTGATGAGAATAATCACAACACATGTCGTGTGTGACGAGAATAATCACAACACACCTCATGTCATGTGTGTGATGAGAATAATCACAACACGCCTCATGTCATGTGTGTGATGAGAATAATCACAACACGCCTCATGTCATGTGTCTGATGAGAATAATCACAACACATGTCGTGTGTGATGAGAATAATCACAACACGCCCCATGTCATGTGTGTGATGGAATAATCACAACACGCCTCATGTCGTGTGTGATGAGAATAATCACAACACGCTTCATGTCATGTGTGTGATGAGAATAATCACAACACACCTCATGTCGTGTGTGACGAGAATAATCACAACACACCATGTTAAGTGTGTAACAAGAATAATCACAACACGTCTTATGATAAATGTGTAACAAGAATAATTACACACGCCTCATGTCGTGTGTGATGAGAATAATCGCAACACGCCTCATGTCGTGTGTAATGAGAATAATCACACACGCTCATGTCGTGTGTGATGAGAACAATCACAACACACCTCATGTCATGTGTGTGACGAGAATAATCACAACACGCCTCATGTCGTGTGTGACGAGAATAATCACACACGCCTCCTGTCGTGTGTGACGAGAATAATCACACACGCCTCATTTTAAGTGTGTAACGAGCATAATCACAACAATTTTCATGTCATGTGTGTGATGAGAATAATCACAACACACCTCATGTGTGTGACGAGAATAATCACACGCCTCGTGTGTGACGAGAATAAGCACAACACGCCTCATGTCGTGTGTGACGAGAATAATCACAACACGCCTCATGTCATGTGTGTAACGAGAATAATCACAACACGTCTCACGATAAATGTGTAACAAGAATAATCACACACGCCTCATGTCGTGTGTGATGAGAATAATCACAACACGCCTCATGTCATGTGTGTAACGAGAATAATCACAACACGTCTTATGATAAATGTGTAACAAGAATAATCACACACGCCTCATGTCGTGTGTGATGAGAATAATCACAACACGCCTCATATCGTGTGTAACGAGAATAATCACACACGCTCATGTCATGTGTGTGATGAGAATAATCACAACACACCTCATGTCATGTGTGTGATGAGAATAATCACAACACGCCTCATGTCATGTGTGTGATGAGAATAATCACAACACGCCTCATGTCATGTGTCTGATGAGAATAATCACAACACACCTCATGTCATGTGTGTGATGGAATAATCACAACACGCCTCATGTCGTGTGTGATGAGAATAATCACAACACGCTTCATGTCATGTGTGTGATGAGAATAATCACAACACACCTCATGTCGTGTGTGACGAGAATAATCACAACACACCATGTTAAGTGTGTAACAAGAATAATCACAACACGTCTTATGATAAATGTGTAACAAGAATAATTACACACGCCTCATGTCGTGTGTGATGAGAATAATCGCAACACGCCTCATGTCATGTGTGTGATGAGAATAATCACAACACACCTCATGTCGTGTGTGACGAGAATAATCACACACGCTCATGTCATGTGTGTGATGAGAATAATCACAACACACCTCATGTCATGTGTGTGATGAGAATAATCACAACACGCCTCATGTCATGTGTGTGATGAGAATAATCACAACACGCCTCATGTCATGTGTCTGATGAGAATAATCACAACACATGTCGTGTGTGATGAGAATAATCACAACACGCCCCATGTCATGTGTGTGATGGAATAATCACAACACGCCTCATGTCGTGTGTGATGAGAATAATCACAACACGCTTCATGTCATGTGTGTGATGAGAATAATCACAACACACCTCATGTCGTGTGTGACGAGAATAATCACAACACACCATGTTAAGTGTGTAACAAGAATAATCACAACACGTCTTATGATAAATGTGTAACAAGAATAATTACACACGCCTCATGTCGTGTGTGATGAGAATAATCGCAACACGCCTCATGTCGTGTGTAATGAGAATAATCACACACGCTCATGTCGTGTGTGACGAGAACAATCACAACACGTTTCATGTCATGTGTGTGATGAGAATAATTACAACACACCTCATGTGTGTGACGAGAATAATCACACGCCTCGTGTGTGACGAGAATAAGCACAACACGCCTCATGTCATGTGTGTGACGAGAATAATCACAACACACCTCATGTCATGTGTGTGATGAGAATAATCACAACACGCCTCATGTCATGTGTGTGATGAGAATAATCACAACACGCCTCATGTCATGTGTCTGATGAGAATAATCACAACACATGTCGTGTGTGATGAGAATAATCACAACACGCCCCATGTCATGTGTGTGATGGAATAATCACAACACGCCTCATGTCGTGTGTGATGAGAATAATCACAACACGCTTCATGTCATGTGTGTGATGAGAATAATCACAACACACCTCATGTCGTGTGTGACGAGAATAATCACAACACACCATGTTAAGTGTGTAACAAGAATAATCACAACACGTCTTATGATAAATGTGTAACAAGAATAATCACACACGCCTCATGTTAAGTGTGTAACGAGCATAATCACAACACGTTTCATGTCATGTGTGTGATGAGAATAATCACAACACACCTCATGTGTGTGACGAGAATAATCACACGCCTCGTGTGTGATGAGAATAATCACAACACACCATGTTAAGTGTGTAACAAGAATAATCACAACACGTCTTATGATAAATGTGTAACAAGAATAATTACACACGCCTCATGTCGTGTGTGATGAGAATAATCGCAACACGCCTCATGTCGTGTGTAATGAGAATAATCACACACGCTCATGTCGTGTGTGATGAGAACAATCACAACACGCCTCATGTCGTGTGTGATGAGAATAATCACACACGCCTCATGTTAAGTGTGTAACGAGAATAATCACACACACCTCATGTCATGTGTGTGATGAGAATAATCACAACACGCCTCATGTCATGTGTGTGATGACAATAATCACAACACATCTCATGTCGTGTGTGATGAGAATAATCACAACACGCCTCATGTCATGTGTGTGATGGAATAATCACAACACGCCTCATGTTAAGTGTGTAACGAGAATAATCACAACACGTTTCAGGTCATGTGTGTGATGAGAATAATCACAACACACCTCATGTGTGTGACGAGAATAATCACACGCCTCGTGTGTGACGAGAATAATCACAACACACCATGTTAAGTGTGTAACAAGAATAATCACAACACGTCTTATGATAAATGTGTAACAAGAATAATTACACACGCCTCATGTCGTGTGTGATGAGAATAATCGCAACACGCCTCATGTCGTGTGTAATGAGAATAATCACACACGCTCATGTCGTGTGTGATGAGAACAATCACAACACGCCTCATGTCGTGTGTGATGAGAATAATCACACACGCCTCATGTTAAGTGTGTAACGAGAATAATCACACACACCTCATGTCATGTGTGTGATGAGAATAATCACAACACGCCTCATGTCATGTGTGTGATGAGAATAATCACAACACGCCTCATGTCATGTGTGTGATGACAATAATCACAACACATCTCATGTCGTGTGTGATGAGAATAATCACAACACGCCTCATGTCATGTGTGTGATGGAATAATCACAACACGCCTCATGTTAAGTGTGTAACGAGAATAATCACAACACGTTTCAGGTCATGTGTGTGATGAGAATAATCACAACACGCCTCATGTCGTGTGTGACGAGAATAATCACAACACACCATGTCATGTGTGTGACGAGATTAATCACAACACACCTCATGTCATGTGTGTGACGAGAATAATCACAACACACCTCATGTCATGTATGTGATGAGAATAATCACAACACACCTCATGTCGTGTGTGACGAGAATAATCACAACACACCATGTTAAGTGTGTAACAAGAATAATCACAACATGTCTTATGATAAATGTGTAACAAGAATAATTACACACGCCTCATGTCGTGTGTGATGAGAATAATCGCAACACGCCTCATGTCGTGTGTAATGAGAATAATCACACACGCTCATGTCGTGTGTGACGAGAACAATCACAACACGTTTCATGTCATGTGTGTGATGAGAATAATTACAACACACCTCATGTGTGTGACGAGAATAATCACACGCCTCGTGTGTGACGAGAATAAGCACAACACGCCTCATGTCATGTGTGTGACGAGAATAATCACAACACACCTCATGTCATGTGTGTGATGAGAATAATCACAACACGCCTCATGTCATGTGTGTGATGAGAATAATCACAACACGCCTCATGTCATGTGTCTGATGAGAATAATCACAACACATGTCGTGTGTGATGAGAATAATCACAACACGCCCCATGTCATGTGTGTGATGGAATAATCACAACACGCCTCATGTCGTGTGTGATGAGAATAATCACAACACGCTTCATGTCATGTGTGTGATGAGAATAATCACAACACACCTCATGTCGTGTGTGACGAGAATAATCACAACACACCATGTTAAGTGTGTAACAAGAATAATCACAACACGTCTTATGATAAATGTGTAACAAGAATAATTACACACGCCTCATGTCGTGTGTGATGAGAATAATCGCAACACGCCTCATGTCGTGTGTAATGAGAATAATCACACACGCTCATGTCGTGTGTGATGAGAACAATCACAACACGCCTCATGTCATGTGTGTGATGAGAATAATCACAACACGCCTCATGTCATGTGTGTGATGAGAATAATCACAACACACCTCATGTCGTGTGTGACGAGAATAATCACAACACGCCTCATGTCGTGTGTGACGAGAATAATCACACACGCCTCCTGTCGTGTGTGACGAGAATAATCACACACGCCTCATGTTAAGTGTGTAACGAGAATAATCACAACACACCTCATGTCATGTGTGTGACAAGAATAAGCACAACACATCTCATGTCATGTGTGTGACAAGAATAAGCACAACACACCTCATGTCGTGTGTGACGAGAATAATCACAACACACCTCACGTGTATGTGTGTGTGATGAGAATAATCACAACATGCCTCACGTTGTGTGTGTGTGTGTGTGTGTGTGTGTGTGTGTGTGTATGTGTGTGTGATTAGAATAATCACAACATGCCTCACTTTGTGTATGTGTGTGTGTGTGTATGTGTGTGATGAGAATAATCACAATATGCCTCACGTTGTGTGTGTGTGATGAGAGTAATCACAACACACCTCACATTGTGTGTGTGTGTGTGTGAATGTGTGTGTGATGAGAATAATCACAACATGTCTCAAGTTGTGTGTGTGTGATGAGAATCATCACAACACGCCTTACGTGTGTGTGTGTGTGTGTGTGTGATTAGAATAATCACAACATGCCTGACTTTGTGTATGTGTGTGTATGTGTGTGTGTGTGATGAGAATAATCACAACATGCCTCACTTTGTGTATGTGTGTGTATGTGTGTGTGTGTGATGAGAATAATCACAACATGCTTCGCGTTGTGTGTGATGAGAGTAATCACAACACACCTCACGTTGTGTGTGTGATGAGAATAATCACAACACGCCTCACGTTGTGTGTGTATGTGTGTGTGTATGTGTGTGTGATGAGAATAATCACAACACACCAGATGTTGTGTGTGTGTGAGGAGAATAATCACCACACCTCACGTTGTGTGTGTGATGAGAATAATCACAACACGCCTCACGTTGTGTGTGTGTGTGTGTGTGTGATGAGAATAATCACAACATGCCTCACGTTGTGTGTGTGATGAGAATAATCACAACATGCCTCACGTGTGTGTGTGTGTGTCTGTGTGATTGGAATAATCACAACACACCTCACGTGTGTGTGTGTGATTGGAATAATGGTAGTGATGTAGAGTAATGATCATAGGCAGTCAGATTGTGTTGCAGTTAGTGATGTTGTGTACTTGGTTACTTTATACATTCATAGTGATAAACCTTTTCAAGTGTTTGTCTTAACAGTCGGCTTGGTGTCGCAGGTCTCACTGTCGTTCACATGCATTCAAATCCTGCGGGGTCAGGAAGTGCATGTCTTAAACTCACATTTTCCTAGGAAAATAGGAAAAGGAAAAGTACCAATGTGAAGCTATAAGACAAATGTTCTGCTTCTGGTGCGGGAAGATGGTGGCGTGAATTCACATTTGCGGCGTCCTCATCCAGTACCGTCCATGCAGAGCCTTTGTCCACATGTGCGTCTAAGTTTTGTCTTCATGTGACAGCCGGCAGAGCGGGGCAGGCTAAGCTAACTGCTAGCCCATGCAGACCGCCCGTTCTGATAACAGGCGGTCTGGCGGCGGCCTCACCTGGCGTTGACCTCACCTGGCAGCGGCCTCACCTGGCGTTGACGTCACCTGGCGGCGGCCTCACCTGGCGGCGGCCTCACCTGGCGTTGACCTCACCTGGCGGCGGCCTCACCTGGCGGCGGCCTCACCTGGCGTTGACGTCACCTGGCGTTGATGTTACCTGGCGTTGACCTCACCTGACGGCGGCCTCACCTGGCGTTGACCTCACCTGGTGGTGGCCTCACCTGGCGGCGGCCTCACCTGGCGGTGGCCTCATCTGGCGTTGACGTCACCTGGCATTTACCTCACCTGGCGGCGGCCTCACCTGGCGTTGACCTCACCTGGCGGCGGCCTCACCTGGCGTTGACCTCACCTGGCGGCGGCCTCACCTGGCGTTGACGTCACCTGGCATTTACCTCACCTGGCGGCGGCCTCACCTGGCGTTGACCTCACCTGGCGGCGGCCTCACCTGGCGTTGACCTCACCTGGCGGCGGCCTCACCTGGCGTTGACCTCAGCTGGCGGCGGCCTCACCTGGCGTTGACTGGTGGTTTTGATGTCGTGGGGAGGAGTGTGGGGAGGTGTGTCGAGGGTGTCTGGCTGGGAGAGCTGGGTCTGCTTCGTCCGGTGGGTCCGGGGACCTCGGCCCCTGCCTGGAGCTGCACCCGTGTGGTCCTTTAAATGCTTTTTCAAAACAAGCCCCAGCCCCTTACCCCGGTGGCTGTAATGTTTTCTACCCCACCACTGGTTGCTGTGCATCCTAACTACCTACCCCGGTGGCTGTAATAGTTCAGATGTTTTCCCCTCTGACTGGTTGCTTTCCACCGAAATGAGGGGTGTGACGCGGGGCAACGTGAACTGTGTGTTGTCTTTGTTGAATCACACACGATACAGGCTTGTACTGCTGTGTAGTAAAAGTGTTTTTCCTGCATCTGTATTGATATTCCTCTCCTCATTAGCTGATCATCTGTATTGATATTCCTCTCCTCATTAGCTGATCATCTGTATTGATATTCCTCTCCTCATTAGCTGATCATCTGTATTGATATCCCTCTCCTCATTAGCTGATCATCTGTATTGATATTCCTCTCCTCATTAGCTGATCATCTGTATTGATATTCCTCTCCTCATTAGCTGATCATCTGTATTGATATTCCTCTCCTCATTAGCTGATCATCTGTATTGATATCCCTCTCCTCATTAGCTGATCATCTGTATTGATATTCCTCTCCTCATTAGCTGATCATCTGTATTGATATTCCTCTCCTCATTAGCTGATCATCTGTATTGATATTCCTCTCCTCATTAGCTGACCATCTATATTGATGTTCCTCCCATTAGCTGATCATATGTATTGATATTCCTCTCATTAGGTGATCATCTATATTGATGTTCCTCTCCTCATTAGCTGATCATCTGTACTGATATTCCTCTCCTCATTAGCTGATCATCTGTATTGATATTCCTCTCCTCATTAGCTGATCATCTGTATTGATATTCCTCTCCTCATTAGCTGATCATCTGTATTGATATTCCTCTCCTCATTAGCTGGTCATCTGTATTGATATTCCTCTCCTCATTAGCTGATCATCTGTATTGATATTCCTCTCCTCATTAGCTGATCATCTGTATTGATATTCCTCTCCTCATTAGCTGGTCATCTGTATTGATATTCCTCTCCTCATTAGCTGATCATCTGTATTGATATTCCTCTCCTCATTAGCTGATCATCTGTATTGATATCCCTCTCCTCATTAGCTGACCATCTATATTGATGTTCCTCCCATTAGCTGATCATATGTATTGATATTCCTCTCATTAGGTGATCATCTATATTGATGTTCCTCTCCTCATTAGCTGATCATCTGTACTGATATTCCTCTCCTCATTAGCTGATCATCTGTATTGATATTCCTCTCCTCATTAGCTGATCATCTGTATTGATATTCCTCTCCTCATTAGCTGATCATCTGTATTGATATCCCTCTCCTCATTAGCTGATCATCTGTATTGATATCCCTCTCCTCATTAGCTGATCGTCTGTATTGATATTCCTCTCCTCATTAGCTGATCATCTGTATTGATATTCCTCTCCTCATTAGCTGATCATCTGTATTGATATTCCTCTCCTCATTAGCTGATCATCTGTATTGATATTCCTCTCCTCATTAGCTGATCATCTGTATTGATATTCCTCTCCTCATTAGCTGGTCATCTGTATTGATATTCCTCTCCTCATTAGCTGATCATCTGTATTGATATTCCTCTCCTCATTAGCTGATCATCTGTATTGATATTCCTCTCCTCATTAGCTGGTCATCTGTATTGATATTCCTCTCCTCATTAGCTGATCATCTGTATTGATATTCCTCTCCTCATTAGCTGATCATCTGTATTGATATCCCTCTCCTCATTAGCTGACCATCTATATTGATGTTCCTCCCATTAGCTGATCATATGTATTGATATTCCTCTCATTAGGTGATCATCTATATTGATGTTCCTCTCCTCATTAGCTGATCATCTGTACTGATATTCCTCTCCTCATTAGCTGATCATCTGTATTGATATTCCTCTCCTCATTAGCTGATCATCTGTATTGATATTCCTCTCCTCATTAGCTGATCATCTGTATTGATATCCCTCTCCTCATTAGCTGATCATCTGTATTGATATCCCTCTCCTCATTAGCTGATCGTCTGTATTGATATTCCTCTCCTCATTAGCTGATCATCTGTATTGATATTCCTCTCCTCATTAGCTGATCATCTGTATTGATATTCCTCTCCTCATTAGCTGATCATCTGTATTGATATCCCTCTCCTCATTAGCTGACCATCTATATTGATGTTCCTCTCATTAGCTGATCATATGTATTGATATTCCTCTCATTAGGTGATCATCTATATTTATGTTCCTCTCCTCATTAACTGATCATCTGTATTGATATTCCTCTCCTCATTAGCTGATCATCTGTACTGATATTCCTCTCCTCATTAGCTATTCATCTGTATTGATATTCCTCTCCTCATTAGCTGATCATCTGTATTGATATCCCTCTCCTCATTAGCTGATCATCTGTATTGATATTCCTCTCCTCATTAGCTGATCATCTGTATTGATATTCCTCTCCTCATTAGCTGATCATCTGTATTGATATCCCTCTCCTCATTAGCTGATCATCTGTATTGATATCCCTCTCCTCATTAGCTGATCGTCTGTATTGATATTCCTCTCCTCATTAGCTGATCATCTGTATTGATATTCCTCTCCTCATTAGCTGATCATCTGTATTGATATTCCTCTCCTCATTAGCTGATCATCTGTATTGATATCCCTCTCCTCATTAGCTGACCATCTATATTGATGTTCCTCTCATTAGCTGATCATATGTATTGATATTCCTCTCATTAGGTGATCATCTATATTTATGTTCCTCTCCTCATTAACTGATCATCTGTATTGATATTCCTCTCCTCATTAGCTGATCATCTGTACTGATATTCCTCTCCTCATTAGCTATTCATCTGTATTGATATTCCTCTCCTCATTAGCTGATCATCTGTATTGATATCCCTCTCCTTATTAGCTGATCATCTGTATTGATATTCCTCTCCTCATTAGCTGATCATCTGTATTGATATTCCTCTCCTCATTAGCTGATCATCTGTATTGATATTCCTCTCCTCATTAGCTGATCATCTGTATTGATATCCCTCTCCTCATTAGCTGATCATCTGTATTGATATTCCTCTCCTCATTAGCTGATCATCTGTATTGATATTCCTCTCCTCATTAGCTGATCATCTGTATTGATATTCCTCTCCTCATTAGCTGATCATCTGTATTGATATTCCTCTCCTCATTAGCTGATCATCTGTATTGATATCCCTCTCCTCATTAGCTGATCATCTGTATTGATATTCCTCTCCTCATTAGCTGATCATCTGTATTGATATTCCTCTCCTCATTAGCTGATCATCTGTATTGATATTCCTCTCCTCATTAGCTGATCATCTGTATTGATATCCCTCTCCTCATTAGCTGATCATCTGTATTGATATTCCTCTCCTCATTAGCTGATCATCTGTATTGATATTCCTCTCCTCATTAGCTGATCATCTGTATTGATATTCCTCTCCTCATTAGCTGACCATCTATATTGATGTTCCTCCCATTAGCTGATCATATGTATTGATATTCCTCTCATTAGGTGATCATCTATATTGATGTTCCTCTCCTCATTAGCTGATCATCTGTACTGATATTCCTCTCCTCATTAGCTGATCATCTGTATTGATATTCCTCTCCTCATTAGCTGATCATCTGTATTGATATTCCTCTCCTCATTAGCTGATCATCTGTATTGATATTCCTCTCCTCATTAGCTGGTCATCTGTATTGATATTCCTCTCCTCATTAGCTGATCATCTGTATTGATATTCCTCTCCTCATTAGCTGATCATCTGTATTGATATTCCTCTCCTCATTAGCTGGTCATCTGTATTGATATTCCTCTCCTCATTAGCTGATCATCTGTATTGATATTCCTCTCCTCATTAGCTGATCATCTGTATTGATATCCCTCTCCTCATTAGCTGACCATCTATATTGATGTTCCTCCCATTAGCTGATCATATGTATTGATATTCCTCTCATTAGGTGATCATCTATATTGATGTTCCTCTCCTCATTAGCTGATCATCTGTACTGATATTCCTCTCCTCATTAGCTGATCATCTGTATTGATATTCCTCTCCTCATTAGCTGATCATCTGTATTGATATTCCTCTCCTCATTAGCTGATCATCTGTATTGATATCCCTCTCCTCATTAGCTGATCATCTGTATTGATATCCCTCTCCTCATTAGCTGATCGTCTGTATTGATATTCCTCTCCTCATTAGCTGATCATCTGTATTGATATTCCTCTCCTCATTAGCTGATCATCTGTATTGATATTCCTCTCCTCATTAGCTGATCATCTGTATTGATATTCCTCTCCTCATTAGCTGATCATCTGTATTGATATTCCTCTCCTCATTAGCTGGTCATCTGTATTGATATTCCTCTCCTCATTAGCTGATCATCTGTATTGATATTCCTCTCCTCATTAGCTGATCATCTGTATTGATATTCCTCTCCTCATTAGCTGGTCATCTGTATTGATATTCCTCTCCTCATTAGCTGATCATCTGTATTGATATTCCTCTCCTCATTAGCTGATCATCTGTATTGATATCCCTCTCCTCATTAGCTGACCATCTATATTGATGTTCCTCCCATTAGCTGATCATATGTATTGATATTCCTCTCATTAGGTGATCATCTATATTGATGTTCCTCTCCTCATTAGCTGATCATCTGTACTGATATTCCTCTCCTCATTAGCTGATCATCTGTATTGATATTCCTCTCCTCATTAGCTGATCATCTGTATTGATATTCCTCTCCTCATTAGCTGATCATCTGTATTGATATCCCTCTCCTCATTAGCTGATCATCTGTATTGATATCCCTCTCCTCATTAGCTGATCGTCTGTATTGATATTCCTCTCCTCATTAGCTGATCATCTGTATTGATATTCCTCTCCTCATTAGCTGATCATCTGTATTGATATTCCTCTCCTCATTAGCTGATCATCTGTATTGATATCCCTCTCCTCATTAGCTGACCATCTATATTGATGTTCCTCTCATTAGCTGATCATATGTATTGATATTCCTCTCATTAGGTGATCATCTATATTTATGTTCCTCTCCTCATTAACTGATCATCTGTATTGATATTCCTCTCCTCATTAGCTGATCATCTGTACTGATATTCCTCTCCTCATTAGCTATTCATCTGTATTGATATTCCTCTCCTCATTAGCTGATCATCTGTATTGATATCCCTCTCCTCATTAGCTGATCATCTGTATTGATATTCCTCTCCTCATTAGCTGATCATCTGTATTGATATTCCTCTCCTCATTAGCTGATCATCTGTATTGATATCCCTCTCCTCATTAGCTGATCATCTGTATTGATATCCCTCTCCTCATTAGCTGATCGTCTGTATTGATATTCCTCTCCTCATTAGCTGATCATCTGTATTGATATTCCTCTCCTCATTAGCTGATCATCTGTATTGATATTCCTCTCCTCATTAGCTGATCATCTGTATTGATATCCCTCTCCTCATTAGCTGACCATCTATATTGATGTTCCTCTCATTAGCTGATCATATGTATTGATATTCCTCTCATTAGGTGATCATCTATATTTATGTTCCTCTCCTCATTAACTGATCATCTGTATTGATATTCCTCTCCTCATTAGCTGATCATCTGTACTGATATTCCTCTCCTCATTAGCTATTCATCTGTATTGATATTCCTCTCCTCATTAGCTGATCATCTGTATTGATATCCCTCTCCTCATTAGCTGATCATCTGTATTGATATTCCTCTCCTCATTAGCTGATCATCTGTATTGATATTCCTCTCCTCATTAGCTGATCATCTGTATTGATATTCCTCTCCTCATTAGCTGATCATCTGTATTGATATCCCTCTCCTCATTAGCTGATCGTCTGTATTGATATTCCTCTCCTCATTAGCTGATCATCTGTATTGATATTCCTCTCCTCATTAGCTGATCATCTGTATTGATATTCCTCTCCTCATTAGCTGATCATCTATATTGATGTTCCTCTCATTAGCTGATCATATGTATTGATATTCCTCTCATTAGGTGATCATCTATATTTATGTTCCTCTCCTCATTAACTGATCATCTGTATTGATATTCCTCTCCTCATTAGCTGATCATCTGTACTGATATTCCTCTCCTCATTAGCTATTCATCTGTATTGATATTCCTCTCCTCATTAGCTGATCATCTGTATTGATATCCCTCTCCTCATTAGCTGATCATCTGTATTGATATTCCTCTCCTCATTAGCTGATCATCTGTATTGATATTCCTCTCATTAGCTGATCATCTGTATTGATATTCCTCTCCTCATTAGCTGATCATCTGTATTGATATCCCTCTCCTCATTAGCTGATCGTCTGTATTGATATTCCTCTCCTCATTAGCTGATCATCTGTATTGATATTCCTCTCCTCATTAGCTGATCATCTGTATTGATATTCCTCTCCTCATTAGCTGATCATCTGTATTGATATCCCTCTCCTCATTAGCTGACCATCTATATTGATGTTCCTCTCATTAGCTGATCATATGTATTGATATTCCTCTCATTAGGTGATCATCTATATTTATGTTCCTCTCCTCATTAACTGATCATCTGTATTGATATTCCTCTCCTCATTAGCTGATCATCTGTACTGATATTCCTCTCCTCATTAGCTATTCATCTGTATTGATATTCCTCTCCTCATTAGCTGATCATCTGTATTGATATCCCTCTCCTCATTAGCTGATCATCTGTATTGATATTCCTCTCCTCATTAGCTGATCATCTGTATTGATATTCCTCTCCTCATTAGCTGATCATCTGTATTGATATTCCTCTCCTCATTAGCCGATCATCTGTATTGATGTTTCGCTCCTCATTAGCTGATTATCTATATTGATGTTCCTCTCCTCATTAGCTGATCATCTATAATGATATTTCTCTCCTCATTAGCTGAGCACTTTTATCAACAGCATTGACAGTTTCCAGGAAGAAAAAAAAACAGTATTGGTGTATTATTGGTATAGTGTTGGTTTATTATTGGTATATTATTGGTGTAGTATTGGTGTATGATTGGTGTATGATTGGTATAGTATTGGTGTATTATTGGTATATTATTGGTATAGTATTGGTGTATTATTGGTATAGTGTTGGTATATTATTAGTATAGTATTGGTGTATTATTGGTATAGTATTGGTGTATTATTGGTATTGTATTGGTATAGTATTGTATTATTGGTATAGTATTGGTATATTATTAGTATAGTATTGGTGTATTATTGGTATAGTGTTGGTATATTATTAGTATAGTATTGGTGTATTATTGGTCTGTGATGGCATGGCAGCCTGTTCAAGGTCTCTCACCCCCTGCTGCCCAATGACTGCTTGGATAGACTCCTTCATCCCCGTGACCCTGACAGCAGGATAAGCGCTTTGGATGATGGATGGATGGATGATGGATGGATGGATGATGGATGGATGGATGGATGGATGGATGGATGGATGGATGGATGGATGGATGGATGGATTATTGGTATACCGATACATTTTGTCCTCAACATTAAACCTGTGATCTGCTTCTGAAATAGCCCCTCTAAGATTAACCCCTCCGTCTTATTTCCTGACCCCAAACTAGTCCTCACAAGTACACACACACACCACATATCCTCACAAGTATTATGACACAGCTACACACACACACACACACACACACACACACACACACACACACACACACACACCCCACATATCCTCACAAGTATTATGACACAGCTACACACACACACACACACATATTGCCCCCCCAGAAACAAACACATTTGTATCACTTTGAGGGAAGTCAACAAGGCCTATTTTCCCTCATATTTCATATCTGTATTGTTCTGTGCTGGCAGCCTCCTCCCTCCCTGTCTTACCCCTCCCTCCCTCCCTCCCTTCATCCCTTTCATCTGCCAGGTCAGGAATTATACGACAGCCAAACAGCCAGTGCCATGGATGCCCTGGAGTGTGGCCGTAATGCCCCTTCTAAAATGAAGTACCCACACGGCCGGTTTGGCATGCCCTGATTTGAACTGGCCGTTGTGCCCTTAAAAGAAAGGTGTGGTTTCCTCATTTAAAACTACATGCCACGCAGCACATAAACAGACTCACGATCCTCAGTGTCTGCATCATCACGCTGGACATCAAGTATATGTGTGGCAGCTAAGCATCACCACAAGCAGCTAAACACTGTAACGTTACAGTGGAAGTATTAATACACGTGTATTTTTAAGTTTACAGGATATTGCTGCATAGTGTTAGCTAACTACGAACGTACATAGTGTGTAACTTAGTCGATGTTTTTTGGTTTAAACATTAGGGTTAGCTAACGTGTTAGCTAGGTAACGTTACTCATCTTGAATCTTGCTAATGTTAGCTAGCAGTTAACGGTAGCTAACGTTACAGTAATCATGGCAAGAAAAAGCATTTGAGTTCTTACTCCCGAATAAGCGCCTCCATATTGGATTTAACTTAGAAGATCGTTGAGCTGTCATTTCCAGCCTGCCAAGGTTGTGAGTAACATGTCTGTGAATGTTCTCATTCATCCAGGTCATGGTTCTCCACAGGAGTTGAATCAAGTGCAACTGGACTTGCTATATATCCGTGAAGACGTTTCGCCTCTCATCCAAGAGGCTTCCTCAGTTCGTGCCTTCCTGACTAGACCAATCTAGTCTGACTGGCTGCTGATGAGACTCAGAATTTATCCTCTAGGAGTCGTTGTCAGAGCTATAGATATGCATGGCTCTTTGTGATCCGATGTTTACCAACGCCCGTCGCTAACATAGCCATAGGTATGAGTGGCTCTTTTGAGTACCGATGTTTGGCCGCGCCCGTCGTTATCGGAGCTATTGATATGCGTGGCTCTCCTGAGCTCCGATGTCCAGCCGGGCCCGTCGTTATCGGAGCTATTGATTTGCATTTGTTTAGCAGCGACGGTCGTTGGGGGTGTTAGTTTCCACTTCATTGTTCAATGGTCATGAGAGTCGTTGGAGCCGTTAGTGACCGACTGTTGTTCTTGGAGGCCAGGCTTCTTGAGTCTCCTGGGTAGAGATGAAAGGACGGCATTGTAAGTGGGAGATAGGTGGTGTCGCAGACCTCCTCCTCCGTTGAGGGATGGTTTTTCCAGTTTCACATAGATGGCTTCCTTCACCGCTCTTTCAAACCATCTATCTTCCCTGTCCAAAATGTGTACGTTGCTGTCCTCGAAGGAGTGTGTCTTCTCCTTTAGGTGCAGATAGACTGCTGAGTGTTGTGCTGAGGAGTCTGGCCTTCTGTGTTGGGCCATCCGTTTGTGTAGTGGTTGTTTGGTTTCTCCAATGTATAGGTCAGTGCAATCCTCATTGCATTGTACAGCATACACCAGATTGCTTTTCTGGGTGTGTGGTACATGGTCTTTGGGATGAACCAGTCTTTGTCGGAGTGTGTTGCTGGGTTTGAAGTATACCGGGATGCGGTGTTTGTTGAAAATTCTCCTGAGTTTGTCAGGAGACCCCAGAAACATACGGGATGACTGTGCTCTTCCTTCTGTTCCTTTTCTCCTCGTCGCTCACCTGGTTGGTCTTTCTGGAACGTGTTGCAGTTTTCACCAAGTCCAACTGGGGTAGCCGCAGGTTTTTAAAGCTCCCCTCAGGTGTTTGTGTTCTTCCCGTTGGGCCTGGGTGCTGCTGGGCACATTATCAGCTCTGTGTTGCAGAGTTCTGATGACGCTCAGTTTGTGTTCCAGCGGGTGGTGTGAGTCGAAAAGTAGATATTGGTCTGTGTGTGTAGGTTTCCTGTAAACCCCAATGTGGAGGCTCCTGTCTTCCCCAATGTGGACGTCACAGTCCAAGAAGGGCAAACTGTTGTTCTTTACATCTTCCCTTGTGAACTTAATGTTCTTGTCCACTGAGTTGATGTGTTTGGTAAACGCTTGCACCTCTTGTGTTTGGATTTTGACCCATGTGTCGTCCACATATCTGAACCAGTGGCTCGGAGGTGTTCCTCTGAAGGAGTTCAGGGCCCTGTGTTCTACCTCTTCCATATATAAGTTGGCCACAATGGGAGAAACTGGTGAGCCCATTGCACAGCCGTGTTTCTGTCTGTAAAACTGGCCCCTGAATTGGAAATATGTAGTGTTCAGGCAAAGGTCCAGTAGTTGGCAAATCTGGTCGGGGCTGAGGTTGGTCCTATTGTGGAGGGTGTCGTCCCGTAGCAAACGTTGCCTCACAGTTTCCAAAGCCTCCACGGTTGGGATGCAGGTGAATAACGAGGTCACGTCATAGGATACCATGGTTTCATCCGGTTCCAGTTTTACGACTTGGACCTTGGGTAAATTGTTGGTATTTAATCAACAGCTATGGTGAAGTATAACGGTAATGTTACTGTATTTAATTGCGGCAAACATAAAATTATGCTAGGGATAGAGGGGGGATACGATAACGTTACATATTATCAGACAGTGTAGAATAGTCAAAAACAGGTAAACCTGATCCTAGACTCACTACATGTAGTTTGCTGTCCTCTTGTGGCCGACAGCTCGTTGGCATTTGCTGTGAGATCTGACGGGTTGCTACTTTTTCAGCGCTATGCCATGAAAGGAGCACAGAAAGCGTGAAATGGAAAGGGAACGAGACAAAATTGCGAGTAAATATCGTAAACTGGAAACCTTTTTCACTAGGTAAGTTGAGCCCAATCTGGATACAGCATTCAGTAATATTCAATTTCCAATTTATATCGATAAAATAAATGGAATATAAATTGAACAATAAATACATAAAATATTAAATTATTAAAATATAATTCAAATGATTAATAAATAAATTGATGAAAGGATTAGACCATTGATTAATTAATTCAACAATACATATATATTTGCAGGACCTCCAAAAATCAGGGACACACTGATCAAGAAGACTCACAGGTACCCCAAAGTGGTCAGGTTCAGTCAGACTCACAAGAGCCACAAAGTGATCAGGGTCAGTCAGAACCAGAGCCCCAACGTGATCAGGGTCAGTACAGTTTTAATAAACTCAGTACTGTTTTTCAACTCACTGACTCCTAATTGTTGACTGTGTACTGTTTTGTCTTCATACAATGTAATGATCACTTATTGTTATTGCACCATTGGTTTTGGCCTTGGTGCCCTACATTTTGGCCGCGATGCCCCAATAAATTTGTATTTATCAAAGGCCAAAGTGGCCTTGCCCTAAAAATGACTTAATTCCAGGCCTGATCTGCCTCTCCCTGTACTCCTCTTCTATCCTCCCTCTTCTTCTCCCCCATCTTACAATTTCTGCCACTCTCTCTCTTGCTCTCCTCCTTCCTCCTCTCTTCTCCTCCTTCCTCCTCTCTTTTGCTCCTTCCTCCTCTCTTCTGCTCCTTCTTCCTCCCTTCTCCTCTCTGCTGCTCGTGTGTTGGCTGGAACAGATGAGGTGATGATGTTCAGTGATCAATAGCCACACTGGCCATATTGATCCAGCCTGCCAGCTCTAATGAACAACTCCATGATCGCCTCAGCCTGAACACTCCCTGGCTATGGAGGAATGGATGTGGCGGCACGGTGGCCCAGTGGTTAGCACTGACTGGTACCTCACAGCAAGAAGGGCCTGGGTTTGAACCCCAGGCCGTCCTAGGTCCTTTCTCTGTGGAGTTTGCATGTTCTTCACATGTCTGTGTGGGTTTCCTCCGGGTGCTCCAGTTTCCTCCCACTATCAGTAAGACATGCATGTTAAGGGTTAATACTCCTGCCTGTGCCCCTGAGCAAGGCAATGGAGAGAAGAAGTGGAGGTGGTCCCTGGGTGCTGCAGCTGCCCACTGCTCCTATGCAACAGGATGTTTACATGCACAGGACACAGTGGATGTAAGAATACAATGACAACATAAAAACCGACTTTCATGGATAGAGCCAAGGAGGAATCTGCCCACTAACACAGACACAAACACACAGACACGCACACAGACACACAGTCACAAACACAGTCACAGACACAAACACACTCACAAACACACAGACACAGACACACACACACACACACACACACACACACGCACACACACAGACAGGATGATGCCTGGCTGGCGGAGTAACTGACTGGATAGATAACCAGCTGGCCAAATGCTGAATGAATGGATGAGCTGGCAAGCTGACTGACTGACTGACTGACTGGATCAATGATGTGTGGCTGACTTGAAGAGACTGTATTGAATAAACAACAAAGTAGAAGTATCTGACTGTACTTTATCCCATAATCCTTTGTACACCCTATGGCATCACTGTACAGTACTCAGAAACTTACATGTTTTGAACTCTGCAGCTCAGAACTCCATGTTGTGTGTGTGTGTTGGGTTTGTGTTGTGTAGTTTGGTTGAGAGAGATGGGATGAGGGCTGTCATTTCACCTCTACTGTCAGCAGAAGGATGAGGCGCGCGCACACACACACACACACATATATATATATAATATAATCCAGTGAGTCACGTAAATTCTTTATGAGACAGTACAAGCCTGTTTCCTGCCATAAGCAATCATCAGCTGTCAATAAAACTACAGTTAGAACCAGTACAAGTGGTATACATACTAATAAGAATAAGAACAATAACAATAATACAAAAACTACATGTTACAGCTTTGGGAGGATCACAACTGACTTCAGAACAATTTATTTCAGAGTTTGGGGCAGTACCAGGATGCTAAGGAAAAGGTCAATGTTGTGGCCTGATGGAGGAGTGTGGAGAGGTTGGGAAGGGTGGAGGAGTGTGAAGCATAAGAGAGTGTTGAGGATCCTGTTGGACTGTGAAGGAGTGATGAGTGTGGAGCAGCGGAAGCTGTGAGGAAGCATGCATACTTAAAGGGAGTGTTGATGAGGTTAGAAGAGTTGGGGATTGTCAGGCATTGTGGAGGCATTTATTTCTCACCTCTTTCTTACAGGCACAAGAGGAGCAAGGCCCGGACCACCACGCAACGTGCAAGGATCACACTGGCCGAGTCCCTAAGCCTGTGGCAGATCAACATGTATGAACTGTTCCTGTGGGTCAGATGTTCAGTGCTGGGCAGCTGGCTGTCTGCCCTACTGGGCCTTCTGTACTGAGTTAGCTCCAGAGATATGGCTCCACACTGGGATAGGACACGGCATACCAGAAGGACCTTCTGTACTGCATTAGCTCCAGAGATATGGCTCCACATTGGGATAGGACACGGCATACCAGAAGGACCTTCTGTACTGCATTAGCTCCAGAGATATGGCTCCACACTGGGATAGGACACGGCATACCAGAAGGACCTTCTGTACTGCGTTAGCTCCAGAGATATGGCTCCACACTGGGATAGGACACGGCATACCAGAAGGACCTTCTGTACTGCATTAGCTCCAGAGATATGGCTCCACACTGGGATAGGACACGGCATACCAGAAGGACCTTCTGTACTGCGTTAGCTCCAGAGATATGGCTCCACACTGGGATAGGACACGGCATACCAGAAGGACCTTCTGTACTGCGTTAGCTCCAGAGATATGGCTCCACACTGGGATAGGACACGGCATACCAGAAGGACCTTCTGTACTGCATTAGCTCCGGAGATATGGCTCCACACTGGGATAGGACACGGCATACCAGAAGGACCTTCTGTACTGCATTAGCTCCAGAGATATGGCTCCACACTGGGATAGGACACGGCATACCAGAAGGACCTTCTGTACTGCGTTAGCTCCAGAGATATGGCTCCACACTGGGATAGGACACGGCATACCAGAAGGACCTTCTGTACTGCGTTAGCTCCAGAGATATGGCTCCACACTGGGATAGGACACGGCATACCAGAAGGACCTTCTGTACTGCATTAGCTCCAGAGATATGGCTCCACACTGGGATAGGACACGGCATACCAGAAGGACCTTCTGTACTGCATTAGCTCCAGAGATATGGCTCCACACTGGGATAGGACACGGCATACCAGAAGGACCTTCTGTACTGCGTTAGCTCCAGAGATATGGCTCCACACTGGGATAGGACACGGCATACCAGAAGGACCTTCTGTACTGCGTTAGCTCCAGAGGTATGGCTCCACACTGGGATAGGACACGGCATACCAGAAGGACCTTCTGTACTGCGTTAGCTCCAGAGATATGGCTCCACACTGGGATAGGACACGGCATACCAGAAGGACCTTCTGTACTGCGTTAGCTCCAGAGATATGGCTCCACACTGGGATAGGACACGGCATACCAGAAGGACCTTCTGTACTGCGTTAGCTCCAGAGGTATGGCTCCACATGGGGATAGGACACGGCATACCAGAAGGACCTTCTGTACTGCATTAGCTCCAGAGGTATGGCTCCACATTGGGATAGGACACGGCATACCAGAAGGACACTGGAAAACTACAACTGGGCTGGAAATGTTGTCATATACAGCATTTTCATCTGTTTATAAGATACACTGTGCATATGAGATATACTGTGATATACTGTCAGCATGTCTGACCACACATGCTCGGGTCCTCTACCAGAGGCCTGGGAGTTGAGGGTTAGCTAAGATACTGCACAGAATCCTGACTCCCAGGCCTCTGGAAGAGGACCCGAGCTTGAGAAAGACACACACACACACACAAATATATATATGCAGAAAAAACAGACTTAAGCAATAGAGGTTACCTGAGACTCAAACAAAGATGCAAAGAGAAAAAGAAAAGCTGATAAAAGTCTGACATCCCAGAAGTCGTTAAGCATCTGACCTTCATCCCTAGTCAAGCAAACAGCTGGTCTGTCCCCCTGCCAGTTTTTAACACAGACAATTTAGCTGAACCGAGGACTAGGACACGAGCATGCCTCATTTTGTAGACCAAGGACGGAAGTAACCACTGAATACCTGAGCATCACCCTTCACCGTGTAGTGCATGTAGGGGTGCATTGAGGACCGGTACTGATAGCCATGACGTCACACCAACAACGACCTCAATACTGGAGGGTGCTTGCAAAGTCCACATGACACTCATGTTATGTGGGATTCCTGGAAGTCCGGTGGGAACGTGTCATGACATGGATGATATATGATTTGAATCAACTGTTTCCTTCCCAGGGTGATGCTCAACAGTTAACACTCCATATATGTTTTGAACATGTGCAGACCTAAGACCACATCAAAACACCTGGTTTCCTCAACATATAGGCCGCACTGAATATCAGTCTTAGTCACCTACGTTTTTGTAATTGCTGCCTTGTGCGGGGTGAGTTCAGTACTTTACTGGTCGTAGGTCAAATACGTACATTGCACAAGGACAGCAGCTGGCCACTTCCTGACCTCAGCAGTCCATGTTTAACCCACGTCACAGTATAATCATGGCTTTGCATGAACGTGGATGGGCCATTTCTCAGTTTCGTATTCCCGCTTTGATTATCACTGTTTTATACTTCTCTCGTCTTTTGTGTTTTCTTTGTCCTTTACTTTTCCTCTGTCCACTTCTCTTGCTGCTACTCTCCCCCATCACTTCCCCTACGTTGTTGGAGTTCTCTCTTGCTGTGCTGTCATGTTAGCCATTGGCTGTGACCTACTATTGCCTTTTATGTGTTGCCATGTACACCGTAGTGACTGTTAATCAGAGATGTGCACGACTGCACGGTCCAAACAGATGTTGAGAAACATCTGCCAGCTTCATGTTACCTTCTTCCTTGGATGTCCAGTTGGTTGGATGAGCTGTCAGGAGTCAGGACCATGGGGTTAGGAGAGAAGACCCTGAACACTCACTGGCTATGGATGAAGATTGAGTGTACTGATTAAAACTTGTCTGGCAATCAAGGCGCCGGACCCCCCCCCCCCCCGCCTTCACCCAACTATCAAGCGGAGATGATTGACAAATGCGTAATTTCGTTTCAATACACTGCAACACGCCATCAATTTTATCCCTCTGTTGCCCCCCCACTCCCCTCTTCACTCCCCCACTCCCCTCTTCACTCCACTCCCCTCTTCACTCCCCCACTCCCCTCTTCACTCCCCCACTCCCCTCTTCACTCCACTCCCCTCTTCACTCTCACTCCCCCACTCCCCTCTTCACTCTCACTCCCCCACTCCCCTCTTCACTGTGTGTCCTAACCAGCCTTGCAGTTAGGACGTGATCATGAGTACTGACGGCGAGGATACTGACAAGCAGACAGCAGCAGACCCACCAACAAGCAGCGAGCCAGCGTTGCCGAAGCAGGGGACAGTGACACGGGTACACAGAGTACAACAAACAAACAAACAAAACAAACGAATCAAACAAACAAAACAAATGAATCAAACGGAAAGGGGGGATGGATAGAACCAGCAGAAACATAGAGCCATGCTCCCTAAAGTTCCTGGCAACACGTCAGGAGCGGTGGCCGTGTCTCCGCCCCTCACAGCTGCCGGACCATGGTGAGTCTGACACTAGCCACCGAGGTGCTGCAGGAGGTGCTGCAGCTGAATCTCTATTCACAAAGGCCTACGTTCCCTCATCATGTTCACTTAAGCAGGCTCCATGTCTTCACTGGGCCCACGTGATGTGTGCTTGGAGAAGCTGATTCACTTCGTTCATCACTGAATAAACTGGAAGTCCCCAACAGAAAGTTGACGGTGTTTACATTGCTCCATCATCTTGCTTTACATTACAACATGTCCATCTGGTCAGGGCGGCACAGTGGTTAGCGCGGTCGCCTCACAGCTAGACGGTGCTGGGTTCGAGCCCCGGGGTAGTCCAACCTTGTGGGTGGTCCCGGGTCGTCCTCTGTGTGGAGTTTGCATGTTCTCCCCGTGTCGGTGTGGGTTTCCTCCGGTTTCCTCCCACAGTCCAAAGACATGTAGGTCAGGTGACTCACCGTACTAACTTGTCTCTATGTGTGTGTGTGTGTGTGTGCTTTACTTGCACAGCAGCGAGTCTAGCCTACATGGACAACCTGTTTGCTCCCTCCCATATCCTGGGTTAGATGAGGACATGATGGATGAAATATGTAGGCTACCAGTAGGATATTAGCCAGGTGAGGGAGGAGGGAGGGGATCGGGCACGTTTTGGGCTTTTTTGGTGGTTGTGTAAAGGTGCATGTGAAAGGTATGGCCTGTTCATTCATGTGTCTTGCCTGATTGGCAGACAGGAATGGCATGTGGACATATGTAGTCGCTGCTTCTGCTCCTACGTGCGTGCGTGCGTGCGTGCGTGTCTGTCTCTTGCAGACTGCCGATGCCACATGGCGGGGAAAAGCGTGTAAAAACTGTGGCTGTTACAGATTCAGTCCCTAGAATTGACCCTTCGCTAAGGCCCGCCCCCCCCTTAGTTACTGTTGCTAAGTGCGTCGAGCTTTAACATTATTTTACGGTTAATAAAAGTAATGACTTACCTTGCAGCAGACAAAGCTGTGCTTGCTGACCTTTGAGGGGTTCGACTGGATTTGAGGACGTCCACATAGCTTTATCCACAGCCTACACTTTTCAGGGTTTGATTTTGGTTTTGGAAAGGGAAAAAAAAAACGTACATCTCCTTCCAACCTCTCCGGGTAACGAGTGTCGCTGTTACAAGTTCCCCGAGCACAACGTTTAACCACAACTAGCTAAAAGTCCACAAAACTAGCCCGAACATGAAGAAACTGAAACTTTTGCATCGGAGTGAACGGAGCGCCGCCATGAAAGTGTCGGAGCTCTGTCGGAGCCTGTCCCATGCTGCGCTGTGACTGGCCAGTCTGCGCTTCGGGGGCGTGGCTTAGCGAAGGGTGAATTGACTCATTCTTCTTACAAGCGCATGATGCGAGACCAGTTCGGGCAGAAACCCTTTTCAGTACAGTCATTGCAGAACACAACTTGCCGTTAGCTGCTGCAGACCATGCCGGACCACCCTTTAGGAAGATGTTTCCCGATAGTGAGATAGCCAAGCAGTATGGCTGTGCCAGAACCAAGATGGCCTCCGTAGTAAAAACACTGGCCAGGAATGCTGACGAGTGCATTACAGAAGCAATGAAACACTCTCCCTTCAGCCTTGCTACAGATGGGAGCACAGATAAGGAAGACATAATGTACCCCATTGTGGTTAGGATTTTTGATGCCAGTCTTGGGAGGGTAGTTGTGATGTTGCTCAGGATTTGTGAATCAAGAGGGTCTACTGGAAGAGCAATATTTGAATTGCTTGATGGTGAACTGAAGAAGAGAGGCATACCATGGTCAAATTGTGTCAGCTTTGCAGCTGACAATGCTGCAGGTATGCAAGGTTTGGGGAAAGGCGTAGCAGCTTTTCTGAAGGCACAAAATCCACAAATGTGCCTGGTTAGTTGTGTCTGCCACCTGATACACTTAGCTGCAGAGAGGGCATCAAGGCAGCTTAGTGTGAACATTGAGGACTTCCTTATCACCATTTATGACTATCTGGACAAAAGCAGCAAGAGAAAGTCAAGTCTACATGACATACAGATTGTGTGATGCAGAGGTGAGGAAGAACCTCAAACTGGCCTCCACAAGATGGCTGTCTTTGGGCAGTGTGTGAACCATCTACTGCAACAGTGGGGTCCTCACTGTTTTCTTTGAAAATGAGGTGGATGCAGGAAAGAAAGAGAAGACAACCCTCAGGTTCCTCCAAGTTGCCAAAGCCTCCATCTGGTCCTACCCAGAAATGTAAAGCCACACCACTTGCCAGTACAGCAGAAGTTAAAGCTCCTGCACACCTTGCTGCAGAGTTTGACTTAACCGGATTCCTCTTCAAGCAAAACCCTCGGGGATGAATAAAGTATTCTGATTCTGATTAAAGAGAGCTGCAAAAGAAAAAACAAAACCCAAAAGACCCAAGAATGAAGAGAAAAAGGATCTGACAGAACCTGAGAAGGTACTTCAGTTCCTCAACAACCGCATGTCAAAGGAGTATTCACTCTTTTTGAAGAAATGCATACTTGTTTTTGACATCAGCAACCAAATACTTCAAGAAGAGAAGCCATGCATACATATCCTGCTTCCAAATTTGGAGCTGCGACTGCAAAAGGTATTGCTTTCTTTCTGTAAGCCTGAGCATGTGATCACTATGATGATTGAAATTGGAAGAGGTATCAAGCCAACAAGCACAAGGGAAAATCAGCTACCTGATGAGGAACTCTCAACTGGCTGGGACACCCAAGCCTTTATCCAAAGCCAGGGTAACCTAGAGCTGAAGCCATTCTTCAGAGATGTGGGGAAGTTCTTTTCATCTGCAGCTGACTATATGGTTTCCAAATGTCCATCTGGGGTGAGCTGCCTATACATGCTGTTGTGGCAGACATTGTAGCTAAGAGGCAATCTGTGAAATTCTGTTCTCTCCAGTTCTTTATCAGCTGCTATCCTTGTATTCTGCCTGAAGGGGTCACTGTGGATCAAGTGGAAGATGAGTTCCAGATGTACCAAATCACCAGCTTTGAGGACAGCATCCTCAGCAAGCGCAGTGATGAGGCCTGGCGAGACATTGGCCTGTTGAAGAGGGGAGGCAAGGAGATCTTCTCCAATCTTTTAGCAGTCATGCTTTGGATTTGGGATATTGGTTGTCTTCCATAGCAATGCTGATTGCGAGAGGGTTTTCAGTCCCATTACCAAAAACAAGACCCAATACAGAGCCAGCCTGAGCACTGATATGCAAAGGGGGCTGTCTATCACATGGAAGGCTTCAGTGATGCTCTGCTCAGAAAGGCCAAGCTAGCAAGCTATGAGGCGAAGTGGTCAAAGCAGTCAAGTAAAAATGCTTCCTGCAAGTCAAAACCCAGGGCTTCAGCCTGCTCTGAACTGACTATATTAAATGAGTTAACTTACTTGGTTATTCATTTATATAACACTTTTACATGTTCAAAAAAATGTCTCAGCTCTGTATGTTCTGTTGAGCAGCTTTCACTGGTACAGTTAAATACATGTGCTTAAAGGGGACATAGCATGCACCTTTTGTGATTTTCTGTTATTTATATACAGTTATTATGTTGGATGTCTATCTTAAAACATGGACAAAGTTCAAAACTTGAGAGGTGAACGTATGTAAAAATGCTTCCTGTAAGTCAAAAACGTCCGATTGTTCACACATGCCCACAAACGGCCGTCTATTCCAAAATGTAAATATGTCTTCATTAAGGGAATTCTTCTCAAGAATATATGGTTCTATTGATTTCTTCATAGCCCATGTACCTGTTGAATAACTTGATGATATGGTGGTGAGTGGGGAAATGACTGTGTGCAAAGTGAAGTGGTGCGAAAGCATGTGAACTAAGCTTTACACGATTGTGGTACTCAAAATATTTTCCCAAGGTTGGCAGGTCTGCGGCTAGGAGGTTGTGCAGACAATTTTTTTTTCCTATACTGTTCACAATTCCAGTCACGTCACGTATACTTACAGTGAGGTCCAAAATCTGAGTACACTACCAACACGTTTTTCATCACTGATCCCTACTCATTTGCTATATCTGAAGCAAGATTATATCAGTTTTGACTAACACAAGTCAAAATATTTTGCTGATAATTAGGTCACATTTCCATCAAAATATCTATTCACCATTAATTAGTTTGTATTCTGTTTGGCATTGATTTGACCATTTTTGTGCATGATTTGAGAATCTTTTATTATTTGAGAGGATTGCAGGTGATGCTGCAGTATGTTTCATCCTTTCCCTTTTCAAATGTTCCCTTAGATCAGTGGTCACCAACCTGGCTCCTGGAGAGCTACCATCCTGCCAGTTTTCACTCCGACACTAATTTAACACACCTGGTTCTACTGATAACCTACTTACCAAGGCCTTAATTAGTTGAATCAGATGTGTTAAATGTGGGTTGAAATTAAAACCACCAGAACAGTAGCTCTCCAGGGGCAGGGTTTGTGACCACTGCCCTAGATATTCCATGGTGTTAATAACTGCTAACTTTAGAGAGGGAAAGTCAAACAAGTCAGCACTCATTCTTAGCTTTAAATATTCTTGGTAAAGCTTTGTTTTATTGCTCTGCTGGAAAATTAATCCTACACAACTTTAAACCATAAGGGATGACCTGCCTCTGTAAAGTGGTACTTCTCTTTTTTTTGACAATGTGTAACATGTAAGCACAGTACATGTATATGCCAGAGATGCTCACAAGTCATTTTTTGCAAGTCCAAGTCAAGTCTCAAGTCTTTGAGGGGCAAGTTCAAATCAAGTCTCAAGTCTTTGAGCTAAAGTCCAAGTCAAGTCAGAAGTCTTTGGTCAAAAGTCCAAGTCAAGTGTCAAGTATTAGGTCACAAGTCAAGTCTCAAGTCTCTTATGGTTGTAATTAGTGTTTGATCAACTGCTGCATGCCATCCGTTCTGCTTAGAACACTGCATTGCTATATCTAAGGAATGCAAAGCATGTACTGCGTTATCATCACTCCTTTATCTATTAGCATACAATATCAGCACTGATTAGTTGTTTGGTGTATGATCACTTTAAACAGGCTATTGCAATGCAATGTGAAAAAAATACACAATGGAAGCTTTCCTTTAAAGTTAATAACTGTATTTTGCAACATTCTTGTTATTTTTTTGCTCTGCACACCAGGGTACATGGTATTGTTTGTCTGTGTTGAGCATCACTTATCAATTATCAGTAATTTACTTTTTGGCTGGATAGCACAACCTTCTCATGCTTAACATTTTTCAGTGTTTAGATTTTGAAGAAAAATTCTGAATTGAAAGTGAACTGACCCCAACCATGGTGCAACAAAAACTGATGGCAGATAATTTGCTCAGAAAATTTTTTTAACAATAACGAATAATAAAACAAAATAAAATAATTATAATGATAAAGCCTGCAATAAGCTCAGACTGGTTGACCTTCTTCTCTTAATACACTGGGTATGGGCCACAAAACATGGCTATATTTCAGAATGGTTACATTTCAAATGGTTACATTTCAGAATGGTTATTTAAATGGTTATATTTCAAAAAGATCAAGCTTGACAGTGTCGTTGCAGTAAGCCTGGCTCAGTGAGGGTGCATTGTAAGGCCTCCGTGACTAAATACTCTCTTCAATGGCGCCCTGGTGGCAGGAACAGCGAGCACTCTCATATCCACAAGATAGAGTCTTGGGAAGACCTTTGCGTGCCTTTTCCAGAAATCCAGGCAGTCCACTTATTCATCAGAGGACACCTGGATGTAGCGAATGAGCTCGGCCTTGACAGATGAGCCGTGGTCTACATTCTTCTTGTTGCTTTCTTTCTGAGACTGCGATATAATAAACACATTTACACATACAGGTTTCCTACACAGTATGGGAAAGTATGGAATTTGATTTTTCTAATTTCCAGGTGCGGATATGTATGGAAAAAAGGCAGTATGGAATAATATTTGTCCCTATTCTGTTTTCTAAAATATAAAATTCAGAATTTCTAAAAATAAACTGATGATACAAGCAGAGTGTTGTTCATGGCGTTTGGAGCGGGCAGTCAGTGCAGCCAAAATGTTTACCCCTGTGTGAGAGCGTGCGGGCCAGAGCGAGCTTGACGCCGTCGAAAATAAGGCAGGAGGTATGACGTGCGACTGAACGCACAGTCCTGCGTGTAGTTGCGTCTACGCCTGCAAAGCAGCTCTGCCCCAAGTGCCCCAAGTGTACCAAAAACGGACGTTAGCGACCAAATTAGTTTGAAAGAAAATGCGGCAACATCTTTGAATTGCATATATACTGTACATAGTATCACAAATAACCAAATATCAAGCTTGTCTGAACATTTATGAGTTAGGCCGTGTGTCACGTATCGGGAAGGAACCCAAAAGCAGACGGGACAACCAGGTAAGGGAAGAATCCAGTCTTTATTGAAGTGACCGATCTCGGGGGTAGAGCAGGAGGTGGCTCTGTGGCAGGTAGGCAGGCAGGCAGAAGTCCATGAATGGCGACGTTCCAGCGAAGACTGGTCCATAGTGGAGGCCTTTTAAGGGTGAGGGCGATTGCCGGGGTGAAGGGGGGGGGTCAGCAGGTGTCAGCTGGTGTAGCAGGTGTCAGCTAGTGTAGCAGGTGTCAAGGGCGATCACTTTGATGCCAAGGGCGAGAGGCTGTGACAGTACCCCCCTCCGAGGGGCGCCACCGGGCGACCTACCAGGCCCGTCAGGGTGCGTCCTGTGGAAGTCCCGGATGTGGTTCGCGTCCAGAACAAGGCGACGAGGGACCCAACACCTCTCCTCCGGGCCATATCCCTCCCAGTCCACGAGATACTGCAGGCCGCGACCGCGGCGACGAGAGTCCAGGAGACGACGAACGGTGTAAGCCGGATGATCGTTGATCATACGAGGAGGTGGGGGCGGGGGGGGCGGAGGAACTAGAGGGCTGGTAGAGACAGGTTTGAGGCAGGACACAGGGCAGCTTCAGACGGACCACAGAGGGGTTAATGACTTTGACAATGGGAAAGGGACCAATATACCTGAGGGACAGTTTTTTAGCGTCCGATTTCAAGGGTAGATCCTTGGTAGAGAGCCATACCTGGTCACCGGGGGAGTAGTCCGGAGCAGGGGTGCGATGACGATCCGCCAAGCGCTGGTAACGGCCGGAGGTCCTGAGCAGTGCAGCACGGGCTCGCCGCCAGGTCCGACGGCACCGACGGACATGGGCCTGGACAGACGGAACCAGAATGTCTACCTCTTGAGAAGGAAAAAGGGGGGGCTGATAGCCGTAAAGGCATTGAAAAGGGGACAACCCAGTAGCAGACGATGGCAAGGTGTTATGGGCATATTCTACCCAGGGGAGTTGTGAGGACCAAGAGGATGGGTTGGCAGACACCAGACAGCGGAGAACCGTCTCCAATGCCTGGTTGGCCCTCTCGGCCTGGCCGTTGGTCTGAGGATGGAACCCCGATGACAGGCTGACGGTGGCACCGATGGCAGAGCAAAAAGCCTTCCAGACAGCAGAAGTGAACTGGGGGCCACGGTCAGACACTATATCACGGGGAAGACCGTGGACCCGGAAAACCTCCCTGACCAGCAGATCCGCAGTCTCTCGGGCCGAAGGCAGTTTAGACAGGGGCAAAAAGTGAGCAAATTTGCTGAAGCGATCAACGACAGTCAGTACAACGGTGTTACCGTCGGAGGCGGGCAGACCAGAGACGAAATCCAAGGACAGATGCGACCAGGGACGGTGTGGAACGGGCAGGGGGCGCAGCAGACCGGCACTGGCCCGAGTGGAGGGCTTATTCTGGGCACAAACAGGACAGGCAGAAACAAAAGACCCAGTATCCTCCGTCATGGAAGGCCACCAGAACCGCCTACGGAGGAAGGCTAGGGTATGGGTTAATCCAGGATGGCAGGTGAGTTTGGAAGAGTGAGCCCACTGCAACACACTAGATTTAACAGCATCTGGAACAAACAAGCGCCCAGGGGACCGTTACCTGGGTCAGGCTGAGTCTGTTGTGCTGCCATGACCTCCCTTTCAATGTTCCAGGTGACAGCCGCAGATGCAAACCACACAGGTAGAGGGAACGATGGTGTCAGGTTGGAGCTTGGGCTCAGACTCCTCCCCATGCACACGAGACAGAGCATCGGGCTTGGCATTCCTGGAGCCAGGTCTGTACGTCAAAGAAAAATTAAAACGACCAAAAAAGAGCGCCCACCTGGCTTGGCGCGCGGTGAGTCGCTTTGCTGACTGGATGTATTCCAGGTTCTTATGGTCAGTCCACACTATGAAAGGAAGCTCAGACCCCTCCAGAAAATGTCGCCATTCCTCCAGTGCCAATTTCACCGCCAGGAGCTCACGATTCCCCACATCATAGTTCCTTTCAGCTGGGGAGAGACGGCGAGACAGGAAGGCACAGGGGTGTGTCTTGCCATCCTCGCTGGACCGCTGAGAAAGGACCGCCCCCACCCAATCTCAGAGGCGTCCACTTCTACAACGAATTGCTTGGTTGGGTCTGGCTGGATGAGGATAGGGGCTGTGGTGAAGCGGTGCTTGAGGCTTGGAAAGCTACCTCTGCTACAGCGGTCCACAGGAACTGTCTTGAGGTGGAGGTAAGAGCGGTTAGTGGGGCCGCAACGCGGCTGTAGTTGCGGATGAACCGTCTGTAGAAGTTGGCAAACCCGAGGAACCTCTGAAGCTGCTTACGGCTGGTCGGGCTTGGCCACTCAAGAACCGCTCTGACCTTGGCGGGGTCCATTCTCACCTGCCCATCGGCCACGATGTAGCCCAGGAAGGTGACTGAAGGGGCATGGAATTCGCACTTCTCTGCTTTTATGAAAAGGCGGTTCTCCAGTAGCCGCTGAAGGACTTGGCGGACGTGCATGACATGCTCTGACAGGTCTCTGGAAAAAATCAGGATATCATCCAGGTAAACAAAAACGAAACGATCCAACATGTCACGTAGGACGTCATTGACCAGACTCTGGAAGACAGCTGGGGCATTAGTGAGACCAAACGGCATCACCAGATATTCAAAATGCCCCAGGGGGGTGTTGAAGGCAGTCTTCCATTCATCTCCGTCTCGAACCCGGACCAGGTGGTAAGCATTGCCGAGGTCTAGTTTAGTGAACACTGTGGCTCCCTGGAGAGAATCAAAAGCGGAAGTCATGAGGGGCAGAGGGTACTTATTCTTGACTGTGATGTTATTGAGGCCTCTATAGTCAATACACGGCCGGAGGGTCTTGTCCTTCTTGGCCACAAAAAAGAACCCCGCACCAAGGGGTGATGATGACGGGCGAATAAGACCAGCAGCCAAGGAGTCCTTGATGTACCTCTCCATGGACTCCCGCTCAGGCTTGGATTGGCTATATAGGCGGCTGCTGGGGAGGGGAGCGCCTGGCAGCAGGTCAATAGCGCAATCATAGGGGCGATGAGGAGGCAGGGAGAGAGCTTGCTGCTTGTTGAACACGGCTTGGAGGTCATGGTACTCTGGAGGCACCAGTGACAGGTCAGAGGTCTCAGAGCTTGACACCTGACAGGGGACAGACTGAGGCAGAGCAGACTGGAGGCATATGGCATGACAGACGGGACTCCAACTTGAAATTCTGGCCGATGACCAATCAATATGGGGACTATGCTTAACCAGCCAGGGATGACCAAGTATAATGGGAACAAAGGGAGAATTGATAACGAAAAAGCTTAACTCCTCTTGATGGTTTCCCGACAACAGGAGGCGCACAGGCTCGGTCTTAGAGGTTATCCGGGCCAGGAGACGTCCATCCAGGGCATTAGCTTCAAGAGGCTGGTCCAGACTCACAGTGGCAAGACCTAGCTGCTTCACAACACCTGCATCCAAAAAGCTTTCATCAGCTCCAGAGTCAATTATAGCCAAAAGTTTAGTGGACTGACCTTTAAAACTGATGGTAGCTTGCAACTGGGTACGTGGACGAGGAGACAGAGGGCAGACAGTTGGGTTCACGAGGATCCTCCTCCTCCCTCGTGAGCCTTCTAGTTTGACGGAACGGTGAGGGCAGGAGGCGAGAAAGTGACCAGGCTTACCACAATACAAGCAGCTGTTCTCGGTGATGCGGCGTTGACGCTCCTCCGGGTTGAGCCGGAAGCGGCCGAGTTGCATCGGCCCCGAAGCTGGGGAAGAGTCACGCCTCGAGCTTTCTCGGAGGACGGCAACCTCAGTCGAGCGAGCTCGGCCCCCAGAGTTTGGAGGTGTGGCCCGTGGTAAGTTGTTGTGACCAGGAAAGCGGCGCGTCCTCTCTCGCCTCCGCTCCCGGAGACGGTTGTCCACGCGAATGGCCAGGGTAACCAATTCCTCCAACCCTCCAGGCTCGGGATAGGAAACCAATTCGTCCTTTATGGATTCGCTTCGCCCGTTGGAAAAGCCGGCCTGGGGGGACTCGTTGTTCCATCCGCTCTCCGCTGATAGCGTACGGAACTCAACTGAGTAGTCAGCGACGCTGCGGGAACCCTGGCGGAGAGAGATCAGTCTTTTTGACGCATCCTTTCCCCGCACGGGATGATCAAAAACCTGGCGAAAAGCAGTGGTGAACTCAGCGTAGGATGAGGAAGTGGAGGCCCGCATCTCCCACACCGCTGTAGCCCAATCCAGGGCGCTTCCCCGGAGAAGACCCATTATGTAAGCGACTTTGGCTCCATCCGTGGAATATGACTGGGGCTGCTGGTTAAACACAATCTCACACTGCATCAAAAAAGGGCGACAAAGTCCAAAATCTCCATCATACTTATCGGGCGGGGCAACCCATGGTTCCTTAGCCGAAGTTGATGGCGCTGGGGGTGGCGGAGCTGGAGGGGCGGATCCCGGGCTAGCGGAGGCACTAAATTGGGTCTGGATTCCGGAGATCTTTGAGCTGAGCCCACGGAGGGCGTCAGCCATCCCCTGTAGCACCTGGCTGTGCTGGCCGAGGACCGATTCCTGGTTGGCTACAGCCTGGCAGACCGTGGCCAGGTCTGTGGTGGAATGGTCTGCTGGGTCCATAGTGGCTGGAACGTACTGTCACGTATCGGGAATGAACCCTAAAGCAGACGGGACAACCAGGTAAGGGAAGAATCCAGTCTTTATTGAAGTGACCGATCTCGGGGGTAGAGCAGGAGGTGGCTCTGTGGCAGGTAGGCAGGCAGGCAGAAGTCCGTGAATGGCGACATTCCAGCGAAGACTGGTCCATAGTGGAGGCCTTTTAAGGGTGAGGGCGATTGCCGGGGTGAAGGGGGGGGTCAGCAGGTGTCAGCTGGTGTAGCAGGTGTCAGCTGGTGTAGCAGGTGTCAGCTGGCGTAGCAGGTGTCAGCTGGTGTAGCAGGTGTCAAGGGCGATCGCTTTGATGTCAAGGGCGAGAGGCTGTGACACCGTGATGTAGTTATCAGAAAAGTAAACGGACTTTCTTCTGTGTAAGGAAACCATACGGCTGCGTTCATCGTCGTTCCCATGGACAATGAATAAAGAAGGCTGCACAGACGCCGTGAAAATTATTTTACTTTTTTCAACTCATTTTCGGTTATTATTTAGTACAAAAAACACCAGAAAATATGGGAGGGGAAAATAATGTTACATTATTTATTCAATAAGTTATGGGAAAATAATACGAGTATTGGTAGCACTGGTTAGTCTACTTCCTCTTTGGGCAGAGATGATTGACAGTGGAACATCGTCCAGCTTTCTGCGTAGGAGTATGGACTGAATGACCACAAATGGGTAAATGCAAAGTTTTCCGAGGGCCGGCTTGACAATCCTAAGTATAAAGCCCGGTTGGCTAAGGATTCCAAATAGGAAAGAAAGTTAGATGCCAAACTTTGTGTAAAATCGTTCGACATCTCCAACATGGGGGAGGCGGCAATTGTAAGCCATATGCAAGCGCAAAAGCACTGTCGTCTTCTCCCAGTGTCCTCTGCACCCAGAGTCACGACGTTTTTGGCCCAAACCAGAGCGAGACCAAGACTGACCACAATAAGCGATGAACCCGCCAACGCACCGGATGATGAAAGGTGAGAACCTGAGCTAGTCATCCATCCATTCACCCATCCATTATCCAAACCGCTTATCCTGTTCTCAGGGTCGCGGGGATGCTGGAGCCTATCCCAGCAGTCATTGGACGGCAGGCGGGGAGACACCCTGGACAGGCCGTCAGGCCATCACAGGGCATTATAATAAATAATAACAGAAAATAAATAATAATACAAATAATCCCAGGATGTCAAAAATATGCTCCCTTGTGACCATGCAGTTACCACTAAGAGGGAAGGTCGACCTTAGTAAGAGACTGTATCACTGATCATGACAGTATAGTGGCCGCTGAGGTGCGTGACTGAGCTAGTCAGTCTAATCATAATAATAATAACAATAATAATAATAAGACGCAGACGTGGACCACCAAACGACACACCAGTGGCTGAGGAGCACTGGGCTGAAAGCAGATACGGAGTGCCTCATAATCACTGCACAAGACCAGAGCCTCGCAACCAGATCCTATCACCATCGCATCATCAAAGATGGAACAGACCCAGAATGCAGAATCTGCAGAATGTACAAAGAAACCATCGACCACATTGTCTCAGGCTGCCCGGAACTGGCAAAGACCGATACATATACAGGCACAACAAGGCAGCAGCATACCTGCACTGGAAGATCTGCAGGAGTTACAAGATCAAGACGATTGAGAAGTGGTACGAACATCGGCCAAGAACGGTCACTGAAAACAATGACGTCACCACCCTCTGGGACACGCCCATCCACACTGACAGAGAGATAAAAGCCAACAAGCCCGACATCGTTATCAAGGACAGGAAGCAAAAGAGGTGCATGCTCATCGACATGGCAACACCATCCGAAAAAACACCTCAGTGAAAGTCACAGAGAAGCTGAGCAAGTACAAAGACTTGGAGACTGAAATCAACAGGATGTGGGGAATGAAGACCGAAACACCAGCCATCATCGGAGCTCTAGGACTCATGAAGAAGGGAATGGAAAAGTTCACCAACCATATCGCAGGCAACATCAACATCTGTGCAGTCCAGGAGATTGCCCTACTCGGAACAGCCCACATATTACGACGAGTACTGTCAATCAAGTGACATCTGCCCTATAGTGCCTCAGGCCCATAGTTTGGACCTGGCTCTACAGGATGTAAAATATGAAACGTGAAGAAATAATAATAATGATAATAATAATAATAATAATAATAATAATAGTAATAATAATAATAAGGTCCATAGAATTTCAACCTCTCCTCCACGTGGCACGGACCGGGCAACGTAAGTATGGCAAGTGTATGTGAATGTTCTCATTCATCCAGGTCATGGTTATCCAAAGTAGTTGAATCAAGTGCAACTGGACTTGGTATATATATACCAAGTCCAGTTGCACTTCATTCAACTCCTTTGGGTAAGTATGGCAAGCCAGCATTACAAGCGGCCAAAGGGGCTCTGACAATTAAACACAACGAAGCAATTACGACTAACTAAATCACCATACCGCATCAGTCATCGCGCCGGTCAACAAGGACTGTGATCCCCAGCGAGGAACCAGGCTGGGATCAAAAAGTCTGTTAATGGAACAAACTATACCCACCAAGTACTTGTAACCAGGTTAAAATTAATGTTTTTATTTTATTTTCTTTGAGTATGAAATATCACCAAATCCTGTCTGTGTGCTGTTATTTGTGTTTACTACATTTTATTTTATGTCATTATTTACTTTTATGTATGTTTTATAACGACCGTCATATACTTGTACTGTCGCTTTAAGAGAGAGGTCTTGTGGGTACACGGAAGAGGGAACGCGGGAGAGGCCGTTTTTGTTTTGTGGGATGAGTCTCAAGCAGCGATCGAGCCGAGCCACGCGTGTTTCTTACCGTAGCACAGTTTTGCTGGTTGAGGAGAACGTAACCTTGAGTATCCCTGTAAGAAGATACTGCAAGCTGTGGGATAAAATACTTGTTTATCCTTCCTTACATCGGAGTCCCGTGGACGGTTTCTCCTTCTAACGCACACGAGTGAAGTCCGGGAAGTGGTTGAACTTCGACCCCCACGACCGTAAGAAACACCGCTCCCGCTGGAGGACTGGACGTTTGTCGAAGGGTTTGAAACCAAAATAAATGGCAAGGTGGGCCAAATAGAGTCCTGTGTGTCCCCGCTCCTTCCTTGATCATCATGATGATGATGATGATGATGAGAGACTGAGGGTCCCCCACAACACCTGGGGCCCCACACAACTAGAACACAACGCAGAGCTAATGATGAGAGTGACGGGCGTGCTGCAGGCTGACCAGCATAGAACAGCATAGGACTGCCCCCGTTACATTGGTGCCGTGACCCTCCTGGATTCTGAGAGCGACATCAGTTGCTCGCCGCGGGAGGCTGCTGTCGTCATCAAGCCCCAGACGTCCTCAGGTATTTCTATAGACTGTACGCTCATGTTACAGTGGACTGGAGTTGAGCTGTGTGGACACTGGACAGTCATAGCTGTGGTTACCATGGACTGGGCTTGTGAACAGGACATTTGTATATACTGAAGGAAGAAAAACACACGAAAAATAAAGGAAAAAAAGTTAATGTTGATGTGATTGAAGGACTCGTGTGAATAATCTATTGATGTAAACTACTGGATATCTGCATATGTGATTAATCTATTGGTGAATTTGTTGATTGTATGTGATTGTTTCAATATCTTAGTGCTTTCTAGATTCAATTATTTAAATGAATTGAGCTTTTCACTTTTTTATTTTATTTTTTATTTTATCTGACTGTTAGAGGTAGGAACATGGCAGAGGGTGGTTCGTATGTAGGTGGGGGTAACATTGCTAATCAGGATCTTTTGGATCGCCAGTGTGCTATGGAGAGGGGGTACCAGTTAGATGTGGGTGGGGGTTTACGGCTAGGTGTAGGTAGGAGTTTCGGGCAGCTCTTAGAGGGCGGGGAACCAGACACCAGAGCACCAGGACCTAGAGACCCGACCACATTTGGCACTCCTCAGTTCACCTCCACACGCTACGTAGAACGGGCCAGGCCAGGTATCAGCGAAGGGGCTGTGCTGGGTAACAGCGAGCAGCCAGTGGGTGAGTTAGCCATGCTCATTACTCAGTTAGCAGAGAAGATAGGAGAGTCAATCACTGCTAAGCTGCAGGAAACACAAATGCTTAGAAACACACACACAGACAGTGCTAGGTCTGCTGAACAGCGTTTGGAGACAGCTCCTAGTGTTAGAGTAGTAATGCAGACAGACGCTAGGGAGCCTCCTATTTTCAGGGGCGATAGCTCTGATAAGTTTACAGTTCATGAGTGGGAGAGCCTTATGACTTTGTATTTGAGGAAGCGAGCCATTCCAGTTAGTGAGCAGTCACATGAGATTCTAGCTAAGCTTATGGGGAAAGCAGGGGACGTGGTGAGGATAAAGCTGCGCAACACATCTGTCGACCACATAGCGAACCCCCACATTATTTTTGATGTACTGAAGCAACACTTTAGTGACCTCACATACTCGAGCATGCCCCTGGTGGACTTTTACAGTACGCTGCCCAAGCCAGGTGAGGATGCTATGGAGTATTGGATTAGGCTTAATAAGACAATGGAGGTGGCTGACGAATGCCTGAAGTGGCAGGGCCGTAGTATTGAAGAGCCAAGCCACGAGATAAGCATGATGTTTATCAAACACTGTCCAGATCAGTCTCTTGCCAATGTTTTTAAGTTCAAGTCCGCAGGGAAATGGTCTGCTAGCGAGATCCAAGAGAGGCTTGATGAGCACATGCTGGAGAGGAAGTCCCGTGTTGCTGCAGGTGGACAACGTGAAGCAGGCGCGGTAGAGCATAGGTTCCATTCACAGGTTCATGTCCCTGTAGTCGACGTGGCTCCCGACTTGAACACGACCGTGCCGGTGGTGCCATCTCCCGTCCCGGCTCATGCGTCATCTACACCGTCTCCCGCACCTGTCTTTGGCGGTGATGACTATATGAGGAGTTTGGTGAGCTTGCTAGACCGTTTGGTCACAATGCAGACTCAGGTTCCAGTTAGCGCTGCAGTCCGGACACCGACGCGGACTCAACCGCCAGCTAGCGCCGCAGGGCGGGTGCCAGACGCACCGCAGCGGTTGTGCAGGGTTTGTAAGTCTCCGGATCACTCCACATTTTCCCACTGCAGCCGGGAGAACCAATGTATAAACTGTTTGTCTCCTGGTCATTGGAAGAGGGACTGTCCTCACCCTCAGCCGCCCAACCAGCTCCGTTCTCAGCCTGGTGGAAGAGCTGGTTGTCAGTCTCGTCCGTTAAACTACTAAACCCACACCTAGAGAGGGATGGTGTGGGTAATGTAGATGTATCCCTCACTGATGTCTCCGACTTGGCTAAATGGTATGATGACAAGTGTGCCAAAGCACCTCAGGGTTCGCGTATAGTCATTCAGGCGACACAGAGGATTCAGGCTTTCAGTGACTTGTTCTATGCTCCTGTTCTTGTCAACCAGAGTGTGCAGCTTAATGGCATGTTGGATACTGGCTCTATGTCATGCAGTATCATTGAAAATGCAGTAGAGAAGCTCCGCTCTGGGGGTGTTTTACCTGAGAAGCAGCAGCCTGAAGAGAACATTGTCTTGATTGGCTGTGGTGGTCTGGAGACTAGGCCTGATGGTTTTTATGACCTCAACATGCAACTTTATGGTGTTTCCTTTGTCATACCCACTCTGGTCATGCCCGGTCAGCATGATGATCTGATAGTCGGCACAAACGTCATTAAACATGTGGCCCATGTACTCAAGAGTGGTACTGAGTACTGGGACATCGCGTCCAGACAGGAACATCCGTCTAGTCCTGACGTTGAACAGTTCCTGTCCATGTTCACGAATGTAGAGCGCTGGAGGGGTGGTGCTGTTCCTGAGAAGATAGGTACTGTTAAGCTCACCCAGGCCGTGACACTCTTACCGAGGCACGAGCACTTAGTCTGGGGCAGACTTCCTGCTAAGGTGCCTATGTCAGCTGGAAGCACTGTTGTTGTGGAGCCGACAGACTCCAAGGCCATGCCACGCGGTGTCCTCATAGGTCGACTTGTCACACCGCTCTGGGGTGATAGGTTGGTACCCATGACTGTTGTCAATCCATCTGACAAAGCCATCATGCTGAAAAGGAACTGCAAGTTGGCTGATGTGTTTCCATGCTTGGCGATTGAGGACTTTAATGTTTTCCAGGGACTGCAATCAGTTGCGGGGAGGCATGAGTCCAACGCCACAGGTAGTGCCTGTCCCCCTGTCCAGCCGGCTAGGAGTTTGTCAGAGCTCCGACTCAGTGACATTGACCTCAGCTCCTGTCAGGTTAGTGAGGCATGCAAGTCCCAGCTCACTCAGCTGCTCACCGAGTACCATGACATCTTCTCCAGGGACTCTCTGGACTGTTGCGAGGTCACAGGATACACACATCGCATCCATCTGGTGGATGAGTGCCCCTTTCGCTTGCCCTACAGGAGGGTTCCCCCAGCCCACTATCAGAAGTTGAGACAGGTTCTCACTGATATGGAGGAGAAAGGGATTATCCGGAAGTCCTCGAGCGCATATGCTTCACCGCTGGTTATGGTGTGGAAGAAGGATGGCGGGCTTCGGATCTGCACTGGTTTCAGATGGCTGAATGCTCGGACCTTGAAAGACGCTCATCCCTTGCCACACCAGTCAGACTGTCTTGCCGCGCTGGGTAGTAACTGCCTCTTTAGTACGATGGACCTCACCTCTGGCTTCTTCAACATCCCAATGCATGAAGATGACAAGAAGTACACTGCTTTCACGACTCCCTTTGGGTTGCATGAATACAATCGCATGCCACAGGGCCTTTGTAATAGCCCTGCAGCCTTCATGAGAATGATGATTGGGATCTTTGGGGATCTGAACTTCACGAAGCTTTTGTGCTATCTTGATGATCTTCTTGTCTTCGCGCCGTCAGAGGTTGAGGCTCTGTCGAGGCTCCGCACTGTGTTTCAGAGGTTGAGGGAGAACAACTTGAAACTGGCTCCAAAAAAGTGTCATCTGCTGCAGAAGCAGGTGCGGTTTTTGGGCCACGTGGTTGATGGCGGAGGTGTGTCTGTCGATCCCTCCAAAGTAGAGGTCATCTCCAACATGACAGTGCAGGATCTCATGGAAGGTGATGGGTGCACGCCTTCTGTTCGTAGGATCAAATCTTTCCTTGGTCTGGTATTTTACTACCAGCATTTCCTCCCGAACTGCTCCTCCGTGGCTAAGCCCCTGTTCGCCCTTACAGCTGGACAAAAGAGGAGGGGGAGGTCAGCTAAGGATAAGAAGCCCCATGGCAGCTTCCGTAAGCTTACCTCCGCAGACTGGACGGTGGAATGTGGGGAAGCATTTGATCTGTTGAAGACGATGTTACTGGAGTGTGTGGTGCTTGCCCATCCAGACTTTGAGGTGCCTTTCATTTTGTCGGTCGATGCGTCTTTGGACGGACTCGGCGCGGTGCTGTCTCAAGTGCCCCGAGGAGAGTCCAAGGCCAGACATGTTGGTTTTGCAAGCAAGTCCCTCAGTGCCTCACAGCGGAAGTATCCAGCTCATAGACTGGAGTTCATGGCGCTGAAGTGGAGTGTTTGTGAAAAGTTCAGCCACTGGCTGAAGGGTCAAAGCTTCACCGTTTGGACAGATAATAATCCGCTGACTTATCTCCTAACGAAGCCGAAGCTTGACGCGTGTGAGATCCGCTGGGTGTCTAAGTTGGCGTCTTACACCTTCGATCTCAAACACCTGCCAGGGAAGAAAAACGTGGTGGCGGATGCCTTGAGTCGCGACCCTTTTTCCAAGCCAGTCAGTCAGAGGCTACTTAGGGAGCCCTACCCGGCCCTTGTTCAGGAAGCCGACGGGGTTGAGGGGGACTCTGTGCAGGATGTTTTCAGACTCAGTTGCCAGTCCCAAACAGTGAGCAGTGCGCGATCTGGGTTTGCTTGTGATGCAGCTGAGGTCAGGGCTTTTTGTCAAGCCAAATGTGACTGGCCTGATGCATCAGTATTCACAGCACTCAGTTTGGTCCAGCACGTTCAGCATCTGTCGGGTGGTCAGGATACACTGCCAATGTTATCCACCGAGGAGCTCAGGTTGAGTCAGGAGCAGGACCCCTGCATCTCCAAGGTGTAGCCCTTTGTCGCTGTTCAGAAGCGGCCATCGAGACGTGAGAGGCATGGTGCTGACCAGAAGGTCCTCAGGCTGTTGAAACAGTGGGAGAAGTTGGAAGTCGATGATAGTGTCTTGTACAGGGTGACAAAGGACCCAGTGTCCAAGCAGAGGAGGTCTCAGTTTGATTTACCTCTGAACCTGAAAGACAAGGCACTGTCTGGCATCCACGATCACGCTGGTCATCAGGGCCAGGACCGTACTCTCTCTCTTGCAAGGCAGCGTTTTTATTGGCCTGACATGGAGAGGGATATCAGAGCATATGTCAGATGCTGTCGGAGATGTGTGTTTGGGAAGACCCCAGAGCCAGCTGCTTGCGCGCCCTTGGAGAGCATTAAAACCTCCGCACCGATGCAGCTTGTGTGTATGGATTTCTGGTCCGCTGAGGACAGTAAGCAGCGGTCAGTCGATGTCCTAGTGGTTACTGACCACTTCACTAAGCTTGCTCACGCGTTCCCCTGCGCCAATCAGACAGCGAAGCAGGTCGCCAAGAAACTCTGGGATCATGTATTCTGTGTTTACGGGTTTCCGGAGAGAATACATTCTGACCAGGGCACAAACTTTGAGGGCAACCTGATTGCAGAGCTTCTCAGGTTGGCGGGTGTAGCGAAGTCCCACACGACGGCCTACCATCCTATGGGTAATGGCGGGACAGAGCGGTTTAATCGCATGATGGGGAATATGCTCCGTTCCCTTCCGCTTCAGCAGAAGCAACAGTGGCCTCAGCAGATCCATTCTCTCACGCTCGCGTACAATGCCACTGTTCACGAGACCACGGGTTACGCGCCTTTCTTCCTGATGTATGGGCGTGTCCCAAGACTGCCGATGGATGTTATGTTCAGGCAGGTTTTGCATGACCCTCACGTTGTTGACTATGACTCTTATGCTCAGTCTCTGCTTTCGTGTCTAAGGAGTGCAATGGAGATCGCTCAGAAGCACTCCACGGCTGAGCAGCAGCATCAGGCGCGACAGTACACCAGACACGCCTAGGGCACTGTCCTGGCTGTCGGGGATCGTGTTTTGGTTGCGAACCAGAGTGAGCGAGGGAAGAGAAAGTTGGCTGACAAATGGGAGAACGGAGTGTACACGGTTGTCGGTGTCAACCCCAATATCCAAGTCTACAAGATTCAGGATGCAGAGGGGCACACCAGGGTGGTGCACAGGAACCGTTTGTTGGAGGTCAACTTCTTGCCCCTTCCTGAGTTAGATCAGGGTGAGGAGTCCGGTACAACCAGTCAGTTGCTTGACTGCGCAGAGTCCGATGAGGACAGTGCAGATGGCCTGACGGTCTCAGGGGATGCAGTGGGGCTAGCAGTCTCATCACTTGGAGACTCGCCTAGATCTGAGTGGGCAGAAGCGGAAGAGTTCATTCCGTCTAGTCTGGTAGTCAGTCCTGTGGGGGCCACTGCTCAGTCTCCACCCAACACACACGCACCACACAACACACATGCACCACACATAGAGGCATCACACTCACTCGATGTAGGTGTTATATCTCACACTGATTCGCACACAGGGGCACCACCCTCACTCGATACAGATGTTGCAGCTCGCACTGTCTCACACACACAAGTAGAGAGCGATGGTTGGGTTAGGACACGCACAGGAAGGGTGGTGAGGTCAGTGAACAGGTTAATAGAATCTATGGCTCAGATGCCATTTCTACGGAGTGTGAGGGTTTGAACTTTGATGGAGGTTGGAGTCATTCAAACTAGTTTAATGTGAGTTATTAGGTGTCTATCAGACAGGGTTGTTTTGGGCCAAGTGCATGGTGTGGCGTATCAGGCGTCACATGGATCTAAGGGAATTCTGAGAATTGATCAACCTCATTATTTTCTGGACCTCGTAACTGAGGTAGCTCCTAAGTTGACTGGAGGACTAGGTCCTTCTTTTCACTTGTGCCAGTAGTCAGTGATGGGCTTTTCCTTTCCTCTTTCTCTTTTTATCCTGCTGTCAGGATGTTGGTGAATTTCAGGAGGGGTGAATGTAACCAGGTTAAAATTAATGTTTTTATTTTATTTTGTTTGAGTATGAAATATCACCAAATCCTGTCTGTGTGCTGTTATTTGTGTTTACTACATTTTATTTTATGTCATTATTTACTTTTATGTATGTTTTACAACGACCGTCATATACATGTACTGTCGCTTTAAGAGAGAGGTCTTGTGGGTACACGGAAGAGGGAACGCGGGAGAGGCCATTTTTGTTTTGTGGGGGGAGTGTCAAGCAGCGATCGAGCCGAGCCACGCGTGTTTCTTACCGTAGGACAGTTTTGCTGGTTGAGGAGAACGTAACCTTGAGTATCCCTGTAAGAAGATACTGCAAGCTGTGGGATAAAATACTTGTTCATCCTTTCTTACATCGGAGTCCCGTGGACGGTTTCTCCTTCTAACGCACACGAGTGAAGTCCGGGCAGTGGTTGAACTTCGACCCCCACGTCCGTAAGAAACACCGCTCCCGCTGGAGGACTGGACGTTTGTCAAGGGGTTTGAAACCAAAATAAATGGCAAGGTGGGCCAAATAGAGTCCTGTGTGTCCCCCCTCCTTCCTTGATCATGATGATGATGATGATGATGAGAGACTGAGGGCCCCCCACAACACCTGGGGCCCCGCCCAACTAGAACACAACGCAGAGCTAATGATGAGAGTGACGGGCATGCAGCAGGCTGACCAGCATAGCACAGCATAGGATTGCCCCCGTTACATACTGGAGGAACACCACACCGAGGACACTCCTCACAGTGGCCTTCTATGTACAACAACTAAAAACCCAACAAAAAGAACAAGACCGAAATGGTCTAGGGAAGAGTATATAGATGCCATGGAAGCATTCTACACTGCTTCACTAAACCCGACAGTAACGTCAACGTCCAAAGCTGCCTAAAAATATGGCAACAAAAACACCCCACGGACAGATTGAATCTGGATGCCAACAAACTCTCCAATATCAGGCACGACATCATTGAAAACCAAGGACTAACAGACCTGGAACTCGAAAACATACAGGAAAAAAAATCAGAGAGGGCATCCCCAACACGAACATCGAGGAGCTGAACATCAACAAACCAGATGAGACAGCAGCAACTGGTGAAGAGGAAGAAGAACAAGCAGAAACCACCATCACGGACCCCCCAGAAGTACAACACCAAGCAGAGGCAGTCCAGGAAGAATACAATGAGAAAGAAGCAGAGATGACAGTAAGCATCCGGCAGAGATGCGAAACCCTGGAAGAAATTCCTATCGAAGAACGACTAATAATCCCAAAGATCAAGAAAGACCACCACTCCAAAGAAGCCATCAGACTCGTTAACGAAGTCATCCAAAACATCAAGGGCGAGATGACAAGACCGTTGAACCTAACAGAAATCAACCAGCTCATACATGCGGCTGCTTCAGCCATAGCAGACACAGTAGGAAAAAGACCAAGACAACAACAGAAACGGAAGAGAAAACAACCAGTTTGGAAGGAGAAAACAGAGGAGATTAGGGAACTGCGGAGACAACTATCACTCCTGGGTGAAGTCGAGAAAAACTCCAACATCAAAGAGAGAAAAAGGAAACAACTGGAACGAAAGCTCCACATCAAACAGAATAATGACATATCAATAGTCAAAGAGATGCTGAAACAACAGATTCAAGCAAAGGCACAGAGACCCAGAAGATTCGACAAAAGGAGCAAGTTCTTTTGGCAAAACAAGATCTTCAAAGACGATGCCAAAATATTCTATCGTGAGCTTAGCAAGAAGAGGATAAACGTCAACAAACCACCGACTATTGAAGAAGTTAAGGAGTTCTGGAGTAAGATCTGGGAAAACTACAAAAGACACAATGAGGGAGCTACATGGATCCAGCAACAACAGGATCAATACAAACATATGAATGGTCAGACATCAACACCACTGAGACCACTGCTGCCATCAACAAGACCAACAACTGGAAGGCACCAGGGATATACAGAATTGCCAACTTCTTGATCAAGAACCTGCCCAGCATCCACGAAGACCTCGCATAGGCCTACAATGACATCATCAAGAATCTAAAGAAATGCCCCAAATGGCTCACATGGGGAACTACGTACCTGCTCCCGAAGACAGAGGAGACACAGACCCCAAAGAATTACAGACCCATCACCTGCCTACCAACAATGTACAAGTTCATCACCTCCATCATCACAGAGAGGACGTATAGATTCCTCGACAAAAACAACCTGTTACCAGCAGAACAGAAGGTATGTAAGAAAGGTAGCTACGGATGCAAGGACCAGCTACTCATCAATAAAGCCATATTGCAAGAAGTCAAATTGAAAAAAAAAGAACTTGTCAACAACATGGATTGACTACAGGAAGGCATTTGACAGCATGCCACACTCCTGGATAGAGAAGAGCCTCAAGATCTACAGTCTGCCCAACAACTGTCAAATTCATCACGGAGAGCATGAAGACCTGGAAGAATCTGTAATATTCCGCAGGGTTCCATTCTTGGTCCTTTATTGTACTGCCTGTACATGCTGCCGCTTGGGAAAATTATTTGTGATCATGCAGTGAATTTCCATTTTAATGCTGATGATACTCAGTTATGTTTATTGGTAGTGCCAGATGACCCCATGCTCTCAATCGCTTGATGAATTGTCTGTCTAGTATTAAACAATGGATGATTGAAAACCTTCTCAAATTAAACGAAGACAAGACAGAAATTCTCATTATAGGCACTAATGCACAGAGAGAAATTATATCAAGTAGAATGGGAAGTGTGGCTGTACAGAATAAGACTCTAGTAAAAAACCTGGGTGTCATCATTGACTCTAAGTTGGATTTTAAATCATATATCAACAATGTTATAAAGGGTGCCTTTTTTCACCTAAAAATATTGGTAGAATTAGACACTACCTCTCCCTGGAAGATGCCAAAAAGGTGACCCATGCTGTTATCTCTTCGCGTCCAGACTTTTGCAATGCACATCTTACTGGTTTACCCAAAAAACATATCAATAGGCTGCAACTGGTGCAGAAAGCGGCAGCAAGGGTCCTAAAAAAAAAACAGAATGAGAGATAACATTACCCCAGTTTTGGCCTCTTTACACTACCTTCCTGTAGCATTGACGATTAGTTTAAAACACTTTTACTTGTGTTTAAAGCTCTACATGGTTTTTAGCTCCCTCATACCTATCTGAATGCTTTTCTGATTATTTTACGAGCCGCTCATTTAGATCCTCTGGTGCAGGCCTGCTCAATGTCCCTAGAATGACCTACAAAAAGTATGGCGAAGCAGCACTTTGTTTTAAAGCGGCAACGGCTTGGAATAGACTCCCCCAACAATTAAGAGAACAACGTCCATAGATAGTTTTAAGAATCAGCTAAAGACCCATTTTTATGCTCCTCCTTTTAGTTAATTCCCTTTTATATCTTTTACTCTCATTTTTTATCTTGTACTCTGGTTTTATTTCTTGACATGTTTTATGTTTTTTGCCTAGGTCTGTGTTTTATTACTTTTAACGGTAACACTTTAGTATGGGGAACGTAGTCACCATTAATTAGGTGCTTATTAGCATGCAAATTAGCAACATATTGGCTCTTAATTGGTCATTATTATGTACTCATTAATGCCTTATTCTGCATGGCCTTATTATACAACCAGTAAGCCATTAACTATGAGTTTTCCCTCTATAACCTCAGAATTATTGCTTATTAGTAGTACCATCTCAATATGCTTTGCTTAGTATGGACTTTATAAGGTGGTAGTACCACAAGAAGAGTTATTCTCCCTTGCGAACACTTAATGAATATGGTCTGTTCTTACATAACAAAACACAAAACTACAAGTGTTCATAGTATTAAATTACTGTAAATTAAGTTGTTGTTACTTAGAATATGTTCCCCATACTAAAGTGACATCTTGATCATTACTAATTAACTAGTAATTACGTTTTTTATGTTCCCCATACTAAAGTGTTACCCTTTTAACTTATTTTATTTGTATTGTTGTTGAGTTTTATTATTTCCCTTGTTTTTAATGTAAATCGCTTTGAGCTGCATTTTATGTATGAAAGGTGCTATATTATTAAGTTTATAATTATTATTATGATCAATATTTTTATTATTATTGGATGTGTAGTAAGGAGAAGAAACTGGTTTAGATGTGTAGTAATGAAAGGAAACTAGTTTATATGTGTTGTAAGGAGATGAAATTAGTTTATATGCGTAGTAAGGAAACGAAACTTGTTTAGATGTGTAGTAAGGCGAAGAATCTATTTTAGATGTGGCGTAAGTAGAGGGAACTAGTTTAGATGTGTTTTAAAGAGAGGAAATTAGTATAGATGTGTAGGATGGAGAAGAAACTACAAACTCCTGCTCCAATTGAGTTGGGCCTTTGTGTAAAACGTAAATAAAAACAGAATACAATGATTTGCAAATCCTTTTTTATTCATATTCAATTGAATACACTACAAAGACGAGATATTTAATGTTCAAACTGATAAACACTTGTTTTTTCGTAAATGTTCACTCATTTTGAATTTGATGCTTGCAGCACGTTCCACAAAAACTGGGACAGGGGCATGTTCACCACTGTGTTACATCACCTTTCCTTTTAACAACACTCACTAAGTGTTTGGGAACTGAGGACACTAATTGCTGAAGCTTTGTAGGTGGAATTCTTCCCCATTTTTGCTTGAATATTGCTGTTGCCAAGATTGTTGATACTGATTGATTAGATCACTAATGTTTGTTTTTTCACATGATTTTCTCTGACTTAGCAAAAAACAACAGAGTGTGTCATAAAAAGACGTAGAAAAAAGTCTCAGACAAACATGTAATTTTCTCAGGTATTCCGCAGGGTTCCATTCTTGGTCCTTTATTGTTCTGCCTGTACATGCTGGCGCTTGGGGAATTTTTTTGTGATCATGGAGCAAATTTCAATTTTTATGCTGATGATACTCAGTTATATTTATCTTTAGTGCCAGATGACCCCTTGCTCTCAATCATTTGATGAATTGTCTGTCTAGTATTAAACAATGGATGATTGAAAACGCTCTATAATTGAACGAAGACAAGACAGAAATTATCATTATAGGCACTAATGCATAGAGATAAATGATACCAAGTAGAATGGGAAGTCTGACTGTACAGATAATACTGTAGTAAAAAAAAACCTGGGTGTCATCATTGACTCTGAGTTGTATTTTAAATCACATATCAACAATGTTATAAAGGGTGCCTTTTTTCACCTAAAAATATTGGTAGAATAAGATCCTACCTCTCCCTGGAAGATGCCAAGAAGGTGACCCAAGCTGTTATGTATTCGCGTCTATACTTTTGCAATTCACTTCTTACTGGTTCACCCAAACAAAAGTATCGATAGGCTGCAACTAGTACAGAATGCGGCAGCAAGGCTCGTAACAAAAACCAGGATGAGAGATCCCATTACCCCAGTTTTGGCCTCTTTACACTACCTTCCTGTAGCATTGACGATTAGTTTAAAACTCTTTTACTTGTGTTTAAAGCTCTACATGTTATTTAGCTCCTTCATACCTATGTGATTGCTTTTCTGATTATGTTACGAGCCACTCACTTAGATCCTCTGGTGCAGGCCTGCTCAATGTCCCTAGAATGACCTACAAAAAGTATGGCGAAGCAGCATTTTGTTTTAATGCGCCAACGGCTTGAAATAGACTCCGCCAACAATTAAGAGAAGCAAAGTCGATAGATAGTTTTAAGAATCAGCTCAAGACCCATTTTTTTGCTCTTCCTTTTAATAAATTATCTTTTAAATAATTTACTCTCATTTTTTATCTTGTACTGTGGATTCATTTCTTGAAATATTTTATGTTTTTTGTCAAGGTCTGTGTTTTATTACTTTTAACTTATTTTATTTGTATTGTTGTCTAGTTTTATTATTTATCTTGTTTTTAATATAAAGCACTTTGAAATGCATTTTATGTGTGAAAGGTGTTATTCAAATAAAGCTCTTTATTATGATTATGATTAATATTGTTATTATTATTGTATGTGTAGTAAGGAAAATAAACTAGTTTAGATGTGTAGTAATGAAAGGAAACTAGCTTATATGTGTTGTAAGGGGATGAAACTAGTTTACATGTGTAGTAATAAGAGGAAATTAGTTTAGATGGGTAGTAAGGAGAAAAATCTAGTTTTCACGTGTAGTAATGAAAGGTAACAAGTTTATATGTGTAGTAAGTGGAGGAAACTAATATAGATGTGATGGTAAGGAGAAGAAACTAGTTTAGATGTGTAGTAAGTAGAGGAAACTAGTTTAGATGTGTAGTAAGTAGAGGAAACTAGTTTAGATGTGTAGTAAGTAGAGGAAACTAGTTTAGATATGTAGTAAGTAGAGGAAACTAGTTTAGATGTGTAGTAAGGAGAAGAAACTAGTTTAGATATGTAGTAGGTAAAGGAAACTAGTCTAGATGTGTCGTTAGCAGAGGAAACTAGTTTAGATGTATAGTAAGGAGGAGAAACTAGTTTAGATAAGTAATGAGGAAGAGAAACTTGTTTAGATGTGTAGTAAGTAAAGGAAACCAGTTTAGATGTGTAGTAAGGAGGAGAAACTAGTTTAGATGTGTAGTAAGTAGAGTGAACTAGTCTAGATGTGTCGTCAGTAGAAGAAACTAGTTTAGATGTGTAGTAAGCAGGAGAAACTAGTTTAGATAAGTAATGAGGAAGAGAAACTTGTTTAGATGTATAGTAAGTAGAGGAAACTAGTTTAGATGTGTAGTAAGTAGAGGAAACTAGTTTAGATGTGTAGTAAGTAGAGGAAACTAGTTTAGATGTGTAGTAAGTAGAGGAAACTAGTTTAGATGTGTAGTAAGTAGAGGAAACTAGTTTAGATGTGTAGTAAGTAGAGGAAACTAGTTTAGATGTGTAGTAAGTAGAGGAAACTAGTTTAGATGTGTAGTAAGGAGAAGAAACTAGTTTAGATATGTAGTAGGTAAAGGAAACTAGTCTAGATGTGTCGTTAGCAGAGGAAACTAGTTTAGATGTATAGTAAGTAGAGGAAACTAGTTTAGATGTGTAGTAAGTAGAAGAAACCAGTTTAGATGTGTAGTAAGGAGAAGAAACTAGTTTAGATATGTAGTAAGGAGGAGAAACTAGTTTAGATGTGCGGTAAGTAGAGGAAACTAGTTTAGATGTGTAGTAAGGAGGAGAAACTAGTTTAGATGTGTAGTAAGGAGGAGAAACTAGTTTAGATAAGTAACGAGGAAGAAAACTTGTTCAGATGTGTAGTAAGTAAAGGAAACTAGTTTAGATGTGTAGTAAGGAGAAGAAACTAGTTAAGATTTTTAGTAAGTAGAATGAACTAGTCTAGATGTGTCGTTAGCAGAGGAAACTAGTTTAGATGTATAGTAAGGAGGAGAAACTAGTTTAGATAAGTAATGAGGAAGAGAAACTTATTAGATGTGTAGTAAGTAGAGGAAACTAGTTTAGATGTGTAGTAAGTAGAGGAAACTAGTTTAGATGTGTAGTAAGTAGAGGAAACTAGTTTAGGTATGTAGTAAGTAGGAGAAACTAGTTTAGATGTGTAGTGAGGAGGAGAAACTTGTTTGGATATGTAGTAAAGAGGAGAAACTAGTTTAGATGTGCATTAAGTAGAGGAAACTAGTTTAGATGTGTAGTAAGTAAAGCAAACTAGTTTAGATGCGTAGTAAGTAGAGGAAACTAGTTTAGATGTGTAGTAAGTAGAAGAAACTAGTTTAGATATGTAGTAAAGAGGAGAAACTAGTTTAGATGTGCAGTAAGGAAGAGAAACTAGCTTAGATATGTAGTAAGGAGGAGAAACTAGTTTAGATGAGTAATGAGGAGAAGAAACTAGTTTAGATATGTAGTAAATAAAGGAAGCTAGTTTAGATGTGTAGTAAGTAGAGTGAACTGGTCTAGATGTGTTGTTAGTAAAGGAAACTAGTTTAGATGTATAGTAAGGAGGAGAAACTAGTTTAGATAAGTTACGAGGAAGAAAACTTGTTCAGATGTGTAGTAAGTAAAGGAAACTTTAGATGTGTAGTAAGTAGTGGAAAGTAGTTTAGATATGTAGTTAGGAGGAGAAATTAGTTTATATGTGTAGGAAGTAGAGGAAACTAGTTTAGATGTGTACTAAGTAGAGGAAACTAGTTTAGATGTGTAGTAAGTAGAGGAAACTAGTTTAGGTATGTAGTAAGTAGGAGAAAGTAGTTTAGATGTGTAGTGAGGAGGAGAAACTAGTTTAGATGTGTAGTAAGGAGGAGAAACTAGTTTAGATGTGCGGTAAGTAGAGGAACCTAGTTTAGATGTGTAGTAAGGAGGAGAAACTAGTTTAGATATGTAGTAAGTAGGAGAAACTAGTTTAGATGTGTAATAAGGAGAAGAAACTAGTTTAGATATGTAGAAAATAAAGGAAACTAGTTTAGATGTGTAGTAAGGAGGAGAAACTAGTTTAGATGTGCGGTAAGTAGAGGAACCTAGTTTAGATGTGTAGTAAGGAGGAGAAACTAGTTTAGATATGTAGTAAGTAGGAGAAACTAGTTTAGATGTGTAATAAGGAGAAGAAACTAGTTTAGATATGTAGAAAATAAAGGAAACTAGTTTAGATGTGTAGTAAGTAGAGGAAACTAGTTTAGATGTGTAGTAAATAAAGGAAACTAGTCTAGATGTGTCGCTAGTAGAGGAAACTAGTTTAGATTTTTAGTAAGGAGGAGAAACTAGTTTAGATGTGTAGGAAGTAGAGGAAACTAGTTTAGATGTGTAGTAAGTAGAGGAAACTAGTTTAGATGTGTAGTGAGGAGGAGAAACTTGTTTGGATAAGTAGTAAGGAGGAGAAGAAACTAGATTAGATGTGTAGTAAGTAGAGGAAACTAGTTTAGATGTGTAGTAAGGAGGAGAAACTAGTTTAGATGTGTAGTAAGGAGGAGAACCAAGTTTAGATGTGTAGTAAGGAGGAGAACCAAGCTTAGATGTGTAGTAAGTAGAGGAAAATAGTTTAGATGTGTAGTAAGTAGAGGAAACTAGTTTAGATGTGTAGTAAGTAGAAGAAAATATTTCAGATGTGTCGTAAGGAGGATAAACTAGTTTAGATGTGTAGTAAGTAGAGGAAACTAGTTTAGATGTATAGTAAGTAGAGAAAACTAGTTTAGATGTGTAGTAAGTAGAGGAAACTGGTTTACATGTGTAATAAGTAGAGGAAACTAGTTTAGATATGTAGTTAGGAGGAGAAACTAGTTTAGATGTGTAGTAAGGAGATGAAACCAGTTTCCTAATCTTACTACACAACTAAACTATTTTCTTCTACTTACTACACATCTAAACTAGTTTATTATCCTTAATACACATCTAAACTATTTTCATCTACATAAAACACATCTAAACTATTTTGCTCTACTTACTACGCATCTAAACTAGTTTATTCCCCTTACTACACATCTAAACTAGTTTATTCTCCTTACTACACATCTAAACTAGTTTATTCTCCTTACTACACATCTAAAGTAGTTTATGCTCCTTACAACACATCTAAACTAGTTTCCTCTACTTACTAAACATATAAACTAGTTTCCTCTACTTACTACACATCTAAACTAGTTTCTTCTACTTACTACACATCTAAACTAGTTTCCTCTACTTACTAAACATATAAACTAGTTTCCCCTACTTACTACACATCTAAACTAGTTTCTTCTACTTACTATTAATCTAAACTAGTTTCCTCTACTTACTGCACATCTAAACTAGATTCCTCTACTTACTACTCATCTAAACTAGTTTCTTCTACTTACTACTCATCTAAACTAGATTCCTCTACTTACTACACATCTAAACTAGATTCCTCTACTTACTACACATCTAAGCTAGTTTCCTCTACTTACTACACATGTAAACTAGTTTCCTCTACTTGCTACACATCTAAACTAGTTTCCTCTACTTGCTGCACATCTAAACTAGTTTCCTCTACTTACTACACATCTAAACTAGTTTCTGCTACTTAGTACTCATCTAAACTAGTTTCCTCTACTTACTACACATCTAAATTACATTCTTCTACTTACTACTCATCTAAACTAGTTTACTCTACTTACTACACATCTAAGCTAGTTTCCTCTACTTACTGCACATGTAAACTAGTTTCCTCTACTTGCTACACATCTAAACTAGTTTCCTCTACTTGCTACACATCTAAACTAGTTTCCTCTACTTACTACACATCTAAACTAGTTTCCTCTACTTACTACACATCTAAACTAGTTTCCTCTACTTGCTACACATCTAAACTAGTTTCCTCTACTTACTACACATCTAAACTAGTTTCCTCTACTTACTACACATCTAAACTAGTTTCCTCTACTTAGTACACATCTAAACTAGTTTCCTCTACTTACTACACATCTAAACTAGTTTCCTCAACTTACTACACATCTATACTAGTTTCCTCTACTTACTACACATCTAAACTAGTTTCCTCTACTTACTACACATCTAAACTAGTTTCCCTCTACTTGCTACACATCTAAACTAGTTTCCTCTATTTGCTACACATCTAAACTAGTTTCCTCTACTTACTACACATCTAAACTAGTTTCCTCTACTTATTACACATCTAAACTAGTTTCCTCTACTTACTACACATCTAAACTAGTTTCCTCTACTTACTACACATCTAAACTAGTTTCCTCTATTTGCTACACATCTAAACTAGTTTCCTCTACTTGCTACACATCTAATCTAGTTTCCTCTACTTACTACACATCTAAACTAGTTTCCTCTACTTGCTACACATCTAAACTAGTTTACTCTACTTACTACACATCTAAACCAGTTTCCTCTACTTGCTACACATCTAAACTAGTTTCAGTTTCCTCTACTTACTACACATCTAAACCAGTTTCCTCTACTTATTACAAATCTAAACTAGTTTCCTCTACTTGCTACACATCTAAACTAGTTTCCTCTACTTCCTACACATCTAAACTAGTTTCCTCTACTTACTACACATCTAAACTAGTTTCCTCTACTTACTACACATCTAAACTAGTTTGCTCTACTTAGTACACATCTAAACTAGTTTCCTCTACTTACTACACATCTAAACTAGTTTCCTCAACTTACTACACATCTAAACCAGTTTCCTCTACTTACTACACATCTAAACCAGTTTCCTCTACTTACTACACATCTAAACCAGTTTCCTCTACTTACTACACATCTAAACTAGTTTCCTCTACTTACTACACATTTAAACCAGTTTCCTCTACTTGCTACACATCTAAACTAGTTTCCTCTACTTACTACACATCTAAACTAGTTTCCTCTACTTACTACACATCTAAACTAGTTTCCTCTACTTAGTACACATCTAAACTAGTTTCCTCTACTTACTACACATCTAAACTAGTTTCCTCAACTTACTACACATCTAAACCAGTTTCCTCTACTTACTGCACATCTAAACCAGTTTCCTCTACTTACTACACATCTAAACCAGTTTCCTCTACTTACTACACATCTAAACTAGTTTCTGCTACTTAGTACTCATCTAAACTAGTTTCCTCTACTTACTACACATCTAAACTACATTCCTCTACTTGCTACACATCTAAACTAGTTTCCTCTACTTACTACACATCTAAACCAGTTTCCTCAACTTACTACACATCTATACTAGTTTCCTCTACTTACTACACATCTAAACTAGTTTCCTCTACTTACTACACATCTAAACTAGTTTCCCTCTACTTGCTACACATCTAAACTAGTTTCCTCTATTTGCTACACATCTAAACTAGTTTCCTCTACTTACTACACATCTAAACTAGTTTCCTCTACTTATTACACATCTAAACTAGTTTCCTCTACTTACTACACATCTAAACTAGTTTCCTCTACTTACTACACATCTAAACCAGTTTCCTCTACTTACTGCACATCTAAACCAGTTTCCTCTACTTACTACACATCTAAACCAGTTTCCTCTACTTACTACACATCTAAACTAGTTTCTGCTACTTAGTACTCATCTAAACTAGTTTCCTCTACTTACTACACATCTAAACTACATTCCTCTACTTACTACACATCTAAACTACATTCCTCTACTTGCTACACATCTAAACTAGTTTCCTCTACTTACTACACATCTAAACCAGTTTCCTCAACTTACTACACATCTATACTAGTTTCCTCTACTTACTACACATCTAAACTAGTTTCCTCTACTTACTACACATCTATACTAGTTTCCTCTACTTACTACACATCTAAACTAGTTTCCTCTACTTACTACACATCTAAACTAGTTTCCCTCTACTTGCTACACATCTAAACTACTTTCCTCTATTTGCTACACATCTAAACTAGTTTCCTCTACTTACTACACATCTAAACTAGTTTCCTCTACTTATTACACATCTAAACTAGTTTCCTCTACTTACTACACATCTAAACTAGTTTCCTCTACTTACTACACATCTAAACCAGTTTCCTCTACTTACTGCACATCTAAACCAGTTTCCTCTACTTACTACACATCTAAACCAGTTTCCTCTACTTACTACACATCTAAACTAGTTTCTGCTACTTAGTACTCATCTAAACTAGTTTCCTCTACTTACTACACATCTAAACTACATTCCTCTACTTACTACACATCTAAACTACATTCCTCTACTTGCTACACATCTAAACTAGTTTCCTCTACTTACTACACATCTAAACCAGTTTCCTCAACTTACTACACATCTATACTAGTTTCCTCTACTTACTACACATCTAAACTAGTTTCCTCTACTTACTACACATCTAAACTAGTTTCCCTCTACTTGCTACACATCTAAACTAGTTTCCTCTATTTGCTACACATCTAAACTAGTTTCCTCTACTTACTACACATCTAAACTAGTTTCCTCTACTTATTACACATCTAAACTAGTTTCCTCTACTTACTACACATCTAAACTAGTTTCCTCTACTTACTACACATCTAAACTAGTTTCCTCTATTTGCTACACATCTAAACTAGTTTCCTCTACTTGCTACACATCTAATCTAGTTTCCTCTACTTACTACACATCTAAACTAGTTTCCTCTACTTGCTACACATCTAAACTAGTTTACTCTACTTACTACACATCTAAACCAGTTTCCTCTACTTGCTACACATCTAAACTAGTTTCAGTTTCCTCTACTTACTACACATCTAAACCAGTTTCCTCTACTTATTACACATCTAAACTAGTTTCCTCTACTTGCTACACATCTAAACTAGTTTCCTCTACTTCCTACACATCTAAACTAGTTTCCTCTACTTACTACACATCTAAACTAGTTTCCTCTACTTACTACACATCTAAACTAGTTTCCTCTACTTAGTACACATCTAAACTAGTTTCCTCTACTTACTACACATCTAAACTAGTTTCCTCAACTTACTACACATCTAAACCAGTTTCCTCTACTTACTGCACATCTAAACCAGTTTCCTCTACTTACTACACATCTAAACCAGTTTCCTCTACTTACTACACATCTAAACTAGTTTCCTCTACTTACTACACATTTAAACCAGTTTCCTCTACTTGCTACACATCTAAACTAGTTTCCTCTACTTACTACACATCTAAACTAGTTTCCTCTACTTACTACACATCTAAACTAGTTTCCTCTACTTAGTACACATCTAAACTAGTTTCCTCTACTTACTACACATCTAAACTAGTTTCCTCAACTTACTACACATCTAAACCAGTTTCCTCTACTTACTGCACATCTAAACCAGTTTCCTCTACTTACTACACATCTAAACCAGTTTCCTCTACTTACTACACATCTAAACTAGTTTCTGCTACTTAGTACTCATCTAAACTAGTTTCCTCTACTTACTACACATCTAAACTACATTCCTCTACTTACTACTCATCTAAACTAGTTTACTCTACTTACTACACATCTAAGCTAGTTTCCTCTACTTACTACACATGTAAACTAGTTTCCTCTACTTGCTACACATCTAAACTAGTTTCCTCTACTTGCTACACATCTAAACTAGTTTCCTCTACTTACTACACATCTAAACCAGTTTCCTCTACTTATTACACATCTAAACTAGTTTCCTTAACTTACTACACATCTAAACTAGTTTCCTCTACTTACTACACATCTAAACTAGTTTCCTCTACTTACTGCACATGCAAACTAGTGTCCTCTACTTGCTATACATCTAAACTAGTTTCCTCTACTTGCTACATATCTAAACTAGTTTCCTCTACTTACTATACATCTATACTAGTTTCCTCTACTTACTACACATCTAAACTAGTTTCCTCTACTTACTACACATCTAAACTAGTTTCCCTCTACTTGCCACACATCTAAACTAGTTTCCTCTATTTGCTACACATCTAAACTAGTTTCCTCTACTTACTACACATCTAAACTAGTTTCCTCTACTTATTACACATCTAAACTAGTTTCCTCTACTTACTACACATCTAAACTAGTTTCCTCTACTTACTACACATCTAAACTAGTTTCCTCTATTTGCTACACATCTAAACTAGTTTCCTCTACTTGCTACACATCTAATCTAGTTTCCTCTACTTACTACACATCTAAACTAGTTTCCTCTACTTGCTACACATCTAAACTAGTTTACTCTACTTACTACACATCTAAACCAGTTTCCTCTACTTGCTACACATCTAAACTAGTTTCAGTTTCCTCTACTTACTACTCATCTAAACCAGTTTCCTCTACTTATTACACATCTAAACTAGTTTCCTCTACTTGCTACACATCTAAACTAGTTTCCTCTACTTCCTACACATCTAAACTAGTTTCCTCTACTTACTACACATCTAAACTAGTTTCCTCTACTTAAAACACATCTAAACTAGTTTCCTCTACTTAGTACACATCTAAACTAGTTTCCTCTACTTACTACACATCTAAACTAGTTTCCTCAACTTACTACACATCTAAACCAGTTTCCTCTACTTACTGCACATCTAAACCAGTTTCTTCTACTTACTACACATCTAAACCAGTTTCCTCTACTTACTACACATCTAAACTAGTTTCCTCTACTTACTACACATTTAAACCAGTTTCCTCTACTTAGTACACATCTAAACTAGTTTCCTCTACTTACTACACATCTAAACTAGTTTCCTCTACTTGCTACACATCTAAACTAGTTTACTCTACTTACTACACATCTAAACCAATTTCCTCTACTTGCTACACATCTAAACTAGTTTCAGTTTCCTCTACTTACTACACATCTAAACCAGTTTCCTCTACTTATTACACATCTAAACTAGTTTCCTCTACTTACTAAACATATAAACTAGTTTCCTCTACTTACTACACATCTAAACTAGTTTCTTCTACTTACTATTCATCTAAACCAGTTTCCTCTACTTAGTACACATCTAAACTAGTTTCCTCTACTTACTACACATCTAAACTAGTTTCCTCTACTTGCTACACATCTAAACTAGTTTCCTCTACTTACTACACATCTAAACTAGTTTCCTCTACTTACTACACATCTAAACTAGTTTCCTCTACTTACTACACATCTAAACTAGTTTCCTCTACTTACTACACATCTAAACTAGTTTCCTCTATTTGCTACACATCTAAACTAGTTTCCTCTACTTGCTACACATCTAATCTAGTTTCCTCTACTTACTACACATCTAAACTAGTTTCCTCTACTTGCTACACATCTAAACTAGTTTACTCTACTTACTACACATCTAAACCAGTTTCCTCTACTTGCTACACATCTAAACTAGTTTCAGTTTCCTCTACTTACTACTCATCTAAACCAGTTTCCTCTACTTATTACACATCTAAACTAGTTTCCTCTACTTGCTACACATCTAAACTAGTTTCCTCTACTTCCTACACATCTAAACTAGTTTCCTCTACTTACTACACATCTAAACTAGTTTCCTCTACTTAAAACACATCTAAACTAGTTTCCTCTACTTAGTACACATCTAAACTAGTTTCCTCTACTTACTACACATCTAAACTAGTTTCCTCAACTTACTACACATCTAAACCAGTTTCCTCTACTTACTGCACATCTAAACCAGTTTCTTCTACTTACTACACATCTAAACCAGTTTCCTCTACTTACTACACATCTAAACTAGTTTCCTCTACTTACTACACATTTAAACCAGTTTCCTCTACTTAGTACACATCTAAACTAGTTTCCTCTACTTACTACACATCTAAACTAGTTTCCTCTACTTGCTACACATCTAAACTAGTTTACTCTACTTACTACACATCTAAACCAATTTCCTCTACTTGCTACACATCTAAACTAGTTTCAGTTTCCTCTACTTACTACACATCTAAACCAGTTTCCTCTACTTATTACACATCTAAACTAGTTTCCTCTACTTACTAAACATATAAACTAGTTTCCTCTACTTACTACACATCTAAACTAGTTTCTTCTACTTACTATTCATCTAAACCAGTTTCCTCTACTTAGTACACATCTAAACTAGTTTCCTCTACTTACTACACATCTAAACTAGTTTCCTCTACTTGCTACACATCTAAACTAGTTTCCTCTACTTACTACACATCTAAACTAGTTTCCTCTACTTACTACACATCTAAACTAGTTTCCTCTTCTTACTACACATCTAAACTAGTTTCCTCTACTTACTACACATCTAAACTAGTTTCCTCTACTTACTACACATCTAAACTAGTTTCCTCTACTTACTACACATTTAAACCAATTTCCTCTACTTACTACACATCTAAGCTAGTTTCCTCTACTTACTACACCTCTAAACTAGTTTCCTCTACTTACTGCACATGTAAAGTAGTTTCCTCTACTTACTACACATCTAAACTAGTTTCCTCTACTTACTACACATTTAAACCAGTTTCCTCTACTTAGTACACATCTAAACTAGTTCCCTCTACTTACTACACATCTAAACTAGTTTCCTCTACTTGCTACACATCTAAACTAGTTTACTCTACTTACTACACATCTAAACCAGTTTCCTCTACTTAGTACACATCTAAACTAGTTTCCTCTACTTACTACACATCTAAACTAGTTTCCTCTACTTGCTACACATCTAAACTAGTTTACTCTACTTACTACACATCTAAACCAATTTCCTCTACTTGCTACACATCTAAACTAGTTTCAGTTTCCTCTACTTACTACACATCTAAACCAGTTTCCTCTACTTATTACACATCTAAACTAGTTTCCTCTACTTACTAAACATATAAACTAGTTTCCTCTACTTACTACACATCTAAACTAGTTTCTTCTACTTACTATTCATCTAAACCAGTTTCCTCTACTTAGTACACATCTAAACTAGTTTCCTCTACTTACTACACATCTAAACTAGTTTCCTCTACTTGCTACACATCTAAACTAGTTTCCTCTACTTACTACACATCTAAACTAGTTTCCTCTACTTACTACACATCTAAACTAGTTTCCTCTTCTTACTACACATCTAAACTAGTTTCCTCTACTTACTACACATCTAAACTAGTTTCCTCTACTTACTACACATCTAAACTAGTTTCCTCTACTTACTACACATTTAAACCAATTTCCTCTACTTACTACACATCTAAGCTAGTTTCCTCTACTTACTACACCTCTAAACTAGTTTCCTCTACTTACTGCACATGTAAAGTAGTTTCCTCTACTTACTACACATCTAAACTAGTTTCCTCTACTTACTACACATTTAAACCAGTTTCCTCTACTTAGTACACATCTAAACTAGTTTCCTCTACTTGCTACACATCTAAACTAGTTTCCTCTACTTACTACACATCTAAACCAGTTTCCTCTACTTATTACACATCTAAACTAGTTTCCTTAACTTACTACACATCTAAACTAGTTTCCTCTACTTACTACACATCTAAACTAGTTTCCTCTACTTACTGCACATGCAAACTAGTGTCCTCTACTTGCTATACATCTAAACTAGTTTCCTCTACTTGCTACATATCTAAACTAGTTTCCTCTACTTACTATACATCTATACTAGTTTCCTCTACTTACTACACATCTAAACTAGTTTCCTCTACTTACTACACATCTAAACTAGTTTCCCTCTACTTGCCACACATCTAAACTAGTTTCCTCTATTTGCTACACATCTAAACTAGTTTCCTCTACTTACTACACATCTAAACTAGTTTCCTCTACTTATTACACATCTAAACTAGTTTCCTCTACTTACTACACATCTAAACTAGTTTCCTCTACTTACTACACATCTAAACTAGTTTCCTCTATTTGCTACACATCTAAACTAGTTTCCTCTACTTGCTACACATCTAATCTAGTTTCCTCTACTTACTACACATCTAAACTAGTTTCCTCTACTTGCTACACATCTAAACTAGTTTACTCTACTTACTACACATCTAAACCAGTTTCCTCTACTTGCTACACATCTAAACTAGTTTCAGTTTCCTCTACTTACTACTCATCTAAACCAGTTTCCTCTACTTATTACACATCTAAACTAGTTTCCTCTACTTGCTACACATCTAAACTAGTTTCCTCTACTTCCTACACATCTAAACTAGTTTCCTCTACTTACTACACATCTAAACTAGTTTCCTCTACTTAAAACACATCTAAACTAGTTTCCTCTACTTGCTACACATCTAAACTAGTTTACTCTACTTACTACACATCTAAACCAGTTTCCTCTACTTAGTACACATCTAAACTAGTTTCCTCTACTTACTACACATCTAAACTAGTTTCCTCTACTTGCTACACATCTAAACTAGTTTCCTCTACTTGCTACACATCTAAACTAGTTTCCTCTACTTGCTGCACATCTAAACTAGTTTCCTCTACTTACTACACATCTAAACTAGTTTCTGCTACTTAGTACTCATCTAAACTAGTTTCCTCTACTTACTACACATCTAAACTACATTCTTCTACTTACTACTCATCTAAACTAGTTTACTCTACTTACTACACAGCTAAACTAGTTTCCTCTACTTACTACACATGTAAACTAGTTTCCTCTACTTGCTACACATCTAAACTAGTTTCCTCTACTTGCTACACATCTAAACTAGTTTCCTCTACTTACTACACATCTAAACTAGTTTCCTCTACTTACTACACATCTAAACTAGTTTCCTCTACTTGCTACACATCTAAAATAGTTTCCTCTACTTACTACACATCTAAACTAGTTTCCTCTACTTACTACACATCTAAACTAGTTTCCTCTACTTAGTACACATCTAAACTAGTTTCCTCTACTTACTACACATCTAAACTAGTTTCCTCAACTTACTACACATCTATACTAGTTTCCTCTACTTACTACACATCTAAACTAGTTTCCTCTACTTACTACACATCTAAACTAGTTTCCTCTACTTACTACACATCTAAACTAGTTTCCTCTACTTAGTACACATCTAAACTAGTTTCCTCTACTTACTACACATCTAAACTAGTTTCCTCAACTTACTACACATCTATACTAGTTTCCTCTACTTACTACACATCTAAACTAGTTTCCTCTACTTACTACACATCTAAATTAGTTTCCTCTATTTGCTACACATCTAAACTAGTTTCCTCTACTTGCTACACATCTAATCTAGTTTCCTCTACTTACTACACATCTAAACTAGTTTCCTCTACTTGCTACACATCTAAACTAGTTTACTCTACTTACTACACATCTAAACCAGTTTCCTCTACTTGCTACACATCTAAACTAGTTTCAGTTTCCTCTACTTACTACACATCTAAACCAGTTTCCTCTACTTATTACACATCTAAACTAGTTTCCTCTACTTGCTACACATCTAAACTAGTTTCCTCTACTTCCTACACATCTAAACTAGTTTGCTCTACTTACTACACATCTAAACTAGTTTCCTCTACTTACTACACATTTAAACCAATTTCCTCTACTTGCTACACATCTAAACTAGTTTCCTCTACTTACTACACATCTAAACTAGTTTCCTCTACTTACTACACATCTAAACTAGTTTCCTCTACTTACTACACATTTAAACCAATTTCCTCTACTTACTACACATCTAAGCTAGTTTCCTCTACTTACTACACCTCTAAACTAGTTTCCTCTACTTACTGCACATGTAAAGTAGTTTCCTCTACTTACTACACATCTAAACTAGTTTCCTCTACTTACTACACATTTAAACCAGTTTCCTCTACTTAGTACACATCTAAACTAGTTCCCTCTACTTACTACACATCTAAACTAGTTTCCTCTACTTGCTACACATCTAAACTAGTTTACTCTACTTACTACACATCTAAACCAGTTTCCTCTACTTAGTACACATCTAAACTAGTTTCCTCTACTTACTACACATCTAAACTAGTTTCCTCTACTTGCTACACATCTAAACTAGTTTACTCTACTTACTACACATCTAAACCAATTTCCTCTACTTGCTACACATCTAAACTAGTTTCAGTTTCCTCTACTTACTACACATCTAAACCAGTTTCCTCTACTTATTACACATCTAAACTAGTTTCCTCTACTTACTAAACATATAAACTAGTTTCCTCTACTTACTACACATCTAAACTAGTTTCTTCTACTTACTATTCATCTAAACCAGTTTCCTCTACTTAGTACACATCTAAACTAGTTTCCTCTACTTACTACACATCTAAACTAGTTTCCTCTACTTGCTACACATCTAAACTAGTTTCCTCTACTTACTACACATCTAAACTAGTTTCCTCTACTTACTACACATCTAAACTAGTTTCCTCTTCTTACTACACATCTAAACTAGTTTCCTCTACTTACTACACATCTAAACTAGTTTCCTCTACTTACTACACATCTAAACTAGTTTCCTCTACTTACTACACATTTAAACCAATTTCCTCTACTTACTACACATCTAAGCTAGTTTCCTCTACTTACTACACCTCTAAACTAGTTTCCTCTACTTACTGCACATGTAAAGTAGTTTCCTCTACTTACTACACATCTAAACTAGTTTCCTCTACTTACTACACATTTAAACCAGTTTCCTCTACTTAGTACACATCTAAACTAGTTTCCTCTACTTGCTACACATCTAAACTAGTTTCCTCTACTTACTACACATCTAAACCAGTTTCCTCTACTTATTACACATCTAAACTAGTTTCCTTAACTTACTACACATCTAAACTAGTTTCCTCTACTTACTACACATCTAAACTAGTTTCCTCTACTTACTGCACATGCAAACTAGTGTCCTCTACTTGCTATACATCTAAACTAGTTTCCTCTACTTGCTACATATCTAAACTAGTTTCCTCTACTTACTATACATCTATACTAGTTTCCTCTACTTACTACACATCTAAACTAGTTTCCTCTACTTACTACACATCTAAACTAGTTTCCCTCTACTTGCCACACATCTAAACTAGTTTCCTCTATTTGCTACACATCTAAACTAGTTTCCTCTACTTACTACACATCTAAACTAGTTTCCTCTACTTATTACACATCTAAACTAGTTTCCTCTACTTACTACACATCTAAACTAGTTTCCTCTACTTACTACACATCTAAACTAGTTTCCTCTATTTGCTACACATCTAAACTAGTTTCCTCTACTTGCTACACATCTAATCTAGTTTCCTCTACTTACTACACATCTAAACTAGTTTCCTCTACTTGCTACACATCTAAACTAGTTTACTCTACTTACTACACATCTAAACCAGTTTCCTCTACTTGCTACACATCTAAACTAGTTTCAGTTTCCTCTACTTACTACTCATCTAAACCAGTTTCCTCTACTTATTACACATCTAAACTAGTTTCCTCTACTTGCTACACATCTAAACTAGTTTCCTCTACTTCCTACACATCTAAACTAGTTTCCTCTACTTAGTACACATCTAAACTAGTTTCCTCTACTTACTACACATCTAAACTAGTTTCCTCTACTTGCTACACATCTAAACTAGTTTACTCTACTTACTACACATCTAAACCAGTTTCCTCTACTTAGTACACATCTAAACTAGTTTCCTCTACTTACTACACATCTAAACTAGTTTCCTCTACTTGCTACACATCTAAACTAGTTTCCTCTACTTGCTACACATCTAAACTAGTTTCCTCTACTTGCTGCACATCTAAACTAGTTTCCTCTACTTACTACACATCTAAACTAGTTTCTGCTACTTAGTACTCATCTAAACTAGTTTCCTCTACTTACTACACATCTAAACTACATTCTTCTACTTACTACTCATCTAAACTAGTTTACTCTACTTACTACACATCTAAGCTAGTTTCCTCTACTTACTACACATGTAAACTAGTTTCCTCTACTTGCTACACATCTAAACTAGTTTCCTCTACTTGCTACACATCTAAACTAGTTTCCTCTACTTACTACACATCTAAACTAGTTTCCTCTACTTACTACACATCTAAACTAGTTTCCTCTACTTGCTACACATCTAAAATAGTTTCCTCTACTTACTACACATCTAAACTAGTTTCCTCTACTTACTACACATCTAAACTAGTTTCCTCTACTTAGTACACATCTAAACTAGTTTCCTCTACTTACTACACATCTAAACTAGTTTCCTCAACTTACTACACATCTATACTAGTTTCCTCTACTTACTACACATCTAAACTAGTTTCCTCTACTTACTACACATCTAAACTAGTTTCCTCTACTTACTACACATCTAAACTAGTTTCCTCTACTTAGTACACATCTAAACTAGTTTCCTCTACTTACTACACATCTAAACTAGTTTCCTCAACTTACTACACATCTATACTAGTTTCCTCTACTTACTACACATCTAAACTAGTTTCCTCTACTTACTACACATCTAAATTAGTTTCCTCTATTTGCTACACATCTAAACTAGTTTCCTCTACTTGCTACACATCTAATCTAGTTTCCTCTACTTACTACACATCTAAACTAGTTTCCTCTACTTGCTACACATCTAAACTAGTTTACTCTACTTACTACACATCTAAACCAGTTTCCTCTACTTGCTACACATCTAAACTAGTTTCAGTTTCCTCTACTTACTACACATCTAAACCAGTTTCCTCTACTTATTACACATCTAAACTAGTTTCCTCTACTTGCTACACATCTAAACTAGTTTCCTCTACTTCCTACACATCTAAACTAGTTTGCTCTACTTACTACACATCTAAACTAGTTTCCTCTACTTACTACACATTTAAACCAATTTCCTCTACTTACTACACATCTAAACTAGTTTCCTCTACTTACTACACATCTAAACTAGTTTCCCTCTACTTGCCACACATCTAAACTAGTTTCCTCTATTTGCTACACATCTAAACTAGTTTCCTCTACTTACTACACATCTAAACTAGTTTCCTCTACTTATTACACATCTAAACTAGTTTCCTCTACTTACTACACATCTAAACTAGTTTCCTCTACTTACTACACATCTAAACTAGTTTCCTCTATTTGCTACACATCTAAACTAGTTTCCTCTACTTGCTACACATCTAATCTAGTTTCCTCTACTTACTACACATCTAAACTAGTTTCCTCTACTTGCTACACATCTAAACTAGTTTACTCTACTTACTACACATCTAAACCAGTTTCCTCTACTTGCTACACATCTAAACTAGTTTCAGTTTCCTCTACTTACTACTCATCTAAACCAGTTTCCTCTACTTATTACACATCTAAACTAGTTTCCTCTACTTGCTACACATCTAAACTAGTTTCCTCTACTTCCTACACATCTAAACTAGTTTCCTCTACTTACTACACATCTAAACTAGTTTCCTCTACTTAAAACACATCTAAACTAGTTTCCTCTACTTGCTACACATCTAAACTAGTTTACTCTACTTACTACACATCTAAACCAGTTTCCTCTACTTAGTACACATCTAAACTAGTTTCCTCTACTTACTACACATCTAAACTAGTTTCCTCTACTTGCTACACATCTAAACTAGTTTCCTCTACTTGCTACACATCTAAACTAGTTTCCTCTACTTGCTGCACATCTAAACTAGTTTCCTCTACTTACTACACATCTAAACTAGTTTCTGCTACTTAGTACTCATCTAAACTAGTTTCCTCTACTTACTACACATCTAAACTACATTCTTCTACTTACTACTCATCTAAACTAGTTTACTCTACTTACTACACATCTAAGCTAGTTTCCTCTACTTACTACACATGTAAACTAGTTTCCTCTACTTGCTACACATCTAAACTAGTTTCCTCTACTTGCTACACATCTAAACTAGTTTCCTCTACTTACTACACATCTAAACTAGTTTCCTCTACTTACTACACATCTAAACTAGTTTCCTCTACTTGCTACACATCTAAAATAGTTTCCTCTACTTACTACACATCTAAACTAGTTTCCTCTACTTACTACACATCTAAACTAGTTTCCTCTACTTAGTACACATCTAAACTAGTTTCCTCTACTTACTACACATCTAAACTAGTTTCCTCAACTTACTACACATCTATACTAGTTTCCTCTACTTACTACACATCTAAACTAGTTTCCTCTACTTACTACACATCTAAACTAGTTTCCTCTACTTACTACACATCTAAACTAGTTTCCTCTACTTAGTACACATCTAAACTAGTTTCCTCTACTTACTACACATCTAAACTAGTTTCCTCAACTTACTACACATCTATACTAGTTTCCTCTACTTACTACACATCTAAACTAGTTTCCTCTACTTACTACACATCTAAATTAGTTTCCTCTATTTGCTACACATCTAAACTAGTTTCCTCTACTTGCTACACATCTAATCTAGTTTCCTCTACTTACTACACATCTAAACTAGTTTCCTCTACTTGCTACACATCTAAACTAGTTTACTCTACTTACTACACATCTAAACCAGTTTCCTCTACTTGCTACACATCTAAACTAGTTTCAGTTTCCTCTACTTACTACACATCTAAACCAGTTTCCTCTACTTATTACACATCTAAACTAGTTTCCTCTACTTGCTACACATCTAAACTAGTTTCCTCTACTTCCTACACATCTAAACTAGTTTGCTCTACTTACTACACATCTAAACTAGTTTCCTCTACTTACTACACATTTAAACCAATTTCCTCTACTTACTACACATCTAAGCTAGTTTCCTCTACTTACTACACATGTAAACTAGTTTCCTCTACTTGCTACACATCTAAACTAGTTTCCTCTACTTGCTGCACATCTAAACTAGTTTCCTCTACTTACTACACATCTAAACTAGTTTCTGCTACTTAGTACTCATCTAAATTAGTTTCCTCTACTTACTACACATCTAAACTACATTCTTCTACTTACTACTCATCTAAACTAGTTTACTCTACTTACTACACATCTAAGCTAGTTTCCTCTACTTACTACACATCTAAACTAGTTTCCTCTACTTGCTACACATCTAAACTAGTTTCCTCTACTTACTACACATCTAAACTAGTTTCCTCTACTTACTACACATCTAAACTAGTTTCCTCTACTTGCTACACATCTAAACTAGTTTCCTCTACTTACTACACATCTAAACTAGTTTCCTCTACTTACTACACATCTAAACTAGTTTCCTCTACTTAGTACACATCTAAACTAGTTTCCTCTACTTACTACACATCTAAACTAGTTTCCTCAACTTACTACACATCTATACTAGTTTCCTCTACTTACTACACATCTAAACTAGTTTCCTCTACTTACTACACATCTAAACTAGTTTCCCTCTACTTGCTACACATCTAAACTAGTTTCCTCTATTTGCTACACATCTAAACTAGTTTCCTCTACTTACTACACATCTAAACAAGTTTCCTCTACTTATTACACATCTAAACTAGTTTCCTCTACTTACTACACATCTAAACTAGTTTCCTCTACTTACTACACATCTAAACTAGTTTCCTCTATTTGCTACACATCTAAACTAGTTTCCTCTACTTGCTACACATCTAATCTAGTTTCCTCTACTTACTACACATCTAAACTAGTTTCCTCTACTTGCTACACATCTAAACTAGTTTACTCTACTTACTACACATCTAAACCAGTTTCCTCTACTTGCTACACATCTAAACTAGTTTCAGTTTCCTCTACTTACTACACATCTAAACCAGTTTCCTCTACTTATTACACATCTAAACTAGTTTCCTCTACTTGCTACACATCTAAACTAGTTTCCTCTACTTCCTACACATCTAAACTAGTTTCCTCTACTTACTACACATCTAAACTAGTTTCCTCTACTTACTACACATCTAAACTAGTTTCCTCTACTTAGTACACATCTAAACTAGTTTCCTCTACTTACTACACATCTAAACTAGTTTCCTCAACTTACTACACATCTAAACCAGTTTCCTCTACTTACTGCACATCTAAACCAGTTTCCTCTACTTACTACACATCTAAACCAGTTTCCTCTACTTACTACACATCTAAACTAGTTTCCTCTACTTACTACACATCTAAACCAGTTTCCTCTACTTGCTACACATCTAAACTAGTTTCCTCTACTTACTACACATCTAAACTAGTTTCCTCTACTTACTGCACATCTAAATTAGTTTCCTCTACTTAGTACACATCTAAACTAGTTTCCTCTACTTACTACACATCTAAACTAGTTTCCTCAACTTACTACACATCTAAACCAGTTTCCTCTACTTACTGCACATCTAAACCAGTTTCCTCTACTTACTACACATCTAAACCAGTTTCCTCTACTTACTACACATCTAAACTAGTTTCTGCTACTTAGTACTCATCTAAACTAGTTTCCTCTACTTACTACACATCTAAACTACATTCCTCTACTTACTACTCATCTAAACTAGTTTACTCTACTTACTACACATCTAAGCTAGTTTCCTCTACTTACTACACATGTAAACTAGTTTCCTCTACTTGCTACACATCTAAACTAGTTTCCTCTACTTGCTACACATCTAAACTAGTTTCCTCTACTTACTACACATCTAAACCAGTTTCCTCTACTTATTACCCATCTAAACTAGTTTCCTCTACTTACTACACATCTAAACTAGTTTCCTCTACTTACTACACATCTAAACTAGTTTCCTCTACTTACTGCACATGTAAACTAGTGTCCTCTACTTGCTATACATCTAAACTAGTTTCCTCTACTTGCTACATATCTAAACTAGTTTCCTCTACTTACTACACATCTATACTAGTTTCCTCTACTTACTACACATCTAAACTAGTTTCCTCTACTTACTACACATCTAAACTAGTTTCCCTCTACTTGCTACACATCTAAACTAGTTTCCTCTATTTGCTACACATCTAAACTAGTTTCCTCTACTTACTACACATCTAAACTAGTTTCCTCTACTTATTACACATCTAAACTAGTTTCCTCTACTTACTACACATCTAAACTAGTTTCCTCTACTTACTACACATCTAAACTAGTTTCCTCTATTTGCTACACATCTAAACTAGTTTCCTCTACTTGCTACACATCTAATCTAGTTTCCTCTACTTACTACACATCTAAACTAGTTTCCTCTACTTGCTACACATCTAAACTAGTTTACTCTACTTACTACACATCTAAACCAGTTTCCTCTACTTGCTACACATCTAAACTAGTTTCAGTTTCCTCTACTTACTACACATCTAAACCAGTTTCCTCTACTTATTACACATCTAAACTAGTTTCCTCTACTTGCTACACATCTAAACTAGTTTCCTCTACTTCCTACACATCTAAACTAGTTTCCTCTACTTACTACACATCTAAACTAGTTTCCTCTACTTACTACACATCTAAACTAGTTTCCTCTACTTAGTACACATCTAAACTAGTTTCCTCTACTTACTACACATCTAAACTAGTTTCCTCAACTTACTACACATCTAAACCAGTTTCCTCTACTTACTGCACATCTAAACCAGTTTCTTCTACTTACTACACATCTAAACCAGTTTCCTCTACTTACTACACATCTAAACTAGTTTCCTCTACTTACTACACATTTAAATCAGTTTCCTCTACTTAGTACACATCTAAACTAGTTTCCTCTACTTACTACACATCTAAACTAGTTTCCTCTACTTGCTACACATCTAAACTAGTTTACTCTACTTACTACACATCTAAACCAATTTCCTCTACTTGCTACACATCTAAACTAGTTTCAGTTTCCTCTACTTACTACACATCTAAACTAGTTTCCTCTACTTACTGCACATGTAAACTAGTTTCCTCTACTTACTACACATCTAAACTAGTTTCCTCTACTTACTACACATCTAAACTAGTTTCCTCTTCTTACTACACATCTAAACTAGTTTCCTCTACTTGCTACATATCTAAACTAGTTTACTCTACTTACTACACATCTAAACCAGTTTCCTCTACTTGCTACACATCTAAACTAGTTTCCTCTACTTACTACACATCTAAACTAGTTTCCTCTACTTACTACACATCTAAACTAGTTTCCTCTTCTTACTACACATCTAAACTAGTTTCCTCTACTTACTACACATCTAAACTAGTTTCCTCTACTTACTACACATCTAAACTAGTTTCCTCTACTTACTACACATTTAAACCAATTTCCTCTACTTACTACACATCTAAGCTAGTTTCCTCTACTTACTACACATCTAAACTAGTTTCCTCTACTTACTGCACATGTAAAGTAGTTTCCTCTACTTACTACACATCTAAACTAGTTTCCTCTACTTACTACACATTTAAACCAGTTTCCTCTACTTAGTACACATCTAAACTAGTTTCCTCTACTTACTACACATCTAAACTAGTTTCCTCTACTTGCTACACATCTAAACTAGTTTACTCTACTTACTACACATCTAAACTAGTTTCCTCTACTTACTACACAGCTAAACTAGTTTCCTCTACTTACTACACATCTAAACTAGTTTCCTCTACTTACTACACATCTAAACCAGTTTCCTCTACTTATTACACATCTAAACTAGTTTCCTCTACTTACTACACATCTAAACTAGTTTCCTCTACTTGCTACACATCTAAACTAGTTTCTTCTACTTACTATTCATCTAAACCAGTTTCCTCTACTTAGTACACATCTAAACTAGTTTCCTCTACTTACTACACATCTAAACTAGTTTCCTCTACTTGCTACACATCTAAACTAGTTTCCTCTACTTACTACACATCTAAACTAGTTTCCTCTACTTACTACACATCTAAACTAGTTTCCTCTTCTTACTACACATCTAAACTAGTTTCCTCTACTTACTACACATCTAAACTAGTTTCCTCTACTTACTACACATCTAAACTAGTTTCCTCTACTTAGTACACATCTAAACTAGTTTCCTCTACTTACTACACATCTAAACTAGTTTCCTCAACTTACTACACATCTAAACCAGTTTCCTCTACTTACTGCACATCTAAACCAGTTTCTTCTACTTACTACACATCTAAACCAGTTTCCTCTACTTACTACACATCTAAACTAGTTTCCTCTACTTACTACACATTTAAACCAGTTTCCTCTACTTAGTACACATCTAAACTAGTTTCCTCTACTTACTACACATCTAAACTAGTTTCCTCTACTTGCTACACATCTAAACTAGTTTACTCTACTTACTACACATCTAAACCAATTTCCTCTACTTGCTACACATCTAAACTAGTTTCAGTTTCCTCTACTTACTACACATCTAAACCAGTTTCCTCTACTTATTACACATCTAAACTAGTTTCCTCTACTTACTAAACATATAAACTAGTTTCCTCTACTTACTACACATCTAAACTAGTTTCTTCTACTTACTATTCATCTAAACCAGTTTCCTCTACTTAGTACACATCTAAACTAGTTTCCTCTACTTACTACACATCTAAACTAGTTTCCTCTACTTGCTACACATCTAAACTAGTTTCCTCTACTTACTACACATCTAAACTAGTTTCCTCTACTTACTACACATCTAAACTAGTTTCCTCTTCTTACTACACATCTAAACTAGTTTCCTCTACTTACTACACATCTAAACTAGTTTCCTCTACTTACTACACATCTAAACTAGTTTCCTCTACTTACTACACATTTAAACCAATTTCCTCTACTTACTACACATCTAAGCTAGTTTCCTCTACTTACTACACATCTAAACTAGTTTCCTCTACTTACTGCACATGTAAAGTAGTTTCCTCTACTTACTACACATCTAAACTAGTTTCCTCTACTTACTACACATTTAAACCAGTTTCCTCTACTTAGTACACATCTAAACTAGTTTCCTCTACTTACTACACATCTAAACTAGTTTCCTCTACTTGCTACACATCTAAACTAGTTTACTCTACTTACTACACATCTAAACTAGTTTCCTCTACTTACTACACAGCTAAACTAGTTTCCTCTACTTACTACACATCTAAACTAGTTTCCTCTACTTACTACACATCTAAACCAGTTTCCTCTACTTATTACACATCTAAACTAGTTTCCTCTACTTACTACACATCTAAACTAGTTTCCTCTACTTGCTACACATCTAAACTAGTTTCTTCTACTTACTATTCATCTAAACCAGTTTCCTCTACTTAGTACACATCTAAACTAGTTTCCTCTACTTACTACACATCTAAACTAGTTTCCTCTACTTGCTACACATCTAAACTAGTTTCCTCTACTTACTACACATCTAAACTAGTTTCCTCTACTTACTACACATCTAAACTAGTTTCCTCTTCTTACTACACATCTAAACTAGTTTCCTCTACTTACTACACATCTAAACTAGTTTCCTCTACTTACTACACATCTAAACTAGTTTCCTCTACTTACTACACATTTAAACCAATTTCCTCTACTTACTACACATCTAAGCTAGTTTCCTCTACTTACTACACATCTAAACTAGTTTCCTCTACTTACTGCACATGTAAACTAGTTTCCTCTACTTACTACACATCTAAACTAGTTTCCTCTACTTACTACACATCTAAACTAGTTTCCTCTTCTTACTACACATCTAAACTAGTTTCCTCTACTTGCTACATATCTAAACTAGTTTACTCTACTTACTACACATCTAAACCAGTTTCCTCTACTTGCTACACATCTAAACTAGTTTCAGTTTCCTCTACTTACTACACATCTAAACCAGTTTCCTCTACTTATTACACATCTAAACTAGTTTCCTCTACTTACTAAACATATAAACTAGTATCCTCTACTTACTACACATCTAAACTAGTTTCTTCTATTTACTATTCATCTAAACTAGTTTCCTCTACTTACTACTCATCTAAACTAGTTTCCTCTACTTACTGCACATCTAAACTAGTTTCCTCTACTTACTACACATTTAAACCAGTTTCCTCTACTTAGTACACATCTAAACTAGTTTCCTCTACTTACTACACATCTAAACTAGTTTCCTCTACTTGCTACACATCTAAACTAGTTTCCTCTACTTACTACACATCTAAACCAGTTTCCTCTACTTGCTACACATCTAAACTAGTTTCAGTTTCCTCTACTTACTACACATCTAATCCAGTTTCCTCTACTTATTACACATCTAAACTAGTTTCCTCTACTTGCTACACATCTAAACTAGTTTCCTCTACTTACTACACATCTAAACTAGTTTCCTCTACTTACTACACATCTAAACTAGTTTCCTCTTCTTACTACACATCTAAACTAGTTTCCTCTACTTACTACACATCTAAACTAGTTTCCTCTACTTACTACACATCTAAACTAGTTTCCTCTACTTACTACACATTTAAACCAACTTCCTTTGCTTACTACACATCTAAACTAGTTTCCTCTACTTACTACACATCTAAACTAGTTTCCTCTACTTACTGCACATGTAAACTAGTTTCCTCTACTTACTACACATCTAAACTAGTTTCCTCTACTTACTACACATCTAAACTAGTTTCCTCTACTTACTACACATTTAAACCAGTTTCCTCTACTTAGTACACATCTAAACTATACTGCTCAAAAAAATAAAGGGAACACCTAAAAACACAATATAGACCTCGATGAATGAAATATTTCAGCTGAAAATCTGTATTTATTAGACAGAGGAATGTGTTTAGAGCAAAATAACCTAAGAATGATCAATGGAAATCAAAATCATTAGCCCATTAAGGTCAGGATTCAGAATCATACTCAAAATCAAAGTGGAAAATGAGAACATCGGCTGATCCAACTTCTGTGGAAATTCCTCAAGACGATTCAAAATGAGGCTCAGTAGTGTGTGTGGCCTCCACGTGCCTGTATGCACTCCCTACAACGTCTGGGCATGCTCCTGATGAGACGACGGATGGTCTCCTGAGGGATCTCCTCCCAGACCTGGATCAGGGCATCGGTCAACTCCTGGACAGTCTGTGGTGCGACATCGCGTTGGCGGATGGTACGAGACATGATGTCCCAGAGGTGCTCGATTGGATTCAGGTCTGGGGAACGTGCAGGCCAGTCCATAGCATCAATGCCCTCGACATACAGGAACTGCTGACACACTCTGGCCACATGAGGACGAGCATTGTCATGCATGAGCAGGAACCCAGGGCCCACTGCACCAGCATATGGTCTGACAATGGGTCTGAGGATCTCATCCCGGTACCTAATGGCAGTCATGGTACCTCTGGCTAGCACGTAGAGGTCTGTGCGGCCCTCCAAGGATATGCCTCCCCAGACCATCACTGACCCACCGCCAAACCGGTCATGCTGGAGGATGATGCAGGCAGTAGAACGTTCTCCACAGCGTCTCCAGACTCTCTCACGTCTGTCACATGTGTTCAGTGTGAACCTGCTCTCATTTGTGAAGAGCACAGGGCGCCAATTGCGAATCTGCCAACCAAGATGTTCTCTGGCAAAGGTCAATCGGGCTGCACGGTGTTGGGCTGTGAGCACAGGCCCCAATTGTGGACGTCGGGCCCTCATACCATCCTCATGCATTCTGTTTCTCACTGTTTGAGCAGAAACCTGCACATTAGTGGCCTGTTAAAGGTCGTTTTGTAGGGCTCCGGCAGTGCTCCTCCTGTTCCTCCTTGCACAAAGGACCAGATAGCGGTCCTGCTGCGGGGTTGTTGTCCTCCTGCGGCCCCCTCCACGTCTCCTGGTGTACTGGCCTGTCTCCTGGTACCTCCTCCATGCTCTGGACACTGTGCTGGGAGACACATCAAATCTTCTTGCCACAGCACGCATTGATGTGCCATCCTGGATGAGCTGCACTACCTGAGCAACTTCTGTAGGTTGCAGATACCGCCTCATGCCACCTCTAGTGGTGAGGGCACTAGCACAATGAAAAACTAACCAAAGATCGGCCAGAAAAGATGAGGACAGGCAAATGGTCTGTGGCCACCACCTGCAAATCCATTCCTTTTATAGGGGGTGTCTTGCAAATTGTCTAATTTCCACCTGGTGGAAATTAGACAATTTACCAACAGGTGAAATTGATTCACAAATCAGTGTTGCTTCCTAACTGGACAGGTTGATATCTCAAAAGTGTGATTGACTTGGAGCTACATTGCATTGCTTATGTGTTCCCTTTATTTTTTTGAGCAGTGTAGTTTCCTCTGCTTACTACACATCTAAACTAGTTTCCCTCTACTTACTACACAGTTAAACTAGTTTCCTGTAATTACTGCGCATGTAAACTAGTTTCCTCTACTTACTACACATCTAAACCAGTTTCCTCTGCTTACTACACATCTAAACTAGTTTCCCTCTACTTACTACACAGCTAAACTAGTTTCCTCTACTTGCTACACATCTAAACTCGTTTCCTCTACTTGCTACACATCTAAACTAGTTTCCTCTACTTACTACACATCTAAACTAGTTTCCTCTACTTGCTACACATCTAAACTAGTTTCCTCTACTTACTACACATCTAAACTAGTTTCCTCTACTTACTACACATCTAAACTATTTTCCTCTACTTGCTACATATCTAAACTAGTTTCCTCTACTTACTACACATGTAAACTAGTTTCCTCTGCTTACTACACATCTAAACCAGTTTCCTCTACTTACTACACATTTAAACTAGTTTCCTCTACTTACTACATATCTAAACTAGTTTCCTGTAATTACTGCGCATGTAAACTAGTTTCCTCTACTTACTACACATGTAAACTAGTTTCCTCTGCTTACTACACATCTAAACTAGTTTCCTCTACTTACTACACATCTAAACTAGTTTCCTCTGCTTACTACACATCTAAACTAGTTTCCTCTACTTACTACACATCTAAACTAGTTTCCTCTACTTACTACACATCTAAACTAGTAGCTTCTACTTACTACACATCTAAACTAGTTTCCTCTACTTACTACACATCTAAACTAGTTTCCTCTACTTACTACACATCTAAACTAGTTTCCTCTGCTTACTACACATCTAAACTAGTTTCCTCTACTTACTACACATCTAAACTAGTTTCCTCTACTTACTACACATCTAAACTAGTAGCTTCTACTTACTGCGGGTAGACGGTCTTTGCCACTGCTCGGCTGTTGTCGGCTGGATTCGCTGTTGTTTTCTTTTGTGTCTCCGTCGCCTTTTGTACGTATGTGTGTTGTGTAAATCGGAGAGCACCGCTGGCGTCATGTGTGTGTCTGCTGATTCTCCCACCGTCTTGTCTGCCCCCGTTTTCCGGCGATGCGTGCTAGCCGCCCTAACTAGCTAACGGGCTAACCACCACTCGGCTAACGTTAGCTTTACGTGAGCTCTGACCTCCCGGCTCTGCATGCTAGCTTGCGGATCTGGCTCCGTCCCCCAAGCCCCTCTGGATTATTTATTTTATATTCCCTCGGCAGGGGACACTATCCCTCTTTGGGCCACCATCAACTGGGACTAGCGTGATGTGGACATCACCGTCCCTGGCAGCGGCACCCCCCTTCACCTGGTGAGTAGCTAGCAGCTAGCCTCACCCCGTCCCTGCTCTGCGCCATCCCTCTCACGCTTCCAACGTTATTAAGCCACCCGTCTCATGGAACCACCTCTCTGCTGCCCTCTTCTGATTTTACTTATGTTACCCTCTTATTACGACCACATAGAATACCCTGGTGTCCCTTTTTATTAGCTTCCCCCCTCCTCCTCCCTTACACTACTCTCCTGATGAACTCCTTCCTGTCCCTCAACAAAAACTACCGGCTATCCTCTGTTGCACGCACCTCCGCTCTGTCTGCTGGCCTCCTCCGCTGCCGCCGTTATCTCCATCACGGCCCCAGACACTCCCGTCCTCTACATCCCCCACTAACCCCAATACGATATCCCACATCCAAACCCTATGTTCCCCCCCGCCCCCCCTCCACTGCACCCCCCCCCGCACTGCTAGCCTGGACAACCTCAGACCTCTCCAGCATGCCCCCACTACGTTGCCCTCTCATTCCATCAACCTTGCCCTCCTTAACACCCATCACTAAATAACAAAGCCCTTATCCTACATGAAACCATCACTGATAATTAATTTGACTTTCTCCTGCTCACTGAAACCTGGCAACAACCTGGCGACTTTTTCTCCCTCAACGAAGCATCCCCCCTGGTTTTGGCTACATCTGCAGACCCCGTCCCTCCCGTCGTGGAGGTGGTCTTGCTGCCTTATTCAATCAGAACTTCAGGACCACTGAGCTCTCACTCCCCACCGTCTCATCATTTGAATTCCTCGCTTTTAAAACATGCTCAATGGCTGTCATTCTCATCTACCGGCCACCCACACCAAATCCATCTTTCCTGTCTGACCTCTCTGAACTCCTCACAATAGCCTCATCTCTCTCCTCACACTTACTTGGTGATTTTAACATCCACATTGATTTACCCACCTGTAAATTTGCATCAGAATTCATCACTCTATTGGACAATTTCAACCCACCCAGCACGTCACTTTCCCCACCCATGTCAAAGGCCATATCCTTGACTTGGTCTGCTCTGTCAATCTACCGATACACAACATCCATCCATCCCCATTTCCTCTGTCAGACCATAATCTCATCCAGTTCACTATTCCATCCCCAACTCCTCGGCCACACCTCCTCAGAGAAATAACATTCCGCAATACTAAATCTATTGACCCCCTCCAACTCTCCGATCTGCTCTCCTCTGCTCTCCCCTTGGAACCAGCCTCTACCTTACCTGATGATCTCACCAATCACCTCAACGCCACCCTGTCTGCCTCCCTCAACACACTGGCCCCTCTCAAAACAAAAACAGTCTCCTTCAACACCTCTGCACCCTGGTTCACACCTGAGCTCCGCACAATGAAACAGACTGCCCGCCAACTGGAACAAGAAATCATCTCTCACTGTACATCAAGAAGCCCACAACCTCCACCTCTCTGCCTACAAAGATGCCCTCACCGCCGCCAAGTCTGCCTATTTTCCACCATCATTAATTATTCCAACCACAACCCCCGCACCCTTTTCACCACTGTAAACAACATCCTCAAGCCCCGTGCCGATGCCCTCGCCAACTCCACTGCTGAACAATGCAACTCATTTCTCCAATTTTTTGCAGACAAAATCGCCGCTATCAACAAATCACTGTCCCCTGCGTCTGACTCAGCAGCACCTACTCCGGCCCCTCTTCTCCCCATTCCTCTTGACCTCCATACCCCTCCCCCTGATACCCGCCTCTCCCGGTTTGTTCCAGTTTCCCTTAACACTATCTCTGAACTCATCAGCTCATCAAAATCCACAACCTGCTCCCTTTATCCCCTCCCCACCCACCTACTGAAGAAATGCCTCCCTGTCATATGCCCCTACCTCACCAAACTTTTCAATTCCTCACTGTCCCATGGAATTGTCCCCTCTACCTACAAAACTGGAGCTGTCACCCCAATTCTCAAGAAACCTGGTCTTGATCCATCCTGCCTCAACCACTACTGGCCAATTTCCAATCTCCCCTTCCTCTCTAAAACCCTGGAACGCATTGTCGCCACACAACTCCGAACCTACCTACACACCAACAACCTACTTGAACCCCTCCAGTCTGGTTTTCGCCCACTCCACAGCACTGAAACTGCACTCCTTAAAGTACTTAATGACCTCCTCATCTCTGCTGATACTGGAGCCCTTAACATCCTCATCCTCCTCGACCTGAGTTCAGCCTTCGATACTGTGAGCCACAACATCCTGCTCACCAGATTGAAAGATGTCGGTATTGAAGGCGCCGTACTCAGCTGGCTCCAATCTTACCTCTCCAACAGGTCACACTTCATCTCACTTCACAACCACTCCTCTGTTCCATCCTCAGTCGCACAAGTTGTTCCCCAAGGTTCTGTACTCGGCCCACTCCTTTTCATAATCGACATCCTCCCGCTAGGTCAGATTCTCCGCCATTTCAACTTGGACTTCCACTGTTATGCTGATGACACCCAGATATACCTCAGCACCAAATCCCCTCACAATCCACCCCTCTCTCACATCGACTCCTGTCTGTCTGCAGTTAATGTCTGGATGCAGCAAAACCTCCTCAAACTTAACAGTGACAAAACTGAACTCCTCTTCATTGGCTCCAAGTCCACTCAGCCAAATCAACAACCTTGCACTCACCATCGATGGCACTACTGTCTCCCCTTCCCCCCAGGCACGCAACCGTGGTGTGATCCTTGATCTCACCCTCTCCCTTGAGCCACGTATGGTCAAATCCTCCTTCTACCACCTTCGCAACATTGCAAAAATAAGATCCTCTCTCACATGCCCTGCTGCTGAGATACTGATTCATGCCTTCATCTTCTCCCGCCTTGATTACTGCAACTCACTCCTCTATGGTATCAGTGCTAGCTCTATCAAGAGACTCCAATTGGTCCAGAACGCATCCGCCCGACTTTTAACTTTCACCAAATCCTGGCACCACATCACCCCAGTCCTAAAAGACCTCCACTGGCTACCCATCTCCCACCGGATCAATTACAAACGCCTGGTTCTTACATATAAAGCCCTTCACAAATTGGCTCCCCCATAACTCACCAATCTCCTCTGCCCCTACGAACCCTCTCGGTCCCTCAGATCCACCTCAGCCTCCCTTCTCTCTAACCCCAGGTCCAAACTCCGCGGCTTAGGTGACCGAGCCTTCTCCAGAGCAGCTCCCAGACTCTGGAACTCACTTCCCCAAATCACTAGAGACTCAGAATCCCTCTCACTCTTCCAATCCCGTCTCAAGACACACCTTTTCTTCATTGCCTTCTCGTGCCCCGCCCCCCCCCCCGTCCGCTCATACACCCCTGGTCTGGAGCAGGCTTGGGACTGAGCGCTTGACCTGCATCTGTGATTTATGTGATTTATGATGTTTGTTTTTCTTTCCCTTTATGTCTGTCCAAGTCGGAGAGTACTGCTGGCGTCGTCTGTGGCTGCAGCTTCTCCCTCTCGTAGCCCCCCTTCCCATCCACCCCTGTATGTCTGTGTTATGTTCATCTGTCGTCTTGTTTCACTCCATTTATTGTAAAGCGACTTTGAGTACTTGAAAAGGGCTATATAAGATTGATTTATTAGTATTTATTATTATTACTACATATCTAAACTAGCTTCTTGTCCTTATTACACATCTAAACTAGTTTCCTCTACTTACTACACATCTAAACTAGTTTATTTTCTTTACTACACATATAAACTAGTTTATTCTCCTTACAACACATCTAAACTAGTTTCTTCTTACTGCACATCTAAACTAGTGTCTTCTCCTCACTACTCATCTAAACTAGTTTCTTCTCCTTACTACACATCTAAACTAGTTTCCTCTACTTACTACACATCTAAACTAGTTTCCTTTCATTACTACGCAATTAAACTAGTTTCCTCTCCTTACTACATATCTAAGCTAGTGTCTTCTCCTTACTACACATCTAAACTAGATTCTTCTCCGTACTACACATCTAAACTAGTTTCCCTCTACTTACTACACATCTAAACTAGTTTCCTCTACTTACTACACATCTAAACTAGTTTCCCTCTACTTACTACACATCTAAACTAGTTTTTTCTCCTTACTACACATCTATATTAGTTTCCTCTACTTACTACACATCTATACTACTTTCCTCTACTTACTACACATCTATATTAGTTTCCTCTACTTACTACACATCTAAACTATTTTCCTCTACTTACTACACATCTATACTAGCTTCCTCTACTTACTACACATCTAAACTAGTTTCCTCTACTTACTACACATCTATACTAGTTTCCTCTACTTACTACACATCTATACTAGTTTCCTCTACTTACTACACATCTATACTAGTTTCCTCTACTTACTACACATCTATACTACTTTCCTCTACTTACTACACATCTAAACTAGTTTCCTCTACTTACTACACATCTATACTAGTTTCCTCTACTTGCTACACATCTAAACTAGTTTCCTCTACTTACTGCACATCTAAACTAGTTTCTTCTCCTTACTACACAGCTAAACTAGTTTCCTCTACTTACTACACATCTAAACTAGTTTCCTCTCCTTACTACACATCTAAACTAGTTTCCTCTACTTACTACACATCTAAACTAGTTTCCTCTACTTACTACACATCTAAACTAGTTTCCTCTACTTACTACACATCTAAACTAGTTTCCTCTACTTACTACACATCTAAACTAGTTTCCTCTACTTACTACACATCTAAACTAGTTTCCTCTACTTAGTACACATCTAAACTAGTTTCCTCTACTTACTACACATCTAAACTAGTTTCCTCTACTTACTACACATCTAAACTAGTTTCCTTTATTTACTACACATCTAAACTAGTTTCCTCTACTTACTACACATCTAAACTAGTTTCCTCTACTTACTACACATCAAAACTAGTTTGCTCTACTTACTACACATCTAAACTAGTTTCCTCTACTTACTACACATCTAAACTAGTTTCCTTTCATTATTGCACATCTAAACTAGTTTCCTCTACTTACTACACATGTAAACTAGTTTCTTCTACTTACTACACATCTAAACTAGTTTCTTCTACTTACTACACATCTAAACTAGTTTATTTTCCTTACTACACATATAAACTAGTTTATTCTCCTTACAACACATCTAAACTAGTTTCTTCTTACTGCACATCTAAACTAGTGTCTTCTCCTCACTACTCATCTAAACTAGTTTCCTCTACTTACTACACATCTATACTAGTTTCCTCTACTTACTACACATCTATACTAGTTTCCTCTACTTACTACACATCTATACTAGTTTCCTCTACTTACTACACATCTAAACCAGTTTCCTCTACTTACTGCACATCTAAACCAGTTTCCTCTACTTACTACACATCTAAACCAGTTTCCTCTACTTACTACACATCTAAACTAGTTTCTGCTACTTAGTACTCATCTAAACTAGTTTCCTCTACTTACTACACATCTAAACTACATTCCTCTACTTGCTACACATCTAAACTAGTTTCCTCTACTTACTACACATCTAAACCAGTTTCCTCAACTTACTACACATCTATACTAGTTTCCTCTACTTACTACACATCTAAACTAGTTTCCTCTACTTACTACACATCTAAACTAGTTTCCCTCTACTTGCTACACATCTAAACTAGTTTCCTCTATTTGCTACACATCTAAACTAGTTTCCTCTACTTACTACACATCTAAACTAGTTTCCTCTACTTATTAAACATCTAAACTAGTTTCCTCTACTTACTACACATCTAAACTAGTTTCCTCTACTTACTACACATCTAAACTAGTTTCCTCTATTTGCTACACATCTAAACTAGTTTCCTCTACTTGCTACACATCTAATCTAGTTTCCTCTACTTACTACACATCTAAACTAGTTTCCTCTACTTGCTACACATCTAAACTAGTTTACTCTACTTACTACACATCTAAACCAGTTTCCTCTACTTGCTACACATCTAAACTAGTTTCAGTTTCCTCTACTTACTACACATCTAAACCAGTTTCCTCTACTTATTACACATCTAAACTAGTTTCCTCTACTTGCTACACATCTAAACTAGTTTCCTCTACTTCCTACACATCTAAACTAGTTTCCTCTACTTACTACACATCTAAACTAGTTTCCTCTACTTACTACACATCTAAACTAGTTTCCTCTACTTAGTACACATCTAAACTAGTTTCCTCTACTTACTACACATCTAAACTAGTTTCCTCAACTTACTACACATCTAAACCAGTTTCCTCTACTTACTGCACATCTAAACCAGTTTCCTCTACTTACTACACATCTAAACCAGTTTCCTCTACTTACTACACATCTAAACTAGTTTCCTCTACTTACTACACATTTAAACCAGTTTCCTCTACTTGCTACACATCTAAACTAGTTTCCTCTACTTACTACACATCTAAACTAGTTTCCTCTACTTACTACACATCTAAACTAGTTTCCTCTACTTAGTACACATCTAAACTAGTTTCCTCTACTTACTACACATCTAAACTAGTTTCCTCAACTTACTACACATCTAAACCAGTTTCCTCTACTTACTGCACATCTAAACCAGTTTCCTCTACTTACTACACATCTAAACCAGTTTCCTCTACTTACTACACATCTAAACTAGTTTCTGCTACTTAGTACTCATCTAAACTAGTTTCCTCTACTTACTACACATCTAAACTACATTCCTCTACTTACTACTCATCTAAACTAGTTTACTCTACTTACTACACATCTAAGCTAGTTTCCTCTACTTACTACACATGTAAACTAGTTTCCTCTACTTGCTACACATCTAAACTAGTTTCCTCTACTTGCTACACATCTAAACTAGTTTCCTCTACTTACTACACATCTAAACCAGTTTCCTCTACTTATTACACATCTAAACTAGTTTCCTTAACTTACTACACATCTAAACTAGTTTCCTCTACTTACTACACATCTAAACTAGTTTCCTCTACTTACTGCACATGCAAACTAGTGTCCTCTACTTGCTATACATCTAAACTAGTTTCCTCTACTTGCTACATATCTAAACTAGTTTCCTCTACTTACTATACATCTATACTAGTTTCCTCTACTTACTACACATCTAAACTAGTTTCCCTCTACTTGCCACACATCTAAACTAGTTTCCTCTATTTGCTACACATCTAAACTAGTTTCCTCTACTTACTACACATCTAAACTAGTTTCCTCTACTTATTACACATCTAAACTAGTTTCCTCTACTTACTACACATCTAAACTAGTTTCCTCTACTTACTACACATCTAAACTAGTTTCCTCTATTTGCTACACATCTAAACTAGTTTCCTCTACTTGCTACACATCTAATCTAGTTTCCTCTACTTACTACACATCTAAACTAGTTTCCTCTACTTGCTACACATCTAAACTAGTTTACTCTACTTACTACACATCTAAACCAGTTTCCTCTACTTGCTACACATCTAAACTAGTTTCAGTTTCCTCTACTTACTACTCATCTAAACCAGTTTCCTCTACTTATTACACATCTAAACTAGTTTCCTCTACTTGCTACACATCTAAACTAGTTTCCTCTACTTCCTACACATCTAAACTAGTTTCCTCTACTTACTACACATCTAAACTAGTTTCCTCTACTTAAAACACATCTAAACTAGTTTCCTCTACTTAGTACACATCTAAACTAGTTTCCTCTACTTACTACACATCTAAACTAGTTTCCTCAACTTACTACACATCTAAACCAGTTTCCTCTACTTACTGCACATCTAAACCAGTTTCTTCTACTTACTACACATCTAAACCAGTTTCCTCTACTTACTACACATCTAAACTAGTTTCCTCTACTTACTACACATTTAAACCAGTTTCCTCTACTTAGTACACATCTAAACTAGTTTCCTCTACTTACTACACATCTAAACTAGTTTCCTCTACTTGCTACACATCTAAACTAGTTTACTCTACTTACTACACATCTAAACCAATTTCCTCTACTTGCTACACATCTAAACTAGTTTCAGTTTCCTCTACTTACTACACATCTAAACCAGTTTCCTCTACTTATTACACATCTAAACTAGTTTCCTCTACTTACTAAACATATAAACTAGTTTCCTCTACTTACTACACATCTAAACTAGTTTCTTCTACTTACTATTCATCTAAACCAGTTTCCTCTACTTAGTACACATCTAAACTAGTTTCCTCTACTTACTACACATCTAAACTAGTTTCCTCTACTTGCTACACATCTAAACTAGTTTCCTCTACTTACTACACATCTAAACTAGTTTCCTCTACTTACTACACATCTAAACTAGTTTCCTCTTCTTACTACACATCTAAACTAGTTTCCTCTACTTACTACACATCTAAACTAGTTTCCTCTACTTACTACACATCTAAACTAGTTTCCTCTACTTACTACACATTTAAACCAATTTCCTCTACTTACTACACATCTAAGCTAGTTTCCTCTACTTACTACACCTCTAAACTAGTTTCCTCTACTTACTGCACATGTAAAGTAGTTTCCTCTACTTACTACACATCTAAACTAGTTTCCTCTACTTACTACACATTTAAACCAGTTTCCTCTACTTAGTACACATCTAAACTAGTTCCCTCTACTTACTACACATCTAAACTAGTTTCCTCTACTTGCTACACATCTAAACTAGTTTACTCTACTTACTACACATCTAAACCAGTTTCCTCTACTTGCTACACATCTAAACTAGTTTCAGTTTCCTCTACTTACTACACATCTAAACCAGTTTCCTCTACTTATTACACATCTAAACTAGTTTCCTCTACTTACTACACATCTAAACTAGTTTCCTCTACTTGCTACACATCTAAACTAGTTTCTTCTACTTACTATTCATCTAAACCAGTTTCCTCTACTTAGTACACATCTAAACTAGTTTCCTCTACTTACTACACATCTAAACTAGTTTCCTCTACTTGCTACACATCTAAACTAGTTTCCTCTACTTAGTACACATCTAAACTAGTTTCCTCTACTTACTACACATCTAAACTAGTTTCCTCTTCTTACTACACATCTAAACTAGTTTCCTCTACTTACTACACATCTAAACTAGTTTCCTCTACTTACTACACATCTAAACTAGTTTCCTCTACTTACTACACATTTAAACCAATTTCCTCTACTTACTACACATCTAAGCTAGTTTCCTCTACTTACTACACATCTAAACTAGTTTCCTCTACTTACTGCACATGTAAACTAGTTTCCTCTACTTACTACACATCTAAACTAGTTTCCTCTACTTACTACTCATCTAAACTAGATTCCTCTACTTACTACACATCTAAACTAGATTCCTCTACTTACTACACATCTAAGCTAGTTTCCTCTACTTACTACACATGTAAACTAGTTTCCTCTACTTGCTACACATCTAAACTAGTTTCCTCTACTTGCTGCACATCTAAACTAGTTTCCTCTACTTACTACACATCTAAACTAGTTTCTGCTACTTAGTACTCATCTAAACTAGTTTCCTCTACTTACTACACATCTAAACTACATTCTTCTACTTACTACTCATCTAAACTAGTTTACTCTACTTACTACACATCTAAGCTAGTTTCCTCTACTTACTACACATGTAAACTAGTTTCCTCTACTTGCTACACATCTAAACTAGTTTCCTCTACTTGCTACACATCTAAACTAGTTTCCTCTACTTACTACACATCTAAACTAGTTTCCTCTACTTACTACACATCTAAACTAGTTTCCTCTACTTGCTACACATCTAAAATAGTTTCCTCTACTTACTACACATCTAAACTAGTTTCCTCTACTTACTACACATCTAAACTAGTTTCCTCTACTTAGTACACATCTAAACTAGTTTCCTCTACTTACTACACATCTAAACTAGTTTCCTCAACTTACTACACATCTATACTAGTTTCCTCTACTTACTACACATCTAAACTAGTTTCCTCTACTTACTACACATCTAAACTAGTTTCCCTCTACTTGCTACACATCTAAACTAGTTTCCTCTATTTGCTACACATCTAAACTAGTTTCCTCTACTTACTACACATCTAAACTAGTTTCCTCTACTTATTACACATCTAAACTAGTTTCCTCTACTTACTACACATCTAAACTAGTTTCCTCTACTTACTACACATCTAAATTAGTTTCCTCTATTTGCTACACATCTAAACTAGTTTCCTCTACTTGCTACACATCTAATCTAGTTTCCTCTACTTACTACACATCTAAACTAGTTTCCTCTACTTGCTACACATCTAAACTAGTTTCCTCTACTTACTACACATTTAAACCAGTTTCCTCTACTTAGTACACATCTAAACTAGTTTCCTCTACTTACTACACATCTAAACTAGTTTCCTCTACTTGCTACACATCTAAACTAGTTTACTCTACTTACTACACATCTAAACCAATTTCCTCTACTTGCTACACATCTAAACTAGTTTCAGTTTCCTCTACTTACTACACATCTAAACCAGTTTCCTCTACTTATTACACATCTAAACTAGTTTCCTCTACTTACTAAACATATAAACTAGTTTCCTCTACTTACTACACATCTAAACTAGTTTCTTCTACTTACTATTCATCTAAACCAGTTTCCTCTACTTAGTACACATCTAAACTAGTTTCCTCTACTTACTACACATCTAAGCTAGTTTCCTCTACTTACTACACATGTAAACTAGTTTCCTCTACTTGCTACACATCTAAACTAGTTTCCTCTACTTGCTACACATCTAAACTAGTTTCCTCTACTTACTACACATCTAAACTAGTTTCCTCTACTTACTACACATCTAAACTAGTTTCCTCTACTTGCTACACATCTAAAATAGTTTCCTCTACTTACTACACATCTAAACTAGTTTCCTCTACTTACTACACATCTAAACTAGTTTCCTCTACTTAGTACACATCTAAACTAGTTTCCTCTACTTACTACACATCTAAACTAGTTTCCTCAACTTACTACACATCTATACTAGTTTCCTCTACTTACTACACATCTAAACTAGTTTCCTCTACTTACTACACATCTAAACTAGTTTCCCTCTACTTGCTACACATCTAAACTAGTTTCCTCTATTTGCTACACATCTAAACTAGTTTCCTCTACTTACTACACATCTAAACTAGTTTCCTCTACTTATTACACATCTAAACTAGTTTCCTCTACTTACTACACATCTAAACTAGTTTCCTCTACTTACTACACATCTAAATTAGTTTCCTCTATTTGCTACACATCTAAACTAGTTTCCTCTACTTGCTACACATCTAATCTAGTTTCCTCTACTTACTACACATCTAAACTAGTTTCCTCTACTTGCTACACATCTAAACTAGTTTACTCTACTTACTACACATCTAAACCAGTTTCCTCTACTTGCTACACATCTAAACTAGTTTCAGTTTCCTCTACTTACTACACATCTAAACCAGTTTCCTCTACTTATTACACATCTAAACTAGTTTCCTCTACTTGCTACACATCTAAACTAGTTTCCTCTACTTCCTACACATCTAAACTAGTTTCCTCTACTTACTACACATCTAAACTAGTTACCTCTACTTACTACACATTTAAACCAATTTCCTCTACTTACTACACATCTAAGCTAGTTTCCTCTACTTACTACACATGTAAACTAGTTTCCTCTACTTGCTACACATCTAAACTAGTTTCCTCTACTTGCTGCACATCTAAACTAGTTTCCTCTACTTACTACACATCTAAACTAGTTTCTGCTACTTAGTACTCATCTAAATTAGTTTCCTCTACTTACTACACATCTAAACTACATTCTTCTACTTACTACTCATCTAAACTAGTTTACTCTACTTACTACACATCTAAGCTAGTTTCCTCTACTTACTACACATCTAAACTAGTTTCCTCTACTTGCTACACATCTAAACTAGTTTCCTCTACTTACTACACATCTAAACTAGTTTCCTCTACTTACTACACATCTAAACTAGTTTCCTCTACTTGCTACACATCTAAACTAGTTTCCTCTACTTACTACACATCTAAACTAGTTTCCTCTACTTACTACACATCTAAACTAGTTTCCTCTACTTAGTACACATCTAAACTAGTTTCCTCTACTTACTACACATCTAAACTAGTTTCCTCAACTTACTACACATCTATACTAGTTTCCTCTACTTACTACACATCTAAACTAGTTTCCTCTACTTACTACACATCTAAACTAGTTTCCCTCTACTTGCTACACATCTAAACTAGTTTCCTCTATTTGCTACACATCTAAACTAGTTTCCTCTACTTACTACACATCTAAACAAGTTTCCTCTACTTATTACACATCTAAACTAGTTTCCTCTACTTACTACACATCTAAACTAGTTTCCTCTACTTACTACACATCTAAACTAGTTTCCTCTATTTGCTACACATCTAAACTAGTTTCCTCTATTTGCTACACATCTAAACTAGTTTCCTCTACTTACTACACATCTAAACTAGTTTCCTCTACTTATTACACATCTAAACTAGTTTCCTCTACTTACTACACATCTAAACTAGTTTCCTCTACTTACTACACATCTAAACTAGTTTCCTCTATTTGCTACACATCTAAACTAGTTTCCTCTACTTGCTACACATCTAATCTAGTTTCCTCTACTTACTACACATCTAAACTAGTTTCCTCTACTTGCTACACATCTAAACTAGTTTACTCTACTTACTACACATCTAAACCAGTTTCCTCTACTTGCTACACATCTAAACTAGTTTCAGTTTCCTCTACTTACTACTCATCTAAACCAGTTTCCTCTACTTATTACACATCTAAACTAGTTTCCTCTACTTGCTACACATCTAAACTAGTTTCCTCTACTTCCTACACATCTAAACTAGTTTCCTCTACTTACTACACATCTAAACTAGTTTCCTCTACTTAAAACACATCTAAACTAGTTTCCTCTACTTAGTACACATCTAAACTAGTTTCCTCTACTTACTACACATCTAAACTAGTTTCCTCAACTTACTACACATCTAAACCAGTTTCCTCTACTTACTGCACATCTAAACCAGTTTCTTCTACTTACTACACATCTAAACCAGTTTCCTCTACTTACTACACATCTAAACTAGTTTCCTCTACTTACTACACATTTAAACCAGTTTCCTCTACTTAGTACACATCTAAACTAGTTTCCTCTACTTACTACACATCTAAACTAGTTTCCTCTACTTGCTACACATCTAAACTAGTTTACTCTACTTACTACACATCTAAACCAATTTCCTCTACTTGCTACACATCTAAACTAGTTTCAGTTTCCTCTACTTACTACACATCTAAACCAGTTTCCTCTACTTATTACACATCTAAACTAGTTTCCTCTACTTACTAAACATATAAACTAGTTTCCTCTACTTACTACACATCTAAACTAGTTTCTTCTACTTACTATTCATCTAAACCAGTTTCCTCTACTTAGTACACATCTAAACTAGTTTCCTCTACTTACTACACATCTAAACTAGTTTCCTCTACTTGCTACACATCTAAACTAGTTTCCTCTACTTACTACACATCTAAACTAGTTTCCTCTACTTACTACACATCTAAACTAGTTTCCTCTTCTTACTACACATCTAAACTAGTTTCCTCTACTTACTACACATCTAAACTAGTTTCCTCTACTTACTACACATCTAAACTAGTTTCCTCTACTTACTACACATTTAAACCAATTTCCTCTACTTACTACACATCTAAGCTAGTTTCCTCTACTTACTACACCTCTAAACTAGTTTCCTCTACTTACTGCACATGTAAAGTAGTTTCCTCTACTTACTACATATCTAAACTAGTTTCCTCTACTTACTACACATTTAAACCAGTTTCCTCTACTTAGTACACATCTAAACTAGTTCCCTCTACTTACTACACATCTAAACTAGTTTCCTCTACTTGCTACACATCTAAACTAGTTTACTCTACTTACTACACATCTAAACCAGTTTCCTCTACTTGCTACACATCTAAACTAGTTTCAGTTTCCTCTACTTACTACACATCTAAACCAGTTTCCTCTACTTATTACACATCTAAACTAGTTTCCTCTACTTACTACACATCTAAACTAGTTTCCTCTACTTGCTACACATCTAAACTAGTTTCTTCTACTTACTATTCATCTAAACCAGTTTCCTCTACTTAGTACACATCTAAACTAGTTTCCTCTACTTACTACACATCTAAACTAGTTTCCTCTACTTGCTACACATCTAAACTAGTTTCCTCTACTTACTACACATCTAAACTAGTTTCCTCTACTTACTACACATCTAAACTAGTTTCCTCTTCTTACTACACATCTAAACTAGTTTCCTCTACTTACTACACATCTAAACTAGTTTCCTCTACTTACTACACATCTAAACTAGTTTCCTCTACTTACTACACATTTAAACCAATTTCCTCTACTTACTACACATCTAAGCTAGTTTCCTCTACTTACTACACATCTAAACTAGTTTCCTCTACTTACTGCACATGTAAACTAGTTTCCTCTACTTACTACACATCTAAACTAGTTTCCTCTACTTACTACTCATCTAAACTAGATTCCTCTACTTACTACACATCTAAACTAGATTCCTCTACTTACTACACATCTAAGCTAGTTTCCTCTACTTACTACACATCTAAACTAGTTTCCTCTACTTGCTACACATCTAAACTAGTTTCCTCTACTTGCTGCACATCTAAACTAGTTTCCTCTACTTACTACACATCTAAACTAGTTTCTGCTACTTAGTACTCATCTAAACTAGTTTCCTCTACTTACTACACATCTAAACTACATTCTTCTACTTACTACTCATCTAAACTAGTTTACTCTACTTACTACACATCTAAGCTAGTTTCCTCTACTTACTACACATGTAAACTAGTTTCCTCTACTTGCTACACATCTAAACTAGTTTCCTCTACTTGCTACACATCTAAACTAGTTTCCTCTACTTACTACACATCTAAACTAGTTTCCTCTACTTACTACACATCTAAACTAGTTTCCTCTACTTGCTACACATCTAAAATAGTTTCCTCTACTTACTACACATCTAAACTAGTTTCCTCTACTTACTACACATCTAAACTAGTTTCCTCTACTTAGTACACATCTAAACTAGTTTCCTCTACTTACTACACATCTAAACTAGTTTCCTCAACTTACTACACATCTATACTAGTTTCCTCTACTTACTACACATCTAAACTAGTTTCCTCTACTTACTACACATCTAAACTAGTTTCCTCTACTTGCTACACATCTAAACTAGTTTCCTCTATTTGCTACACATCTAAACTAGTTTCCTCTACTTACTACACATCTAAACTAGTTTCCTCTACTTATTACACATCTAAACTAGTTTCCTCTACTTACTACACATCTAAACTAGTTTCCTCTACTTACTACACATCTAAATTAGTTTCCTCTATTTGCTACACATCTAAACTAGTTTCCTCTACTTGCTACACATCTAATCTAGTTTCCTCTACTTACTACACATCTAAACTAGTTTCCTCTACTTGCTACACATCTAAACTAGTTTACTCTACTTACTACACATCTAAACCAGTTTCCTCTACTTGCTACACATCTAAACTAGTTTCAGTTTCCTCTACTTACTACACATCTAAACCAGTTTCCTCTACTTATTACACATCTAAACTAGTTTCCTCTACTTGCTACACATCTAAACTAGTTTCCTCTACTTCCTACACATCTAAACTAGTTTCCTCTACTTACTACACATCTAAACTAGTTTCCTCTACTTACTACACATTTAAACCAATTTCCTCTACTTACTACACATCTAAGCTAGTTTCCTCTACTTACTACACATGTAAACTAGTTTCCTCTACTTGCTACACATCTAAACTAGTTTCCTCTACTTGCTGCACATCTAAACTAGTTTCCTCTACTTACTACACATCTAAACTAGTTTCTGCTACTTAGTACTCATCTAAATTAGTTTCCTCTACTTACTACACATCTAAACTACATTCTTCTACTTACTACTCATCTAAACTAGTTTACTCTACTTACTACACATCTAAGCTAGTTTCCTCTACTTACTACACATCTAAACTAGTTTCCTCTACTTGCTACACATCTAAACTAGTTTCCTCTACTTACTACACATCTAAACTAGTTTCCTCTACTTACTACACATCTAAACTAGTTTCCTCTACTTGCTACACATCTAAACTAGTTTCCTCTACTTACTACACATCTAAACTAGTTTCCTCTACTTACTACACATCTAAACTAGTTTCCTCTACTTAGTACACATCTAAACTAGTTTCCTCTACTTACTACACATCTAAACTAGTTTCCTCAACTTACTACACATCTATACTAGTTTCCTCTACTTACTACACATCTAAACTAGTTTCCTCTACTTACTACACATCTAAACTAGTTTCCCTCTACTTGCTACACATCTAAACTAGTTTCCTCTATTTGCTACACATCTAAACTAGTTTCCTCTACTTACTACACATCTAAACAAGTTTCCTCTACTTATTACACATCTAAACTAGTTTCCTCTGCTTACCACACATCTAAACTAGTTTCCTCTACTTACTACACATCTAAACTAGTTTCCTCTATTTGCTACACATCTAAACTAGTTTCCTCTACTTGCTACACATCTAATCTAGTTTCCTCTACTTACTACACATCTAAACTAGTTTCCTCTACTTGCTACACATCTAAACTAGTTTACTCTACTTACTACACATCTAAACCAGTTTCCTCTACTTGCTACACATCTAAACTAGTTTCAGTTTCCTCTACTTACTACACATCTAAACCAGTTTCCTCTACTTATTACACATCTAAACTAGTTTCCTCTACTTGCTACACATCTAAACTAGTTTCCTCTACTTCCTACACATCTAAACTAGTTTCCTCTACTTACTACACATCTAAACTAGTTTCCTCTACTTACTACACATCTAAACTAGTTTCCTCTACTTAGTACACATCTAAACTAGTTTCCTCTACTTACTACACATCTAAACTAGTTTCCTCAACTTACTACACATCTAAACCAGTTTCCTCTACTTACTGCACATCTAAACCAGTTTCCTCTACTTACTACACATCTAAACCAGTTTCCTCTACTTACTACACATCTAAACTAGTTTCCTCTACTTACTACACATTTAAACCAGTTTCCTCTACTTGCTACACATCTAAACTAGTTTCCTCTACTTACTACACATCTAAACTAGTTTCCTCTACTTACTGCACATCTAAATTAGTTTCCTCTACTTAGTACACATCTAAACTAGTTTCCTCTACTTACTACACATCTAAACTAGTTTCCTCAACTTACTACACATCTAAACCAGTTTCCTCTACTTACTGCACATCTAAACCAGTTTCCTCTACTTACTACACATCTAAACCAGTTTCCTCTACTTACTACACATCTAAACTAGTTTCTGCTACTTAGTACTCATCTAAACTAGTTTCCTCTACTTACTACACATCTAAACTACATTCCTCTACTTACTACTCATCTAAACTAGTTTACTCTACTTACTACACATCTAAGCTAGTTTCCTCTACTTACTACACATGTAAACTAGTTTCCTCTACTTGCTACACATCTAAACTAGTTTCCTCTACTTGCTACACATCTAAACTAGTTTCCTCTACTTACTACACATCTAAACCAGTTTCCTCTACTTATTACCCATCTAAACTAGTTTCCTCTACTTACTACACATCTAAACTAGTTTCCTCTACTTACTACACATCTAAACTAGTTTCCTCTACTTACTGCACATGTAAACTAGTGTCCTCTACTTGCTATACATCTAAACTAGTTTCCTCTACTTGCTACATATCTAAACTAGTTTCCTCTACTTACTACACATCTATACTAGTTTCCTCTACTTACTACACATCTAAACTAGTTTCCTCTACTTACTACACATCTAAACTAGTTTCCCTCTACTTGCTACACATCTAAACTAGTTTCCTCTATTTGCTACACATCTAAACTAGTTTCCTCTACTTACTACACATCTAAACTAGTTTCCTCTACTTATTACACATCTAAACTAGTTTCCTCTACTTACTACACATCTAAACTAGTTTCCTCTACTTACTACACATCTAAACTAGTTTCCTCTATTTGCTACACATCTAAACTAGTTTCCTCTACTTGCTACACATCTAATCTAGTTTCCTCTACTTACTACACATCTAAACTAGTTTCCTCTACTTGCTACACATCTAAACTAGTTTACTCTACTTACTACACATCTAAACCAGTTTACTCTACTTGCTACACATCTAAACTAGTTTCAGTTTCCTCTACTTACTACACATCTAAACCAGTTTCCTCTACTTATTACACATCTAAACTAGTTTCCTCTACTTGCTACACATCTAAACTAGTTTCCTCTACTTCCTACACATCTAAACTAGTTTCCTCTACTTACTACACATCTAAACTAGTTTCCTCTACTTACTACACATCTAAACTAGTTTCCTCTACTTAGTACACATCTAAACTAGTTTCCTCTACTTACTACACATCTAAACTAGTTTCCTCAACTTACTACACATCTAAACCAGTTTCCTCTACTTACTGCACATCTAAACCAGTTTCTTCTACTTACTACACATCTAAACCAGTTTCCTCTACTTACTACACATCTAAACTAGTTTCCTCTACTTACTACACATTTAAACCAGTTTCCTCTACTTAGTACACATCTAAACTAGTTTCCTCTACTTACTACACATCTAAACTAGTTTCCTCTACTTGCTACACATCTAAACTAGTTTACTCTACTTACTACACATCTAAACCAATTTCCTCTACTTGCTACACATCTAAACTAGTTTCAGTTTCCTCTACTTACTACACATCTAAACCAGTTTCCTCTACTTATTACACATCTAAACTAGTTTCCTCTACTTACTAAACATATAAACTAGTTTCCTCTACTTACTACACATCTAAACTAGTTTCTTCTACTTACTATTCATCTAAACCAGTTTCCTCTACTTAGTACACATCTAAACTAGTTTCCTCTACTTACTACACATCTAAACTAGTTTCCTCTACTTGCTACACATCTAAACTAGTTTCCTCTACTTACTACACATCTAAACTAGTTTCCTCTACTTACTACACATCTAAACTAGTTTCCTCTTCTTACTACACATCTAAACTAGTTTCCTCTACTTACTACACATCTAAACTAGTTTCCTCTACTTACTACACATCTAAACTAGTTTCCTCTACTTACTACACATTTAAACCAATTTCCTCTACTTACTACACATCTAAGCTAGTTTCCTCTACTTACTACACATCTAAACTAGTTTCCTCTACTTACTGCACATGTAAAGTAGTTTCCTCTACTTACTACACATCTAAACTAGTTTCCTCTACTTACTACACATTTAAACCAGTTTCCTCTACTTAGTACACATCTAAACTAGTTTCCTCTACTTACTACACATCTAAACTAGTTTCCTCTACTTGCTACACATCTAAACTAGTTTACTCTACTTACTACACATCTAAACTAGTTTCCTCTACTTACTACACAGCTAAACTAGTTTCCTCTACTTACTACACATCTAAACTAGTTTCCTCTACTTACTACACATCTAAACCAGTTTCCTCTACTTATTACACATCTAAACTAGTTTCCTCTACTTACTACACATCTAAACTAGTTTCCTCTACTTGCTACACATCTAAACTAGTTTCTTCTACTTACTATTCATCTAAACCAGTTTCCTCTACTTAGTACACATCTAAACTAGTTTCCTCTACTTACTACACATCTAAACTAGTTTCCTCTACTTGCTACACATCTAAACTAGTTTCCTCTACTTACTACACATCTAAACTAGTTTCCTCTACTTACTACACATCTAAACTAGTTTCCTCTTCTTACTACACATCTAAACTAGTTTCCTCTACTTACTACACATCTAAACTAGTTTCCTCTACTTACTACACATCTAAACTAGTTTCCTCTACTTAGTACACATCTAAACTAGTTTCCTCTACTTACTACACATCTAAACTAGTTTCCTCAACTTACTACACATCTAAACCAGTTTCCTCTACTTACTGCACATCTAAACCAGTTTCTTCTACTTACTACACATCTAAACCAGTTTCCTCTACTTACTACACATCTAAACTAGTTTCCTCTACTTACTACACATTTAAACCAGTTTCCTCTACTTAGTACACATCTAAACTAGTTTCCTCTACTTACTACACATATAAACTAGTTTCCTCTACTTGCTACACATCTAAACTAGTTTACTCTACTTACTACACATCTAAACCAATTTCCTCTACTTGCTACACATCTAAACTAGTTTCAGTTTCCTCTACTTACTACACATCTAAACCAGTTTCCTCTACTTATTACACATCTAAACTAGTTTCCTCTACTTACTAAACATATAAACTAGTTTCCTCTACTTACTACACATCTAAACTAGTTTCTTCTACTTACTATTCATCTAAACCAGTTTCCTCTACTTAGTACACATCTAAACTAGTTTCCTCTACTTACTACACATCTAAACTAGTTTCCTCTACTTGCTACACATCTAAACTAGTTTCCTCTACTTACTACACATCTAAACTAGTTTCCTCTACTTATTACACATCTAAACTAGTTTCCTCTTCTTACTACACATCTAAACTAGTTTCCTCTACTTACTACACATCTAAACTAGTTTCCTCTACTTACTACACATCCAAACTAGTTTCCTCTACTTACTACACATTTAAACCAATTTCCTCTACTTACTACACATCTAAGCTAATTTCCTCTACTTACTACACATCTAAACTAGTTTCCTCTACTTACTGCACATGTAAAGTAGTTTCCTCTACTTACTACACATCTAAACTAGTTTCCTCTACTTACTACACATTTAAACCAGTTTCCTCTACTTAGTACACATCTAAACTAGTTTCCTCTACTTACTACACATCTAAACTAGTTTCCTCTACTTGCTACACATCTAAACTAGTTTACTCTACTTACTACACATCTAAACTAGTTTCCTCTACTTACTACACAGCTAAACTAGTTTCCTCTACTTACTACACATCTAAACTAGTTTCCTCTACTTACTACACATCTAAACCAGTTTCCTCTACTTATTACACATCTAAACTAGTTTCCTCTACTTACTACACATCTAAACTAGTTTCCTCTACTTGCTACACATCTAAACTAGTTTCTTCTACTTACTATTCATCTAAACCAGTTTCCTCTACTTAGTACACATCTAAACTAGTTTCCTCTACTTACTACACATCTAAACTAGTTTCCTCTACTTGCTACACATCTAAACTAGTTTCCTCTACTTACTACACATCTAAACTAGTTTCCTCTACTTACTACACATCTAAACTAGTTTCCTATTCTTACTACACATCTAAACTAGTTTCCTCTACTTACTACACATCTAAACTAGTTTCCTCTACTTACTACACATCTAAACTAGTTTCCTCTACTTACTGCACATTTAAACCAATTTCCTCTACTTTCTACACATCTAAACTAGTTTCCTCTACTTACTACACATCTAAACTAGTTTCCTCTACTTACTGCACATGTAAACTAGTTTCCTCTACTTACTACACATCTAAACTAGTTTCCTCTACTTACTACACATCTAAACTAGTTTCCTCTTCTTACTACACATCTAAACTAGTTTCCTCTACTTGCTACACATCTAAACTAGTTTACTCTACTTACTACACATCTAAACCAGTTTCCTCTACTTGCTACACATCTAAACTAGTTTCAGTTTCCTCTACTTACTACACATCTAAACCAGTTTCCTCTACTTATTACACATCTAAACTAGTTTCCTCTACTTACTAAACATATAAACTAGTTTCCTGTACTTACTACACATCTAAACTAGTTTCTTCTACTTACTATTCATCTAAACTAGTTTCCTCTACTTACTACTCATCTAAACTAGTTTCCTCTACTTACTGCACATCTAAACTAGTTTTCTCTACTTACTACACATTTAAACCAGTTTCCTCTACTTAGTACACATCTAAACTAGTTTCCTCTACTTACTACACATCTAAACTAGTTTCCTCTACTTACTACACATCTAAACTAGTTTCCTCTACTTACTACACATCTAAACCAGTTTCCTCTACTTGCTACACATCTAAACTAGTTTCAGTTTCCTCTACTTACTACACATCTAATCCAGTTTCATCTACTTATTACACATCTAAACTAGTTTCCTCTACTTGCTACACATCTAAACTAGTTTCCTCTACTTACTACACATCTAAACTAGTTTCCTCTACTTACTACACATCTAAACTAGTTTCCTATTCTTACTACACATCTAAACTAGTTTCCTCTACTTACTACACATCTAAACTAGTTTCCTCTACTTACTACACATCTAAACTAGTTTCCTCTACTTACTACACATTTAAACCAACTTCCTCTGCTTACTACACATCTAAACTAGTTTCCTCTACTTACTACACATCTAAACTAGTTTCCTCTACTTACTGCACATGTAAACTAGTTTCCTCTACTTACTACACATCTAAACTAGTTTCCTCTACTTACTACACATCTAAACTAGTTTCCTCTACTTACTACACATTTAAACCAGTTTCCTCTACTTAGTACACATCTAAACTATACTGCTCAAAAAAATAAAGGGAACACCTAAAAACACAATATAGACCTCGATGAATGAAATATTTCAGCTGAAAATCTGTATTTATTAGACAGAGGAATGTGTTTAGAGCAAAATAACCTAAGAATGATCAATGGAAATCAAAATCATTAGCCCATTAAGGTCAGGATTCAGAATCATACTCAAAATCAAAGTGGAAAATGAGAACATCGGCTGATCCAACTTCTGTGGAAATTCCTCAAGACGATTCAAAATGAGGCTCAGTAGTGTGTGTGGCCTCCACGTGCCTGTATGCACTCCCTACAACGTCTGGGCATGCTCCTGATGAGACGACGGATGGTCTCCTGAGGGATCTCCTCCCAGACCTGGATCAGGGCATCGGTCAACTCCTGGACAGTCTGTGGTGCGACATCGCGTTGGCGGATGGTACGAGACATGATGTCCCAGAGGTGCTCGATTGGATTCAGGTCTGGGGAACGTGCAGGCCAGTCCATAGCATCAATGCCCTCGACATACAGGAACTGCTGACACACTCTGGCCACATGAGGACGAGCATTGTCATGCATGAGCAGGAACCCAGGGCCCACTGCACCAGCATATGGTCTGACAATGGGTCTGAGGATCTCATCCCGGTACCTAATGGCAGTCATGGTACCTCTGGCTAGCACGTAGAGGTCTGTGCGGCCCTCCAAGGATATGCCTCCCCAGACCATCACTGACCCACCGCCAAACCGGTCATGCTGGAGGATGATGCAGGCAGTAGAACGTTCTCCACAGCGTCTCCAGACTCTCTCACGTCTGTCACATGTGTTCAGTGTGAACCTGCTCTCATTTGTGAAGAGCACAGGGCGCCAATTGCGAATCTGCCAACCAAGATGTTCTCTGGCAAAGGTCAATCGGGCTGCACGGTGTTGGGCTGTGAGCACAGGCCCCAATTGTGGACGTCGGGCCCTCATACCATCCTCATGCATTCTGTTTCTCACTGTTTGAGCAGAAACCTGCACATTAGTGGCCTGTTAAAGGTCGTTTTGTAGGGCTCCGGCAGTGCTCCTCCTGTTCCTCCTTGCACAAAGGACCAGATAGCGGTCCTGCTGCGGGGTTGTTGTCCTCCTGCGGCCCCCTCCACGTCTCCTGGTGTACTGGCCTGTCTCCTGGTACCTCCTCCATGCTCTGGACACTGTGCTGGGAGACACATCAAATCTTCTTGCCACAGCACGCATTGATGTGCCATCCTGGATGAGCTGCACTACCTGAGCAACTTCTGTAGGTTGCAGATACCGCCTCATGCCACCTCTAGTGGTGAGGGCACTAGCACAATGAAAAACTAACCAAAGATCGGCCAGAAAAGATGAGGACAGGCAAATGGTCTGTGGCCACCACCTGCAAATCCATTCCTTTTATAGGGGGTGTCTTGCAAATTGTCTAATTTCCACCTGGTGGAAATTAGACAATTTACCAACAGGTGAAATTGATTCACAAATCAGTGTTGCTTCCTAACTGGACAGGTTGATATCTCAAAAGTGTGATTGACTTGGAGCTACATTGCATTGCTTATGTGTTCCCTTTATTTTTTTGAGCAGTGTAGTTTCCTCTGCTTACTACACATCTAAACTAGTTTCCCTCTACTTACTACACAGTTAAACTAGTTTCCTGTAATTACTGCGCATGTAAACTAGTTTCCTCTACTTACTACACATCTAAACCAGTTTCCTCTGCTTACTACACATCTAAACTAGTTTCCCTCTACTTACTACACAGCTAAACTAGTTTCCTCTACTTGCTACACATCTAAACTCGTTTCCTCTACTTGCTACACATCTAAACTAGTTTCCTCTACTTACTACACATCTAAACTAGTTTCCTCTACTTGCTACACATCTAAACTAGTTTCCTCTACTTACTACACATCTAAACTAGTTTCCTCTACTTACTACACATCTAAACTATTTTCCTCTACTTGCTACATATCTAAACTAGTTTCCTCTACTTACTACACATGTAAACTAGTTTCCTCTGCTTACTACACATCTAAACCAGTTTCCTCTACTTACTACACATTTAAACTAGTTTCCTCTACTTACTACATATCTAAACTAGTTTCCTGTAATTACTGCGCATGTAAACTAGTTTCCTCTACTTACTACACATGTAAACTAGTTTCCTCTGCTTACTACACATCTAAACTAGTTTCCTCTACTTACTACACATCTAAACTAGTTTCCTCTGCTTACTACACATCTAAACTAGTTTCCTCTACTTACTACACATCTAAACTAGTTTCCTCTACTTACTACACATCTAAACTAGTAGCTTCTACTTACTACACATCTAAACTAGTTTCCTCTACTTACTACACATCTAAACTAGTTTCCTCTACTTACTACACATCTAAACTAGTTTCCTCTGCTTACTACACATCTAAACTAGTTTCCTCTACTTACTACACATCTAAACTAGTTTCCTCTACTTACTACACATCTAAACTAGTTTCCTCTACTTACTACACATTTAAACCAATTTCCTCTACTTACTACACATCTAAGCTAGTTTCCTCTACTTACTACACATCTAAACTAGTTTCCTCTACTTACTGCACATGTAAACTAGTTTCCTCTACTTACTACACATCTAAACTAGTTTCCTCTACTTACTACACATCTAAACTAGTTTCCTCTTCTTACTACACATCTAAACTAGTTTCCTCTACTTGCTACATATCTAAACTAGTTTACTCTACTTACTACACATCTAAACCAGTTTCCTCTACTTGCTACACATCTAAACTAGTTTCAGTTTCCTCTACTTACTACACATCTAAACCAGTTTCCTCTACTTATTACACATCTAAACTAGTTTCCTCTACTTACTAAACATATAAACTAGTATCCTCTACTTACTACACATCTAAACTAGTTTCTTCTACTTACTATTCATCTAAACTAGTTTCCTCTACTTGCTACACATCTAAACTAGTTTCCTCTACTTACTGCACATCTAAACTAGTTTTCTCTACTTACTACACATTTAAACCAGTTTCCTCTACTTAGTACACATCTAAACTAGTTTCCTCTACTTACTACACATCTAAACTAGTTTCCTCTACTTGCTACACATCTAAACTAGTTTCCTCTACTTACTACACATCTAAACCAGTTTCCTCTACTTGCTACACATCTAAACTAGTTTCAGTTTCCTCTACTTACTACACATCTAATCCAGTTTCCTCTACTTATTACACATCTAAACTAGTTTCCTCTACTTGCTACACATCTAAACTAGTTTCCTCTACTTACTACACATGTAAACTAGTTTCCTCTACTTACTACACATCTAAACTAGTTTCCTCTTCTTACTACACATCTAAACTAGTTTCCTCTACTTACTACACATCTAAACTAGTTTCCTCTACTTACTACACATCTAAACTAGTTTCCTCTACTTACTACACATTTAAACCAACTTCCTCTGCTTACTACACATCTAAACTAGTTTCCTCTACTTACTACACATCTAAACTAGTTTCCTCTACTTACTGCACATGTAAACTAGTTTCCTCTACTTACTACACATCTAAAATAGATTCTTCGCCTCACTACACATCTAAACTAGTTTCCTCTACTTACTACACATTTAAACCAGTTTCCTCTACTTACTACACATCTAAACTATACTGCTCAAAAAAATAAAGGGAACACCTAAAAACACAATATAGACCTCGATGAATGAAATATTTCAGCTGAAAATCTTTATTTATTAGACAGAGGAATGTGTTTAGAGCAAAATAACCTAAGAATGATCAATGGAAATCAAAATCATTAGCCCATTAAGGTCTGGATTCAGAATCATACTCAAAATCAAAGTGGAAAATGAGAACATAGGCTGATCCAACTTCTGTGGAAATTCTTCAAGACGATTCAAAATGAGGCTCAGTAGTGTGTGTGGCCTCCACGTGCCTGTATGGACTCCCTACAACGTCTGGGCATGCTCCTGATGAGACGACGGATGGTCTCCTGAGGGATCTCCTCCCAGACCTGGATCAGGGCATCGGTCAACTCCTGGACAGTCTGTGGTGCGACATCGCGTTGGCGGATGGTACGAGACATGATGTCCCAGAGGTGCTCGATTGGATTCAGGTCTGGGGAACGTGCAGGCCAGTCCATAGCATCAATGCCCTCGACATACAGGGACTGCTGACACACTCTGGCCACATGAGGACGAGCATTGTCATGCATGAGCAGGAACCCAGGGCCCACTGCACCAGCATATGGTCTGACAATGGGTCTGAGGATCTCATCCCGGTACCTAATGGCAGTCATGGTACCTCTGGCTAGCACGTAGAGGTCTGTGCGGCCCTCCAAGGATATGCCTCCCCAGACCATCACTGACCCACCGCCAAACCGGTCATGCTGGAGGATGTTGCAGGCAGCAGAACATTCTCCACAGCGTCTCCAGACTCTCTCACGTCTGTCACATGTGTTCAGTGTGAACCTGCTCTCATCTGTGAAGAGCACAGGGCGCCAATGGCGAATCTGCCAACCAAGATGTTCTCTGGCAAAGGTCAATCGGGCTGCACGGTGTTGGGCTGTGAGCACAGGCCCCAATTGTGGACGTCGGGCCCTCATACCATCCTCATGCATTCTGTTTCTCACTGTTTGAGCAGAAACCTGCACATTAGTGGCCTGTTGAAGGTCGTTTTGTAGGGCTCCGGCAGTGCTCCTCCTGTTCCTCCTTAAACAAAGGACCAGATAGCGGTCCTGCTGCGGGGTTGTTGTCCTCCTGTGGCCCCCTCCACATCTCCTGGTGTACTGGCCTGTCTCCTGGTACCTCCTCCATGCTCTGGATACTGTGCTGGGAGACACATCAAATCTTCTTGCCACAGCACGCATTGATGTGCCATCCTAGATGAGCTGCACTACCTGAGCAACTTCTGTAGGTTGCAGATACCGCCTCATGCCACCTCTAGTGGTGAGGGCACTAGCAAAATGAAAAACTAACCAAAGATCGGCCAGAAAAGATGAGGACAGGCAAATGGTCTGTGGCCACCACCTGCAAATCCATTCCTTTTATAGGGGTTGTCTTGCAAATTGTCTAATTTCCACCTGGTGGAAATTAGACAATTTACCAACAGGTGAAATTGATCACAAATCAGTGTTGCTTCCTAACTGGACAGGTTGATATCTCAAAGTGTGATTGACTTGGAGCTACATTGCATTGCTTATGTGTTCCCTTTATTTTTTTGAGCAGTGTAGTTTCCTCTACTTACTACACATCTAAACTAGTTTCCTCTACTTACTGCACATGTAAACTAGTTTCCTCTACTTACTGCACATGTAAACTAGTTTCCTCTACTTACTACACATCTAAACTAGTTTCCTCTACTTACTACACATCTAAACTAGTATCCTCTACTTACTACACATCTAAACTAGTTTCCTCTACTTACTACACATCTAAACTAGTTTCCTCTACTTACTACACATCTAAACTAGTTTCCTCTACTTACTACACATCTAAACTAGTTTCCTCTACTTGCTACACATCTAAACTAGTTTCCTCTACTTACTACACATCTAAACTAGTTTCCTCTACTTACTACACATCTAAACTAGTTTCCTCTACTTGCTACACATCTAAACTAGTTTCCTCTACTTACTACACATGTAAACTAGTTTCCTCTACTTACTACACATCTAAACTAGTTTCCTCTACTTGCTACACATCTAAACTAGTTTCCTCTACTTACTACACATCTAAGCTAGTTTCCTGTAATTACTGCGCATGTAAACTAGTTTCCTCTACTTACTACACATCTAAACTAGTTTCCTCTGCTTACTACACATCTAAACTAGTTTCCTCTACTTGCTACACATCTAAACTAGTTTCCTCTACTTACTACACATGTAAACTAGTTTCCTCTGCTTACTACACATCTAAACTAGTTTCCTCTACTTACTACACATCTAAACTAGTTTCCTCTACTTACTACACATGTAAACTAGTTTCCTCTGCTTACTACACATCTAAACTAGTTTCCTCTACTTACTACACATCTAAACTAGTTTCCTCTGCTTACTACACATCTAAACTAGTTTCCTCTACTTACTACACATCTAAACTAGTTTCCTCTACTTACTACACATCTAAACTAGTAGCTTCTACTTACTGCGGGTAGACGGTCTTTGCCACTGCTCGGCTGTTGTCGGCTGGATTCGCTGTTGTTTTCTTTTGTGTCTCCGTCGCCTTTTGTACGTATGTGTGTTGTGTAAATCGGAGAGCACCGCTGGCGTCATGTGTGTGTCTGCTGATTCTCCCACCGTCTTGTCTGCCCCCGTTTTCCGGCGATGCGTGCTATCCGCCCTAACTAGCTAACGGGCTAACCACCACTCGGCTAACGTTAGCTTTACGTGAGCTCTGACCTCCCGGCTCTGCATGCTAGCTTGCGGATCTGGCTCCGTCCCCCAAGCCCCTCTGGATTATTTATTTTATATTCCCTCGGCAGGGGACACTATCCCTCTTTGGGCCACCATCAACTGGGACTAGCGTGATGTGGACATCACCATCCCTGGCAGCGGCACCCCCCTTCACCTGGTGAGTAGCTAGCAGCTAGCCTCACCCCGTCCCTGCTCTGCGCCATCCCTCTCACGCTTCCAACGTTATTAAGCCACCCGTCTCATGGAACCACCTCTCTGCTGCCCTCTTCTGATTTTACTTATGTTACCCCCTTATTACGACCACATAGAATACCCTGGTGTCCCCTCCTCCTCCCTTACACTACTCTCCTGATGAACTCCTTCCTGTCCCTCAACAAAAACTACCGGCTATCCTCTGTTGCACGCACCTCCGCTCTGTCTGCTGGCCTCCTCCGCTGCCGCCGTTATCTCCATCACGGCCCCAGACACTCCCGTCCCCTACATCCTCCACTAACCCCAATACGATATCCCACATTCAAACCCTATGTTCCCACCGCCCCCCCTCCACTGCACCCCCCCCCCGCACTGCTAACCTGGACAACCTCAGACCTCTCCAGCATGCCCCCACTACGTTGCCCTCTCATTCCATCAACCTTGCCCTCCTTAACACCCATCACTAAATAACAAAGCCCTTATCCTACATGAAACAATCACTGGTAATTCATTTGACTTTCTCCTGCTCACTGAAACCTGGCAACAACCTGGCGACTTTTTCTCCCTCAACGAAGCATCCCCCCCCTGGTTTTGGCTACATCTGCAGACCCCGTCCCTCCCGTCGTGGAGGTGGTCTTGCTGCCTTATTCAATCAGAACTTCAGGACCACTGAGCTCTCACTCCCCACCGTCTCATCATTTGAATTCCTCGCTTTTAAAACATGCTCAATGGCTGTCATTCTCATCTACCGGCCACCCACACCAAATCCATCTTTCCTGTCTGACCTCTCTGAACTCCTCACAATAGCCTCATCTCTCTCCTCACACTTACTTGGTGATTTTAACATCCACATTGATTTACCCACCTGTAAATTTGCATCAGAATTCATCACTCTATTGGACAATTTCAACCCACCCAGCACGTCACTTTCCCCACCCATGTCAAAGGCCATATCCTTGACTTGGTCTGCTCTGTCAATCTACCGATACACAACATCCATCCATCCCCATTTCCTCTGTCAGACCATAATCTCATCCAGTTCACTATTCCATCCCCAACTCCTCGGCCACACCTCCTCAGAGAAATAACATTCCGCAATACTAAATCTATTGACCCCCTCCAACTCTCCGATCTGCTCTCCTCTGCTCTCCCCTTGGAACCAGCCTCTACCTTACCTGATGATCTCACCAATCACCTCAACGCCACCCTGTCTGCCTCCCTCAACACACTGGCCCCTCTCAAAACAAAAACAGTCTCCTTCAACACCTCTGCACCCTGGTTCACACCTGAGCTCCGCACAATGAAACAGACTGCCCGCCAACTGGAACAAGAAATCATCTCTCACTGTACATCAAGAAGCCCACAACCTCCACCTCTCTGCCTACAAAGATGCCCTCACCGCCGCCAAGTCTGCCTATTTTCCACCATCATTAATGATTCCAACCACAACCCCCGCACCCTTTTCACCACTGTAAACAACATCCTCAAGCCCCGTGCCGATGCCCTCGCCAACTCCACTGTTGAACAATGCAACTCATTTCTCCAATTTTTTGCAGACAAAATCGCCGCTATCAACAAATCACTGTCCCCTGCGTCTGACTCAGCAGCACCTACTCCGGCCCCTCTTCTCCCCATTCCTCTTGACCTCCATACCCCTCCCCCTGATACCCGCCTCTCCCGGTTTGTTCCAGTTTCCCTTAACACTATCTCTGAACTCATCAGCTCATCAAAATCCACAACCTGCTCCCTTTATCCCCTCCCCACCCACCTACTGAAGAAATGCCTCCCTGTCATATGCCCCTACCTCACCAAACTTTTCAATTCCTCACTGTCCCATGGAATTGTCCCCTCTACCTACAAAACTGGAGCTGTCACCCCAATTCTCAAGAAACCTGGTCTTGATCCATCCTGCCTCAACCACTACTGGCCAATTTCCAATCTCCCCTTCCTCTCTAAAACCCTGGAACGCATTGTCGCCACACAACTCCGAACCTACCTACACACCAACAACCTACTTGAACCCCTCCAGTCTGGTTTTCGCCCACTCCACAGCACTGAAACTGCACTCCTTAAAGTACTTAATGACCTCCTCATCTCTGCTGATACTGGAGCCCTTAACATCCTCATCCTCCTCGACCTGAGTTCAGCCTTCGATACTGTGAGCCACAACATCCTGCTCACCAGATTGAAAGATGTCGGTATTGAAGGCGCCGTACTCAGCTGGCTCCAATCTTACCTCTCCAACAGGTCACACTTCATCTCACTTCACAACCACTCCTCTGTTCCATCCTCAGTCGCACAAGTTGTTCCCCAAGGTTCTGTACTCGGCCCACTCCTTTTCATAATCGACATCCTCCCGCTAGGTCAGATTCTCCGCCATTTCAACTTGGACTTCCACTGTTATGCTGATGACACCCAGATATACCTCAGCACCAAATCCCCTCACAATCCACCCCTCTCTCACATCGACTCCTGTCTGTCTGCAGTTAATGTCTGGATGCAGCAAAACCTCCTCAAACTTAACAGTGACAAAACTGAACTCCTCTTCATTGGCTCCAAGTCCACTCAGCCAAATCAACAACCTTGCACTCACCATCGATGGCACTACTGTCTCCCCTTCCCCCCAGGCACGCAACCGTGGTGTGATCCTTGATCTCACCCTCTCCCTTGAGCCACATATGGTCAAATCCTCCTTCTACCACCTTCGCAACATTGCAAAAATAAGATCCTCTCTCACATGCCCTGCTGCTGAGATACTGATTCATGCCTTCATCTTCTCCCGCCTTGATTACTGCAACTCACTCCTCTATGGTATCAGTGCTAGCTCTATCAAGAGACTCCAATTGGTCCAGAACGCATCCGCCCGACTTTTAACTTTCACCAAATCCTGGCACCACATCACCCCAGTCCTAAAAGACCTCCACTGGCTACCCATCTCCCACCGGATCAATTACAAACGCCTGGTTCTTACATATAAAGCCCTTCACAAATTGGCTCCCCCATAACTCACCAATCTCCTCTGCCCCTACGAACCCTCTCGGTCCCTCAGATCCACCTCAGCCTCCCTTCTCTCTAACCCCAGGTCCAAACTCCGCGGCTTAGGTGACCGAGCCTTCTCCAGAGCAGCTCCCAGACTCTGGAACTCACTTCCCCAAATCACTAGAGACTCAGAATCCCTCTCACTCTTCCAATCCCGTCTCAAGACACACCTTTTCTCCATTGCCTTCTCGTGCCCCGCCCCCCCCCCCCCGTCCGCTCATACACCCCTGGTCTGGAGCAGGCTTGGGACTGAGCGCTTGACCTGCATCTGTGATTTATGTGATTTATGATGTTTGTTTTTCTTTCCCTTTATGTCTGTCCAAGTCGGAGAGTACTGCTGGCGTCGTCTGTGGCTGCAGCTTCTCCCTCTCGTAGCCCCCCTTCCCATCCACCCCTGTATGTCTGTGTTATGTTCATCTGTCGTCTTGTTTCACTCCATTTATTGTAAAGCGACTTTGAGTACTTGAAAAGGGCTATATAAGATTGATTTATTAGTATTTATTATTATTACTACATATCTAAACTAGCTTCTTGTCCTTATTACACATCTAAACTAGTTTCCTCTACTTACTACACATCTAAACTAGTTTATTTTCTTTACTACACATATAAACTAGTTTATTCTCCTTACAACACATCTAAACTAGTTTCTTCTTACTGCACATCTAAACTAGTGTCTTCTCCTCACTACTCATCTAAACTAGTTTCTTCTCCTTACTACACATCTAAACTAGTTTCCTCTACTTACTACACATCTAAACTAGTTTCCTTTCATTACTACGCAATTAAACTAGTTTCCTCTCCTTACTACATATCTAAGCTAGTGTCTTCTCCTTACTACACATCTAAACTAGATTCTTCTCCGTACTACACATCTAAACTAGTTTCCCTCTACTTACTACACATCTAAACTAGTTTCCTCTACTTACTACACATCTAAACTAGTTTCCCTCTACTTACTACACATCTAAACTAGTTTTTTCTCCTTACTACACATCTATATTAGTTTCCTCTACTTACTACACATCTATACTACTTTCCTCTACTTACTACACATCTATATTAGTTTCCTCTACTTACTACACATCTAAACTATTTTCCTCTACTTACTACACATCTATACTAGCTTCCTCTACTTACTACACATCTAAACTAGTTTCCTCTACTTACTACACATCTATACTAGTTTCCTCTACTTACTACACATCTATACTAGTTTCCTCTACTTACTACACATCTATACTAGTTTCCTCTACTTACTACACATCTATACTACTTTCCTCTACTTACTACACATCTAAACTAGTTTCCTCTACTTACTACACATCTATACTAGTTTCCTCTACTTGCTACACATCTAAACTAGTTTCCTCTACTTACTGCACATCTAAACTAGTTTCTTCTCCTTACTACACAGCTAAACTAGTTTCCTCTACTTACTACACATCTAAACTAGTTTCCTCTCCTTACTACACATCTAAACTAGTTTCCTCTACTTACTACACATCTAAACTAGTTTCCTCTACTTACTACACATCTAAACTAGTTTCCTCTACTTACTACACATCTAAACTAGTTTCCTCTACTTACTACACATCTAAACTAGTTTCCTCTACTTACTACACATCTAAACTAGTTTCCTCTACTTAGTACACATCTAAACTAGTTTCCTCTACTTACTACACATCTAAACTAGTTTCCTCTACTTACTACACATCTAAACTAGTTTCCTTTATTTACTACACATCTAAACTAGTTTCCTCTACTTACTACACATCTAAACTAGTTTCCTCTACTTACTACACATCAAAACTAGTTTGCTCTACTTACTACACATCTAAACTAGCTTCCTCTACTTACTACACATCTAAACTAGTTTCCTTTCATTATTGCACATCTAAACTAGTTTCCTCTACTTACTACACATGTAAACTAGTTTCTTCTACTTACTACACATCTAAACTAGTTTCTTCTACTTACTACACATCTAAACTAGTTTATTTTCCTTACTACACATATAAACTAGTTTATTCTCCTTACAACACATCTAAACTAGTTTCTTCTTACTGCACATCTAAACTAGTGTCTTCTCCTCACTACTCATCTAAACTAGTTTCCTCTACTTACTACACATCTATACTAGTTTCCTCTACTTACTACACATCTATACTAGTTTCCTCTACTTACTACACATCTATACTAGTTTCCTCTACTTATTACACATCTAAACTAGTTTCCTCTACTTACTACACACCTATACTAGTTTCCTCTACTTACTACACATATATACTAGTTTCCTCTACTTACTACACATCTATACTAGTTTCCTCTACTTACTACACATCTATACTAGTTTCCTCTACTTACTACACATCTAAACTAGTTTCCTCTACTTACTACACATCTAAACTAGTTTCCTCTCCTTACTACACATCTAAACTAGTTTCCTTTCATTATTGCACATCTAAACTAGTTTCCTCTACTTACTACACATGTAAACTAGTTTCTTCTACTTACTACACATCTAAACTAGTTTCTTCTACTTACTACACATCTAAACTAGTTTATTTTCCTTACTGCACATCTAAACTAGTGTCTTCTCCTCACTACTCATCTAAACTAGTTTCCTCTACTTACTACACATCTATACTAGTTTCCTCTACTTACTACACATCTATACTAGTTTCCTCTACTTACTACACATCTATACTAGTTTCCTCTACTTATTACACATCTAAACTAGTTTCCTCTACTTACTACACATCTATACTAGTTTCCTCTACTTACTACACATCTATACTAGTTTCCTCTACTTACTACACATCTATACTAGTTTCCTCTACTTACTACACATCTATACTAGTTTCCTCTACTTACTACACATCTAAACTAGTTTCCTCTACTTACTACACATCTAAACTAGTTTCCTCTCCTTACTACACATCTAAACTAGTTTCCTCTACTTACTACACATCTATACTAGTTTCCTCTCCTTACTACACATCTAAACTAGTTTCCTCTCCTTACTACACATCTAAACTAGTTTCCTCTCCTTACTACACATCTAAACTAGTTTCCTCTACTTACTACACATCTAAACTAGTTTCCTCTCCTTACTACACATCTAAACTAGTTTCCTCTACTTACTACACATCTAAACTAGTTTCCTCTACTTACTACACATCTATACTAGTTTCCTCTACTTACTACACATCTAAACTAGTTTCCTCTACTTACTACACATCTAAACTAGTTTCCTCTACTTACTACACATCTAAACTAGTTTCCTCTACTTACTACACATCTGAACTAGTTTCCTTTCATTACTGCACATCTAAACTAGTTTCCTCTACTTACTACACATCTAAACTAGTTTCCTCTACTTACTACACATCTAAACTAGTTTCCTTTCATTACTGCACATCTAAACTAGTTTCCTCTACTTACTACACATGTAAACTAGTTTCTTCTACTTACTACACATCTAAACTAGTTTATTTTCCTTACTACACATATAAACTAGTTTATTCTCCTTACAACACATCTAAACTAGTTTCTTCTTACTGCACATCTAAACTAGTGTCTTCTCCTCACTACTCATCTAAACTAGTTTCCTCTACTTACTACACATCTATACTAGTTTCCTCTCCTTACTACACATCTAAACTAGTTTCCTCTCCTTACTACACATCTAAACTAGTTTCCTCTCCTTACTACACATCTAAACTAGTTTCCTCTACTTACTACACATCTAAACTAGTTTCCTCTCCTTACTACACATCTAAACTAGTTTCCTCTACTTACTACACATCTAAACTAGTTTCCTCTACTTACTACACATCTATACTAGTTTCCTCTACTTACTACACATCTAAACTAGTTTCCTCTACTTACTACACATCTAAACTAGTTTCCTCTACTTACTACACATCTAAACTAGTTTCCTCTACTTACTACACATCTGAACTAGTTTCCTTTCATTACTGCACATCTAAACTAGTTTCCTCTACTTACTACACATCTAAACTAGTTTCCTCTACTTACTACACATCTAAACTAGTTTCCTTTCATTACTGCACATCTAAACTAGTTTCCTCTACTTACTACACATGTAAACTAGTTTCTTCTACTTACTACACATCTAAACTAGTTTCTTCTACTTACTACACATCTAAACTAGTTTATTTTCCTTACTACACATATAAACTAGTTTATTCTCCTTACAACACATCTAAACTAGTTTCTTCTTACTGCACATCTAAACTAGTGTCTTCTCCTCACTACTCATCTAAACTAGTTTCCTCTACTTACTACACATCTATACTAGTTTCCTCTACTTACTACACATCTATACTAGTTTCCTCTACTTACTACACATCTATACTAGTTTCCTCTACTTATTACACATCTAAACTAGTTTCCTCTACTTGCTACACATCTATACTAGTTTCTTCTACTTACTACACATCTATACTAGTTTCCTCTACTTACTACACATCTATACTAGTTTCCTCTACTTACTACACATCTATACTAGTTTCCTCTACTTACTACACATCTAAACTAGTTTCCTCTCCTTACTACACATCTAAACTAGTTTCCTCTACTTACTACACATCTAAACTAGTTTCCTCTCCTTACTACACATCTAAACTAGTTTCCTCTACTTACTACACATCTAAACTAGTTTCCTCTACTTACTACACATCTAAACTAGTTTCCTCTACTTACTACACATCTATACTAGTTTCCTCTACTTACTACACATCTAAACTAGTTTCCTCTACTTACTACACATCTAAACTAGTTTCCTCTACTTACTACACATCTGAACTAGTTTCCTTTCATTACTGCACATCTAAACTAGTTTCCTCTACTTACTACACATCTAAACTAGTTTCCTCTACTTACTACACATCTAAACTAGTTTCCTCTACTTACTACACATCTAAACTAGTTTCCTCTACTTACTACACATCTATACTAGTTTCCTCTACTTACTACACATCTATACTAGTTTCCTCTACTTATTACACATCTAAACTAGTTTCCTCTACTTGCTACACATCTATACTAGTTTCTTCTACTTACTACACATCTATACTAGTTTCCTCTACTTACTACACATCTATACTAGTTTCCTCTACTTACTACACATCTATACTAGTTTCCTCTACTTACTACACATCTAAACTAGTTTCCTCTCCTTACTACACATCTAAACTAGTTTCCTCTACTTACTACACATCTAAACTAGTTTCCTCTCCTTACTACACATCTAAACTAGTTTCCTCTACTTACTACACATCTAAACTAGTTTCCTCTACTTACTACACATCTAAACTAGTTTCCTCTACTTACTACACATCTATACTAGTTTCCTCTACTTACTACACATCTAAACTAGTTTCCTCTACTTACTACACATCTAAACTAGTTTCCTCTACTTACTACACATCTGAACTAGTTTCCTTTCATTACTGCACATCTAAACTAGTTTCCTCTACTTACTACACATCTAAACTAGTTTCCTCTACTTACTACACATCTAAACTAGTTTCCTCTACTTACTACACATCTAAACTAGTTTCCTCTACTTACTACACATCTGAACTAGTTTCCTTTCATTACTGCACATCTAAACTAGTTTCCTCTACTTACTACACATCTAAACTAGTTTCCTCTACTTACTACACATCTGAACTAGTTTCCTTTCATTACTGCACATCTAAACTAGTTTCCTCTACTTACTACACATCTAAACTAGTTTCCTCTACTTACTACACATCTGAACTAGTTTCCTTTCATTACTGCACATCTAAACTAGTTTCCTCTACTTACTACACATCTAAACTAGTTTCCTCTACTTACTACACATCTAAACTAGTTTCCTCTACTTACTACACATCTAAACTAGTTTCCTCTACTTACTACACATCTGAACTAGTTTCCTTTCATTACTGCACATCTAAACTAGTTTCCTCTACTTACTACACATCTAAACTAGTTTCCTCTACTTACTACACATCTAAACTAGTTTCCTTTCATTACTGCACATCTAAACTAGTTTCCTCTACTTACTACACATCTAAACTAGCTTCCTCTACTTACTACACATCTAAATTAGTTTCCTTTCATTACTGCACATCTAAACTAGTTTCCTCTACTTACTACACATCTAAACTAGCTTCCTCTACTTACTACACATCTAAACTAGCTTCCTCTACTTACTACACATCTAAACTAGTTTCCTCTACTTACTACACATCTAAACTAGCTTCCTCTACTTACTACACATCTAAACTAGTTTCCTCTACTTACTACACATCTAAACTAGTTTCCTTTCATTACTGCACATCTAAACTAGTTTCCTCTACTTACTACACATGTAAACTAGTTTCCTCTACTTACTACACATGTAAACTAGTTTCTTCTACTTACTACACATCTAAACTAGTTTCTTCTCTGTACTACATATCTAATCTAGTTTCCTGTCCTCACTACATATCTAAATCATAGAAATATATTGTATATCACAGAATCTATTTAACATAGAATCGATTGATTAACATATATTCTATATTATATCTTAGTATCTATTTATTGACATAAAATATGTTGTATATCATAGAATGCATTGTTTAACATGGAATCTATTGTATATCATAGCATTTTTGCATGAGGTTAAAGAGAATAAAGACCACACTGTTTCAAATAACATCGCGGAAACACACAATAGGCTTTATTGAACTAACAAATGCATGAATAACACAATACAGTGGTACTATGTAGAAAAACAGCTGTTGATATGTAGTTTGTCCTGAGTAGCCAAAAGGCAGAGTAGAAGTATGGCTGAGTAGACACAAGGCTGGGTAGATACAAGGCTGAGTAGATACAAGGCTGAGTAGATACAGGGCTGAGTAGAAGCAAGGCTGAGTATACACAAGGATGAGTACACATAAGGCTGAGTAGAAACAAGGCTGGGTAGATACAAGGCTGAGTAGATACAAGGCAGAGTAGACACAAGGCTGACTAGACACAATGCTGAGTACACATAAGGCTGAGTAGAAACAAGGCTGGGTAGATACAAGGCTGAGTAGATACAAGGCAGAGTAGAAGCAAGGCAGAGTAGACACAAGGCTGACTTGACACAATGCTGAGTACACATAAGGCTGAGTAGAAACAAGGCTGGGTAGATACAAGGCTGAGTAGATACAAGGCTGAGTAGATACAAGGCTGAGTAGACACAAGGCTGAGTAGAAGCAAAGATAAGTAGACATAATGCTTAGTAAATCCCCTGAATGAGCTTCAATAGATGGCCTGAAACAAGACACTCCCAACAAAGTCTGCTAACCAATGAGGACTCTTTTGTGTGTTCTTTGTATGTAAGTGTGTGTGTGTGTGTGTGTGTGTGTGTGTGTGTGTGTGTGTGTATGCCTTGTGTCTACTCAGCGTTATGTCCACTTACCCTTGTTTCTACTCAGCATTGTGTCTACTCATCCTTGTATCTCATCGGCCTTGTGTCTACTCATCCTTGTATCTACTTAGCCTTGTTTCTACTCATCCTTGTATCTACTTAGCCTTGTTTCTACTCATCCTTGTGTCTACTCAGTTTTATGTCTACTCAGCGTTGTTTCTACTCAGCCTTGTATCTACTCAGCCTTATGTCTACTCAGTCTTGCTTCTACTCAGCCTTATGTCTACTCAGCCTTGTCTCTACTCAGGACAAACCGCATATCCACAGCTGTTTTTCTACATAGTACCACTGTATTGTGTTAGTCATGCATTTGTTAGGTCAGTAAAGCCTATTGTGTGTTTCCATGATGTTATTTGAAACAGTGTGATCTTTATTCTCTTTAACCTCATGCAAAAATGCTATGATATACAATATATTCTCTGATATACAGTAGATTCTATGTTAATCAATAGTTTATATGTTAAATATAGATTCTCTGATATACAATATGATGTAAAATTGATTCTATGTTAATCAATGCATTATATGTTCAACAACAGATTCTATGATATACAATAGAGTCTATGTTAATCAATAGACTCTATGTTAATCAATAGATTCTGTTAGGGTTTGTGGAAGACCCCAAGCGCACGACACCAGACCGAGATGGGGTTAGCCGAAAACTGGCGTACTTTATTCCTTACGTGTACAAATAGTCAGACATAGGAAGGCAATGAGCGACAAGAAAAACGGAAAGTCCAAGGGGAAAAACTCGCGGGTAATCCTGGCTGGCGGGAGATCCAGCTACCTTCCTCCAGACCATAGCCCTCCCAGTCCACCAAATACTGGAACCCCCGTCCTCGGCACCGGACGTCCAGCAGCCGGCGGACCTTCCACTGGGGGTGCCCATCCACGATCTCAGGGGGAGGTGGAGCCGGGGCCGGAGGCATCAGAGGACTGTGGGAGACAGGCTTAACCCAAGACACATGAAACACGGGATGGGTCTCCAAGGAAGCCGGAAGCTTCAGACTCACCGCCGCGGGGCTGAGAACCTTCCTGATCTCAAAGGGCCCGACAAACCGGGGGTTCAGCTTCTTCGCGGTGGACTGAAGCGGGAGATCCTTCGAGGACAGCCACACCCTTTGGCCTGGTTGGTACGTAGGCGCTGGGGACTGGCGTCGGTTGGCTCCCCGACTGGCATGCTCAGCTGCCCGGAGCAGAGCAGCTCTGGTCACCTCCCAGACGCAACGACACCGGTTCAGATGGGCCTGCACGGAGGGAACCGCCACTTCCGACTCCTGCGCAGCAAAGAGAGGCGGCTGGTAGCCCAGGGACACCTCAAAAGGTGAGAGGCCGGTGGCAGAGCTGACCAGGGAGTTGATGGCATACTCGACCCAGGGGAGGAACCGGCTCCAGGAGCTGGGGTTCTTGGCGGCCACGCACCGGAGGGCAGACTCCACGCTCTGGTTCATCCTCTCTGTCTGTCCGTTAGTCTGTGGGTGATAGCCAGAGGAGAGACTAACAGAGGCACCCAACCCCTTACAAAAGGCCCGCCATACCTGGGAGACGAACTGGGGCCCTCGGTCCGAGATGACATCCAGGGGAAGGCCGTGGAGACGGAACATGTGGCTCGTCAGGAGGTCCGCCGTCTCAGAAGCCGATGGGAGTCTGGGGAGGGCCACCAAGTGCACTCCCTTACTGAAGCGGTCCACCACTGTCAGGATCACAGTGTTACCCTGGGAGGGAGGCAGTCCGGAGACAAAATCCAACGCCACATGGGACCAGGGCCGGCTTGGAGTTGGGAGGGGCTGCAGCAGACCCGCGGGTGCCTGGTGAGAGGCCTTGCTGCGAGCACAGACGGAGCAGGCCCTTACGAAGTCCCTGATGTCGTTCCTCATGGTGGGCCACCAGAAACGCCGAGCCAGAAAGGTGAAGGTGCGGTGGACACCCGGGTGGCAAGCAAACTGACTGGCATGGCCCCACTGGAGAACCCGGGGCCGGACTGCGTCCGGGACAAATAGGCAGCGTGGAGGGACATGGCTCGGGGCGGGATGGGAGCGCAACGCCTGCCTGACCACGTTCTCGATGCCCCAGGTAACCACGCCAACCACCCTGGCCTCAGGAAGGATGGGATTCGGCTCCTCTGTAGCTGGCTCCCTCCTCGGGTGTTGTCGGGACAGGGAGTCTGCCTTTGTGTTGCGGAACCCGGGGCGATAAGTCAGCGTGAAGTCAAACTGACTGAGGAAGCTGGCCCACCGTGCCTGCCGACCATTGAGGCGCTTGGTTGCCCGGATGAACGTCAAGTTCTTATGATCCGTCCAGATGGTGAACGGCTGTTCCGCCCCCTCCAGCCAATGGCACCACTCCTCCAGAGCAGCCACCACTGCCAGCAGCTCCCGATTCCCGACATCGTAGTTCTCCTCGGCGGGGAGTGAAGTAATACTTGGGGTAGTATTGGTCGAGGATCAATGACCACACCGGGTTATAGAACTCAGGTTTAATCGTGGCTCAGTAGGCAGACGTAATAACCATACATGGTAGTGGTGTAACCATAATAACAGTCCGGGTAGTACATAACACCTAGTGTAGTTCCAGTGGATATACATGGCGTTATATCACTACATCCCCCCTGTTTAGTTTTCATTTTTTTCATTACACAGAGGTTGCCTTCTCTTTTTTTTTTTTTAGACAACACAACTCAGAATTGTCCATCTCAAAAAACAATAAACATATTCAGAGCCCTCCTTTTGTGTGTGATTGTCTCTACTCATAGTCCTTGTAGTGAGCTGGTTTGGAAACAGCTCTTCCATATCTTGTGCGTACTGTCTTGTGTGTTTCACAGGTTTGGCTGGAAGAAGTTCCAGCTGCATGAGTGTCCCGTTGAGGTTCTGTGAAGCGGGTTCTTGCGCTCCTCAGTGCATGGGGGTGGTGAATTTCCCACAGGTGGCACCTGCCACATCTGAGTTTGTTTCCATTTGATGTTTACACAATGTAGCTCCTTGGCTCATCGCACTTTTGTACGACGGTGGCTGGATACCAAGTCCCTTTTTCCTTGTTTAGGACAGATACGTGCTGTCCGGGACCGAGTGGAGGTAGTTCTCTGCCGCTGCTGCGGTCATGATGTTCCTTCATGTTTGCTGTTCTCTGCTCCAGGTGGAGTCGGTTTTCCTCCTTGCCTGGGTCCCTTCGACTCGGCAGCAGGGTGGTGACTGGCCTTCCGAAGATCAGTTCTGCTGGTGGTGGTAGTTTACTGTCGATGGGTGTTGCTCTGACCTGTAGTAAGGCCACTTGTATGTTACCTCCTTGTCTCATGGTTTTCTTCACAATGGATTTGATGTGTCGCACATGCCTCTCAATGAATCCATTGCTTTTTGGATAGTGGGGTGAGCTTGTCACGTGCCTGATTCCCCAGTCAGCCGTGAATTTCTGGAAAGAGTGCCCTGTGTACTGGGGTCCATTATCTGTAAGTATTTCGTCAGGCCTTCCAAAAAGAGACATGTACATTTCCATTTTTTGTGCAACTGCCCGGCTGGACACAGGCATGGGCATTTCATCCACTAGAGGGAACTTAGAATATCTGTCCACAATCAGTAAATACTGATGTCCATCGATCTCGAATAGATCAGAAGCTAGGGATTGCCATGGTTTTGACGGTGTGTTGTGTGGGTTGAGAGGTTGCTTTGGATTTGCATCCTGATGTTCCATGCATACGCTACATGACCTGCAGACTCTTTCGATGTCATCGTTCATTCTGATCCAGTAGACACTTTCTCTCGCTAGTTGCCGTGTCTTTTCGATGCCCTGGTGTCCTACATGCAGCTGTTCGAGTACAGAATCAGTCATGGAGTCTGGGATGAGCACCTGTCTGCCTTTGAACATGACTCCTGCTTCAACTGCGAGCTCATCTCTGAATGACCAGTACTCATGTAGTTGTCTTGGTAGAGCTTTGATGTTGTCTGGCCATCCCTGGTGGATCAGCTCTTTCAGTGCATTGAGTCTGGGGTCGCTGGTGGTTTCCGTGCGGAGTGCGTCCTGTTTCTCGGGAGAGAAGTTTATCATTGCAACAGTGAGCATCTCTGGATCCTCGACTTCTGCCTCTATTCCGTCAATGCGCTCATCCAGCTCGATGTTGCTGTTGTTCTCAGGGTTGGGTAGTCGGCTGAGTGTGTCTGCCAGGACCATCTGGTTTCCTGGTCGATACGTGACCTCGTAGTTGTATCCTTGTGTTTTTATCAGCATTCGCTGAAGCCGTGGCGGGGCGGCATGCAGTGGCTTTGTGCATATGGTAACGAGGGGTTTGTGGTCTGTAACTACAATGAATGACTTCCCATACAGGTAGGTATGGTATCGCTGCATTCCATAGACTATGGCCAGCATTTCTCGCTCTATGTTGCTGTACCTGGATTGGCAGTCGTCCAGCGTCTTTGAGCCAAAAGCTATGGGTCTTTTGTTCTGCACTAATGCCACGCCCAGTCCTTTCTGTGATACATCGACCTCAAGTGTCAGAGGTGTGCTTGGATCATAGTACTTCAGGCAGTCATGTTCGTTGATAACTGATTTCAGGTCCTCAAAGCTCTTTTGGTGGTCAGTGTCCCATGTCCAAGGCACGTCACTTTTCAGCAGCACCCTCAGTGTGTGTGCTTTGTCTGCAAACTTTGGGATGTAGGGTGACAGGTAGGTCAGCATCCCCCAGAATCTGCTCAGTTCATCTTTGTTCTGGGGTGTCGGCATTTTCTGGATGTCCCTGATTTTGGCTGGGTCAAGTTTGATACCTTTGTCTGTGTACAGGTTGCCAAAGAATGAGATGCTTGTCTGTTTGATTGTGCACTTGTCACTGTTGAACACAATACTTGTCTTGGCTGCTCTCTCCATCAGGTTGGTCAGGTTCCTGTCATACTCCTCTTCTCTTGCTCCGTAGACTGCGATATCATCGGCTATGCTGATGACACCGTCGAGCCCCTCCAGGATTTGGTCCATCTTTGCCTGGAAGAGATCTTGAGAGACACTGAGACCAAATGGCAAACGTTTCCAGCAGTATCTACCAAATGGAGTTCGGAATGTGGTTAGCAGTTGTGACTCTTCCTCTAGGTGTATTGACCAATATCCAGCTTTTGCGTCAAGTTTGCTGAATATTTTTGCATTTGCAAACTTCGGGTTCAGTTCCTCCACAGTAGGAATCTTGTGTGGGCATCTCCTAAGGCTGGCATTAAGCTTTTGGGGGTCTAAGCATATGCGAAGGGAACCTTCACATTGCATTCATCATCATATGCAGGACATCGACGTGGTTTGTGGCTTCTCACACAGTTACGACATATGCGGTCCCTGTCCACAGCGTGGATTCTCTCATTGTGTGACAGGCTAAGTTTGTCTAACTGTTCATTGCCTGCTGTCAGGGCTTCATATTTTCGTCCCTTGGCCAGAACCTCTGCTAAGGAATATCCTTTTGGTTTGCTGTATAGATCATTCCTCAGGGCATCACGGGGAGTGCTCGCAATAATAAGCTCAATCATACGGTCGTTAAGCTCTTCATCTGAAAACTGACATTTCTGTGCTAGTGTTCTGGCTCTGGTCACAAAATCATCAATATTCTCATCTGGTTTCTGTCTGTGTTGCATCAGTTGCAGTCTATGGATTCTGAAATGTACATACGTTCAACTTTAGCTGTTTTTCAAAGAAGTCCCATAGTTTGGCAGGCTTTTTCTTTTCATCATCAGTGAGACCACTGGCGTTCAGTCTTTTTAATCCTTCATCTCCGATTCCACGACATATTTTCCTAGCTTGTTTAGCTGCGCCATTTATTTCTTCATCTTCTAAATACAGAGTCATTTTCTGTTTATACAGTGAAATTGCCTCACCCAGGTCCGGGTCTGACCAATTCATCGTCGGTAGATGCGATGCCATGACGTCTCCTGTTGCTAGCTAGCTAGTTAGCTTTGCGACTAGCTCAGCTCCGGCGCACTCTTGCTTGAATGATGACAGAAATTATCCACGGACAATTTTATCAGTCTATCTTCATTCTTCATAGAGAGTACTTTACCGCTGCCACCATGAAGTAATACTTGGGGTAGTATTGGTCGAGGATCAATGACCACACCGGGTTATAGAACTCAGGTTTAATCGTGGCTCAGTAGGCAGACGTAATAACCATACATGGTAGTGGTGTAACCATAATAACAGTCCGGGTAGTACATAACACCTAGTGTAGTTCCAGTGGATATACATGGCGTTATATCACTACAGGGAGGAACCGGCGAGAGAAGAAGGCGCATGGGTGGACCTTCTGGTCAGACGCTGACCGCTGGGAGAGGACAGCCCCCAAACCGGTGTCCGAAGCGTCCACCTCTACGATGAATTGCCGCTTGGGGTCGGGGTGGAGCAGGACCGGGGCGCTGGTGAACCTCTCCTTGAGGGACTGGAACGCAGAGCGGGCAGCCGGGGACCAGATGAACGGTCGGGAGGGGGAGGTCAGCCTGGTGAGAGGTTCTGCCACGCGGCTGTAGTTCCGGATGAACCTCCGATAGAAGTTCGCAAACCCGAGGAAGCTCTGTAATTCCTTCCGTGATGTGGGATCGGGCCAGTCCACCACAGCCTGGATCTTGCGGGGGTCGGCCCGGGTCTGTCCCCTCTCAACGACGAAGCCCAGGTAGTCAACGGAAGGAGAATGGAACCGGCACTTCTCTGCCTTGACGAAGAGCCGGTTCCGGAGGAGACGTTCGAGTACCCGGCGGACATGCTGGACATGTTCCTCGAGGGTCCTGGAGAAGATGAGGATGTCATCGAGGTAGACCACCACAAACTCGTCGGGCATGTCGCGGAGAATGTCATTCATGAGAGCCTGGAATACCGCCGGGGCGTTGGTGAGGCCAAACGGCATGACCAGGTACTCATAATGAGCCCGGGGCGTCTTAAAGGCTGTCTTCCACTCGTCCCCTTTCCGGATCCGAACCAGATGATAGGCACACCGGAGGTCCAGCTTAGTGAAGACTGTAGCCTTGGGTGAGGGGCTCAAGGGTGGAACTCATGAGAGGAAGGGGGTACTTGTTTTTGACGGTTATCTCATTGAGTTGGCGATAGTCAATGCAGGGTCGGAGGCCCCCGTCCTTCTTCTTCACGAAAAAGAATCCAGCTGCCACCTGGGAGGACGAGGGCCGATTGAGCCCCGCTGCCAAGGATTTAGAGATGTACTCGTCCATCGCAGCCTTCTCGGGGATGGTCAGACTGTACAGACGACTGCTGGGAAGGGGTGCCCCAGAGTGGAGGTCGATAGCACAGTCATAAGGCCGATGAGGAGGAAGAGATTGCTGAAAACCTCACCTAACTCATGGTACTCAGGGGGAACAGAGGAGAGGTCGGGAGGCGGGGTACTAGGGGCACGTCGGGGGGATGGGGCGGGAGCAGCCTGGAGACATTGGGCATGACAGGAGGAGCTCCACTCCATGATGGTACCGGAGGCCCAGGCGATGTGTGGCTCATGCTGCACGAACCAGGGGCGCCCTAGGATCACAGGGACTAACGGGGACTGGATGATGTAGAACCGAAGTCTCTCCACATGGTTACCTGCTATGGTGAGAGAGACAGGGTGGGTGCGTTGGGTGACGCGAAGGCCTCCATGGGCTTCTCCAGCGTCTCTAGCGGGATGTTAGCCTGGGCAGCAAACTCCGAGTCCAGGAAACACTCATCAGCCCCCGAGTCGGGGAGTGCACCCGCCGTGAGCCGCTGGTCAGCCCAGGCCAGGGTAACGCTAACTAGATGGTTCTGTGGGGCAGGACGGTGGGAACAGGAAAGTCGGCTCACTAGGATCTCCCGGGGCCCCAGTGAGCCTAGTCTTTTGGCCGAGTGGGGCAGCCGCTGATCAGATGTCCCTTCTGGCCACAGTAGAGGCATTGACCCGCCTTGAACCGGGCCTCCCGTTCGGCCGGACTAAGGCGCGTGCACCCCAGCTGGAGTGGGCTGGAGAGGCAGGGCTCCCGGGGAACTGGGTTGAGCCCCACAGGGTTAACCGGGGCAGCGGGCCCAGGGGGCGGGTTACCCACGACTCCAGGGGCAGGCTGCCCCGGCGGCTGGATGGTGAGAGCCGCCGTGATGGTTTGCAACTGCCGCAGGATCTCTGCTTGTTGGCTCGCCAACGCCGCCTGCTGCCTCGTTAGGTTACCCACACAGGCCTGGAGGGGCGGGACCCGAGTCTGAAGATCTCTCACCGCGGCGGAGGCCGCCCCTAGCTGCTGGGTGTGGGAGTTAGTCAGGCGGATCTGTTCGATGACAGCCGCTCGAAGCGGACTGGCCGGTACGCTCTCTGTGCCGGCTGGGGTCGTCATGGTCAGTTCGTACTGTTAGGGTTTGTGGAAGACCCCAAGCGCGCGACACCAGACAGAGATGGGGTTAGCCGAAAACTGGCGTACTTTATTCCTTGCGCGTACAAATAGTTAAACACAGGAAGGCAATGAGCGACAAGGAAAAACGGAAAGTCCAAGGGGACAAAACTCGCGGGTAATCCAAGACGGGAACACGGCAGGATACTTCCACGGGGAAACTTCGCGAGGGAAAACATGAACCAAGGGCTGGGATGAGTTCGTAGAGAAAGGACCGTGAGAGGAGAGTAGCCGCTACTGCGGGGAGGTTACAACACGAACTGACAACGGGCACGTGGGAGGCCACCAAACTTAAGCCCAGCCCTGATGACTAAGCCCGGCCCTGACGAGCTGATTGGCTGCCGGCGCGGGGTGGGCGGGCCACGGCGCGGGGTGAGCGAGCCGTAACAGATTCTATGTTAATCAGTGCATTCTATGTTGAACGATAGATTCAATGTTAGACAATAGATTCTATGATATACAATAGAGTCTATGTTAAACAATAAATTATATGATATACAATAGATTGTTAAATAATAGATTATATCATATACAATAGATTTTATGTTAATCAATAGATTCTCTGTTAAACAATAGATTCTATGTTAGACAGTAGACTCTATGTTAATCAATAGAGTACATTTTAAACAATATATTCTATGATACACATCAGATTCTATGTTAAACAATAGATTCTATGTTAATCAATAGATTCTATGTTAAACAACAGATTCTATGGTATACAATAGGTTCTATGCCTTTTCCACTTTTATTCATGTTATACTGAGAATGTTGAAACGGACAAGTTTAAAGATATATATTCAGGATTTATTGTGTATATTTCGCACTGTGATTAAACACAGTGTATTGACAAGTCATTTTTAAAACGAGGGAATTTGTCTCCAAGAACCTCCACCGGAATTATTTTTATTCTATAAATGTATATTTATATTTAATGATCTGTCTACATAGTTTACATAGTCAAGTCAATGTTATTCTTAAAGCCCAGTATCACAAGTTACAAATTTGCCTCAAGGGCCTTTACAGCAACACAACATCCTGTCCTTAGACCCTAGTGTACAGAGGCCATGTGATGGCTTGGCGGCTTGTCCAGGGTTTCTCCCCGCCTGCCGTCCAGTTACTGCTGGGATAGGCTCCTGCACCCCCGCGTTACTGAGAGCAGGATACGCGGTTTGAGTAATGGATGGATCTGGATCTTACCAAATATCTGTTGCATTTTTTGTGCATTTTTTTTTTGTTTTTTTGTTTTGTGGCATTTAGTATCCATCGATATTGAGATAGTCGTAGGAAAGTGCTTCTCAGGACGGCCAGTGTTCGTGGTCGCTGGGTTGGATATTTGTATGGTTTACATGTAATACAGTTACGCAGTAACAGCGGAGAGTAAAAGTATTTGCATGGTTTCCATGTAATCGTATTTAGTTATTACTGACACAGTTACGCAGTAACAGAGGAGAGTAAAAGTATTGTGGTGTTCCCAACACAGAATAGTGTGGGTTGGTTGGTTCTGAATGTGCACATTCAAATGTGATTGGTGCTGAATGAGGTGGAGGTCAGCTATTGGTTGTTCCTGAAGAGTATATAAGGCAGAATCGCCCCCAGGGCGCTCTCTTGGTACTCCGCTCTACTCGGGATAGCTAGGTTGTTACAGCGTAATAATACATATACTACGTTACTGTCAGAAGTCTGCCGTGTGCACTTTCCAGTTATCTACTTTAACAGTTTTAGAACAGTATTAGTGTTTCATATGTAACCCGCACTTTGCGTTGGGCCGTCGTCTCCCTACACGCCCTGGGACTCTGCGTTGTGTTTGTTGTGGTATGATGTTTGCGTGGAAAAGGAAGGAGGCGGAGGCTTGGGATCGTGGCTGAGACCTGGACACTTTATTGGCACTCGCTTACACTTCACCTCTCATCTATCAGCTGGCCGCTGGCCTCCTCATACTCACAGCTTCCGGCAGAAGAAACAACAAAACATTTTTCTTTCTCAATAAAATTAAAATAAAAAGTGCAAATGTGCAAATAAACACATCTCATATCAAAATGCTACCTTACGGCAAAACCACAGCAAATGTCATCCATTATAAATTAAATTAGGCACTTATTACCCATAAAATTAAACAAAAAAACCATGGATAATCTGCTCAAATAATACTGCATCCTGCGTTATATGCCATGCTAATGCTCAACAGGCTAGCCAACACTTTCTGTCACGTTTCTCTTGCCAAATGCAATGTTCGACATCAAACTTTACCTAGGTTATAAGCACACTTGTCTATTAACACCACAGAATAAACATTAGACAATATGTGGGATATAAATCAATATTTTTATGATAATGCAGACCGCTAGTAACACTGCTCACCTTCCGGCAGAAGAAACAAACAAACATGTGATTAACGTGGCCTTTTGCCCGGGACAAGAACTAGGGGTACGGTGTTGCAAGAGGGACAAACATCGCCATTTGCGGCATTCCCAGGGGAACATACAGCGTAACAGTGCCACCCTGTGGCGGATTTACATTACTACCTTACACATACACTACAGTTTGGCGACGAGGATGGGATGTTTAAGTTGGAAGTCACAGAGTTCGCATGTCAAGCAGCTCCAGCGAGGCAGAAGTAAACGACGAATAACCAGAGAGACGTTCGGTGAGTGGAAGGACCGTCGGACAGAAGATGGCATTCGGTAAGCCAGAAGATTTCCACTTCGAGGAAAGTGAGGAAAGCTTTGATAGTTATCGCCAGCGGTTAGAGCAGTACTTCGCAGCAGATGGATTGGACACTCGAGATGAGGAAACCAAAGCGGTATTTCTTACGGTGGTAGGAAAAAGGGCGCATAGCTTGCTGATGGATCTGTGTGCACCAGATAAGCCATCGGGTAAAACATATGAAGTACTGGTGGGAATGCTAGAAAAGCACTACATCCCGAAAACCCACTTTATTGCCGAGAGATGCAAGTTTCACGGAAGAAACCAAAAGGAAAACGAAACAGTAAGTGAGTACATTGCAAGTTTGAGAAAGTTAGCAGCCACATGCAAATGTGGAGCATTTTTAGATGAAGCACTGCGTGATAGGCTGGTCTGTGGAGTTAAGAGCAGTGAGCTAAGAGATCGGTTACTCAATGCTGCTCACACAAAAGACTTAACGTTACAGCTCGCAGTAGAAATGGCGCTTTCTTTTGAGGTAACAAAAGGCAACAGTGCGCAACAGTTTGCACAGAAAGGCTATAAAGCTAATGTGGTGGAAAAGAAGGCTAACATAAAGCATAGAGAGGCTACGGTAAAGTCTACAGCTAACGGGAAGCCCTGCTATCGCTGCAATGGAAAAGGCCACAGACCGGATGAATGCAGGTTCAAGGACGCAGAGCGTCACCAGTGCAAGAAAAAGGGACACACCGCCAAAGCATGCCGTTCCCCTAAAGAAGGAAGCCATGGCAAGGCATCGAGAGGGACCAGGCATTTGGAATGTTGCCACGCTCTCAAGCACGAGACATGTACAAATTACAGCGCTATCAAGCTGCAGGGAGGACTTGGTTGCAACGCTCCCCAGCACGTGGACCAGAGCAACGCTCACAGTCTTCGGGCAGATGGAGATCCTATCCAGCCTCAGCTCTGCAGTGCCAGAGACGACTGCTGTGTGCCGACAAGGTGCATGGTGGATGCTGTACAGAACATGGACACTGGTCAGACATTGGACAGTGGAGGGGCCGAACTTTTTGCAACGGACACGGGTAAAGGTGACATTGTGAAACCCTACTATGTGTATGTCAGTGTAAATGGTACAAGGGTGAAAATGGAGGTAGACACTGGCGCAGCTGTGTCAGTGATATCTGAAACTCTACTTAAACGCTGGTTTAAAGATGTGATACTTAGTCCTGCAAATTGTGTGCTGAAAACCTACAGTGAGGAATCATTGCCATTGATAGGAAAATTCGCAGCAAAGGTGAAATGCCAGGAACGCTCAGAAAAGCTAGAACTACTAGTCGTGAAAGGAAGAGGTCCTGCATTAATGGGCAGAGACTGGATAAGCCAATTAAAGCTAGACTGGTCAAGAGTCAACAGAGTGGCTCCTGATACAGTGGATGATGTGTGTGCCAGACATGCAACAGTGTTCAATCCTGAGCTAGGCAAGTTAAAAGGTATTGAAGCCAGACTACATGTAGTTCCAGATGCTGTGCCCAAGTTCTGTAAGCCTAGAAACGTGTCTTATGCATTAAGAGAAGCCGTAGAGAGAGAACTGGCCAAATTGGAAGCTGAAGGTGTCATCTCACCCATTAATTACAGTGAGTGGGCAGCTCCAATAGTTTGTGTGCCTAAAAAGGATGATAGTGTGAGAATATGTGGAGACTACAAGGTCACCATCAATCCATGGTTGAATGTGGAACAGTATCCACTACCCAAAACCCAAGATTTATTTGCTAAACTAGCAGGAGGTCAGCAGTTTACCAAATTAGACTTGTGGCAGGCTTATCAGCAAGTTCTGTTAGAGGACAATTCAAGACATTACCCAACTATCAACACACACAGAGGGTTGTATCACTACAATAGGTTACCCTACGGTGTTGCTAGCGCCCCTGCTATTTTTCAAAAGATCATGGATCAGGTTCTTCAGGGCATGAAAGGGGTCATCTGTTATTTAGATGACATCTTAATTACTGGAAAAGATACAGAAAGGCACCTGACTAACTTGGAAGAGGTGTTGAGCAGACTTGAAACTTACAATCTCAGGGTTAAAAGAGAGAAGTGTGCATTCATGCAGAACAGCGTTTCATACTTAGGGCATGTCATTGATGCCATGGGCATACATCCAATGAAGGAAAAGACAGATGCTATTCAGAGGGCTCCAGTTCCGAAAAATGTAACTGAACTCAGGTCATTCTTAGCTCTGTTAAACTACTATGGGAAGTTTATCCCTAATCTATCTACTCTGATTCAGCCAATGACAGCATTGCTGCATAAAGATGCAACCTGGGAATGGTCAGAGAAATGTCGAAGTGCATTTGATAGTGCAAAGAAGTCTCTTCAGTCAGATAAATTGTTAGTACATTTTGATGCAGAGTTACATATCATACTAGCATGTGATGCTTCTCCTTATGGAGTTGGTGCTGTAATCAGCCACAAAATGAAAGATGGAAGTGAGAGACCTGTCGCATTTGCATCCAGAATGTTGACTAAAACAGAACAGAATTACTCTCAACTGGAAAAAGAGGCACTGCGTCTTGTTTTTGGAGTTATGGAATTCCATGAGTATCTTTGTGGAAGGAAATTCTTGTTATTGACAGACCACAAGCCACTGTTGAAAATTCTGGGGCCTAAAACAGGTGTGCCAACACTGGCCGCCGCTAGATTACAAAGGTGGGCTCTAATTTTGGCAGCGTATACATACGACATCCAGTACGAGAAGTCAGAGCAGCATAGCAATGCTGATGCTTTATCAAGATTACCTGTGAAGCCTGATGTAGATGTGGTGTCACACCCAATTTACAGAGTGTCTTACCTGGAAGACTTACCTCTTACTGCTAGAGAAAATAAATCTGTAAGGTAATGTATGGTTACTGTTGAAGAAATACTGTACATGGTTATGAGCTTAAGAGCAAAAAGGATATGTTAGAATCCTAGAAAAGAAAGAAAAAAGAAGTTTGAATTTACAGGGGAGGAGCTGTGGTGTTCCCAACGCAGAATATTAACCAGTGTGGGTTGGTTGTGGTTTTGAATGTGCACATTCAAATGTGATTGGTGCTGAATGAGGTGGAGGTCAGCTATTGGTTGTTCCTGAAGAGTATATAAGGCAGAATCGCCCCCAGGGCGCTCTCTTGGTACTCCGCTCTACTCGGGATAGCTAGGTTGTTACAGCGTAATAATACATATACTACGTTACTGTCATAAGTCTGCCGTGTGCACTTTCCAGTTATCTACTTTAACAGTTTTAGAACAGTATTAGTGTTTCATACACGACAAGTATTTGCATAGTTTCCATGTAATCGTGTCGACACAGTTACGCAGTAACAGCGGAGAGTAAAAGTATTTGCATAGTTTCCAGGTAATCGTGTCGACACCGTTACGCAGTAACAGCGGACAGTAAAAGTATTTGCATAGTTTCCATGTAATCGTATTTAGTTATTACTGACACAGTTACGCAGTAACAGCGGAGAGTAAAAGTATTTGCATGGTCTCCATGTAATCGTATTTAGGTATTACTCACACAGCTACGCAGTAACCGCGGAGAGTAAAAGTATTTGCATGGTTTCCATGTAATCGTATTTAGGTATTACTCACACAGTTACGCAGTAACAGCTGAGAGTAAAAGTATTTGCATGGTTTCCATGTAATCGTATTTAGGTATTACTGACACAGTTACGCAGTAACAGCTGAGAGTAAAAGTATTTGCATGGTTTCCATGTAATCGTATTTAGGTATTACTGACACAGTTACGCAGTAACAACTGAGAGTTAAAGTATTTGCATGGTTTCCATGTAATCGTATTTAGGTATTACTGACACAGTTACGCAGTAACAACTGAGAGTTAAAGTATTTGCATGGTTTCCATGTAATCGTATTTAGGTATTACTGACACAGTTACGCAGTAACAACTGAGAGTTAAAGTATTTGCATAGTTTCCATGTAATCGTGTCGATACAGTTACGCAGTAACAGCGGAGAGTAAAAGTATTTGCATGGTTTCCATGTAATCGTATTTAGTTATTACTGACACAGTTACGCAGTAACAGCGGAGAGTAAAAGTATTTGCATAGTTTCCATGTAATCGTATTTAGTTATTACTGACACAGTTACGCAGTAACAGCGGAGAGTAAAAGTATTTGCATGGTCTCCATGTAATCGTATTTAGTTATTACTGACACAGTTACGCAGTAACAGCGGAGAGTAAAAGTATTTGCATGGTTTCCATGTAATCCTATTTAGTTATTACTGACACAGTTACGCAGTAACAGCTGAGAGTAAAAGTATTTGCATGGTTTCCATGTAATCGTATTTAGTCAGGTACGCAGTAACAGCTGAGAGTAAAAGTATTTGCATGGTTTCCATGTAATCGTATTTAGTTATTACTGATACAGTTACGCAGTAACAGCTGAGAGTAAAAGTATTTGCATGGTTTCCATGTAATCGTATGTAGTTATTACTGACACAGTTACGCAGTAACAGCTGAGAGTAAAAGTATTTGCATGGTTTCCATGTAATCGTATTTAGTTATTACTGACACAGTTACGCAGTAACAGCGGAGAGTAAAAGTATTTGCATGGTTTCCATGTAATCCTATTTAGTTATTACTGACACAGTTACGCAGTAACAGCTGAGAGTAAAAGTATTTGCATGGTTTCCATGTAATCGTATTTAGTTATTACTGACACAGTTACGCAGTAACAGCGGAGAGTAAAAGTATTTGCATGGTTTCCATGTAATTGAATTTAGTTATTACTGACACAGTTACGCAGTAACAGCGGAGAGTAAAAGTATTTGCATGGTTTCCATGTAATCGTATTTAGTTATTACTGACACAGTTACGCAGTAACAGCGGAGAGTAAAAGTATTTGCATGGTTTCCATGTAATTGTATTTAGTTATTACTGACACAGTTACGCAGTAACAGCGGAGAGTAAAAGTATTTGCATGGTTTCCATGTAATCGTATTTAGTCAGGTACGCAGTAACAGCTGAGAGTAAAAGTATTTGCATGGTTTCCATGTAATCGTATTTAGTTATTACTGACACAGTTACGCAGTAACAGCTGAGAGTAAAAGTATTTGCATGGTTTCCATGTAATCGTATTTAGTTATTACTGACACAGTTACGCAGTAACAGCGGAGAGTAAAAGTATTTGCATGGTTTCCATGTAATCGTATGTAGTTATTACTGACACAGTTACGCAGTAACAGCTGAGAGTAAAAGTATTTGCATGGTTTCCATGTAATCGTATTTAGTTATTACTGACACAGTTACGCAGTAACAGCTGAGAGTAAAAGTATTTGCATGGTTTCCATGTAATCGTATTTAGTTATTACTGACACAGTTACGCAGTAACAGCGGAGAGTAAAAGTATTTGCATGGTTTCCATGTAATCGTATTTAGTTATTACTGACACAGTTACGCAGTAACAGCGGAGAGTAAAAGTATTTGCACGGTTTCCATGTAATCGTATTTAGTTATTACTGACACAGTTACGCAGTAGCAGCGGAGAGTAAAAGCTCAGCAAGGCGTGAGGGAGGAGGAGGAGGAGGAGGAGGAGGAGGAGAAGGAGGTGCTGGACGTAGTGGCACCGTCACATGAGGAACGTGTCTTAACAAGCCTTCAGCACCGTGGACAGCGCACGTGTCAGCGCCGGCTGTCAGCTCGGCGTGCCTCGCTTGGCGCAGAGCGCTGCCTCCATTGGCTGCCTGCGCAATTAGCATGAGGGCGTGTAAACCCCGCCCCTTCCCCCGGCCTGCACAGCGGAGGGAAAGGACGGTATTCCTTCTTCTTCTTCTTCTTCTTCCTTCCGACTTCGCTTTCATAAATCCTAAGTGATGGCGGGTGACCGTGTGGTCCACTCAGGCATGCTGTCAGTCAAGTCCTCGTGTGTGGAGGTTTGCGTCAGTGTTGAACCACCGCACTACACCTTTAAATGGCGCGTGCGGTGCTGAGGAGAAGGCGGACCCCTGTGTGTGTGTTTGTGTGTGTGTGTGTGTGTGTGCGTGCGTGTGTGTGTGCGTGTGTGTGTGTGTGTGTGTTCCGTGTCCAGCCACCAGTCCACAACGAGCCGCTGTGCGCGTGATGCGGTGCGGTGACACCAGTAAGTGACCGTAAAGCGCCTCGCTCAGTCCGGTACCGGCCGGTACTCGCCACCCTGACACCCGAATGTCGTTTGCCTGCTGTTGATTGTGGGATTATAGAGTCCGGGTTCTCTGGACTTGACCCTGGGATTGTGGTGCACTGGATAGTCCGCCTATCTAATACACAGGTACGTGCGGTGTGTGTTCATTTTTATTCCTTTGTTTGTTTAATTGTTGACGTTGCGTGCGTGGTTTCTGTCAACATAGACACAACATGTGGAGTCATACACGTCATGATTAATCTCATTATGACGCATGGTCCACATCATGGTCCACATCATGGTCCACATCATGGTAAGGATCGTGGCAGGGATAATGGTACGGATCATAGTAGGGATCATGGTCCAGATCATGGTCCAGATCATGGTCCAGATCATGGTCCAGATCTTGGTCCAGATCTTGGTAGGGATCAAACGTAGGCTTTGCTGTACTTTCCAGTGGTCGTGCAGGTCTAAGCTACAGCCCAGATCTGCAGGACTGGCCAGGGTCAAACCTGCTGCTGTGTGTTTCTGCGTCACCGCGACGAATGTGGAGCATCACCATAAAGAATATGGAGCGTCGCAGAACCAGCCCCAAGCCGCATGTTTGGGCTGTACAATTGGGGCATGTGTGCCATGTCGGGTCGGAGGACGTGTCTTGATGCCCTGCCCATGGGCACCGTGGCAGGCGCTGACAGATAGCTGGCGGTGGGCCGCTGCGCGGTCGGTGGTAAACGACACTCCCAAAGGCAATATTTATTATTTGAATTATTAATCTGCAGCACACCAGTGGAGACACGTGCCCCCCGGTAAAGCTGCTCGCGGAACGACTGCGCCACGCGCATTCGCCGTTTCTCTGAGCTCGAGGTGAGCTGCTAAATAACACATATGATGATGTCAGGGGTCCGATGTCCACCGACTGTTCTCGTCCGCACTTCGATGCCGGAGTGTGAGCAGCCTGAACACACACCAGCCTGAACACACACCAGCCTGAACACACACCAGCCTGAACACACACACCAGCCTGCACACACACCAGCCTGAACACACACCAGCCTGAACACACACACCAGTCTGAACACACACACCAGCCTGCATACACACCAGCCTGCACACACACCAGCCTGCATACACACCAGCCTGCACACACACCAGCCTGAACACACACCAGCCTGAACACACCAGCCTGCACACACACCAGCCTGAACACACACACCAGCCTGCACACACCAGCCTGCACACACACCAGCCTGAACACACACCAGCCTGAACACACACCAGCCTGAACACACACACCAGCCTGCACACACCAGCCTGCACACACACCAGCCTGCACACACACCAGCCTGAACACACACCAGCCTGCACACACACACACACCAGCCTGCACACACACCAGCCTGCACACACCAGCCTGCACACACACCAGCCTGAACACACCAGCCTGCACACACACCAGCCTGCACACACACACCAGCCTGCACACACCAGCCTGAACACACAGTAGCCTGAACACACAGCAGCCTGAACACACCAGCCTGCACACACACCAGCCTGAACACACACCAGCCTGCACACACACACCAGCCCGAACACACACCAGCCTGAACACACCAGCCTGAACACACACCAGCCTGCACACACACCAGCCTGAACACACAGGCATGCTGCAGCTTCAATAAAACACCACGGTCCAAATAAGTATTGTATCAGTGTACGTTATTATAAAAGTACACTGTTATAATAACAATATACTGTTATAATAATTATAACAGTAAACTGTTACAATAATTATTTTAATAGTATACTGTTATAATAACAATACACTGTTATAATAACAGTATACTGATACAATAATTATTATAACAGTATACTGTTATTAACAGTTTACTGTTATAATAACAATATACTGTTATAATAATTATTGTAACAGTTTACTGTTATAATAATGATTGTATCAGTATACTGTTATAATAATTATTGTATATGTATACTGTTATAATAACAATATACTGTTATAATAATTATTGTATCAGTATACTGTTATAATAATTATTATAACAGTATATTGTTATTATAACAGTGTACTGTTATTATAACAGTATATTGTTATTATAACAGTGTACTGTTATTATAACAGTATACTGTTATAATAATTATTATACCAGTATATTGTTATTATAACAGTATACTTATACAATAATTATTATACCAGTATACTTATACAATAATTATTCTACCAGTATATTGTTATTATAACAGTATATTGTTATTATACCAGTATATTGTTATTATAACAGTGTATTGTTACAATACACTAATTATTATAACAGTATACTGTTATAATAATTATTATACCAGTATATTGTTATTATACCAGTATATTGTTATTATAAGTGTATTGTTATTATACCAGTATATTGTTATTATAACAGTGTATTGTTACAATACACTAATTATTATAACAGTATACTGTTATAATAATTATTATACCAGTATATTGTTATTATACCAGTATATTGTTATTATACCAGTACATTGTTATTATAACAGTATATTGTTATTATACCAGTATATTGTTATTATAACATTGTATTGTTATTATACCAGTATATTGTTATTATAACAGTGTATTGTTACAATACACTAATTATTATAACAGTATACTGTTATAATAATTATTATACCAGTACATTGTTATTATACCAGTATATTGTTATTATACCAGTATATTGTTATTATAACATTGTATTGTTATTATACTAGTATATTGTTATTATAACAGTATATTGTTATTATAACAGTACACTGTTACAATACAATAATCACAACAACAGCAAATTTGTCCATATTATTTGCTACCGTGGTGTGTTATCGCTGCACACGTTGCAGATGAGTGTTGTGGGGACTTGACCTTCTCCTACACACACCGACACACACCGACACACACCGACACGATGCGCAGCACGCAGCAGCACGCACGTGCTGCTGGATTCATCCTTCACTGCCCCTCGCTCTTTACATTTACATTTAAATTTGAGGTGGTGTTTTGAAATAAGCTCACTGAATAATATTCTCCCCGGTGAAAACATGACGCGAAACGCGAGACGCTCAAACGAACCAACCCCCCCGCCCCCCCCTCGCTTCTCCCAGCTGGGCTGTGCGGCGCAGCGCAACCCGAGCGTCTTGCACGCAGTGCGCGTGTGCGTGTGTGCCAGCTAGTCTACACCTGCAGCCAGCCGGGACATGGCGGAGGTGCGAGGGGCCAGACAAGACGCAGTCGCCTGGTGGTGTTAGTGAAATGGCCTCCTGACGCCGCTGAGCCACACGGACTCCGCACGGACTCCGCACGGACTCCGAGCCCCTCACGCTGGTGGTCTGCTGGGACGTGGTTCCTCCCGTGTCCGCTGCTGCTGCAGCGGTCTGCTAATGTGGGCATGGGCCTCTTCAGGCGACTAAATCCTCGCTCAAGTATAAAATCATTTTATCATAACGTGATACTGACGCACGCGGCTAACACGCTTCCGTTCCTACACCCGTATTCCGCATGCTGTGGTCAGCTACACCCGTATTTCACATGCTGTGGTCAGCTACACCCGTATTCCACATGCTGTGGTCAGCTAAACCCGTATTCCACATGCTGTGGTCAGCTACACCCGTATTCCACATGCTGTGGTCAGCTACACCCGTATTCCACGTGCTATGATGCTATCAGCTCTGATTGCATATTCAGTAATAAAGAGCTGCAGTTCTGTAAAACTGAATGTGCAGCGACAAGACTGTACACAGCTAGCAACTATCACCTTCACATTTCTGCCTAATTTCTGCCATATTTCTGCCATATTTCTGTCATATTTCTGCCTTATTTCTGCCTTATTTCTGCCATATTTCTGTCATATTTCTGTCACATTTCTGCCTTATTTCTGCCATATTTCTGCCTTATTTCTGCCATATTTCTGCCTTATTTCTGCCATATTTCTGCCTTATTTCTGCCTTATTTCTGCCATATTTTTGCCTTATTTCTGCCTTATTTCTGCCATATTTCTGTCATATTTCTGTCACATTTCTGTCATATTTCTGCCTTATTTCTGCCTTATTTCTGCCTTATTTCTGTCATATTTCTGCCATATTTCTGTCACATTTCTGTCATATTTCTGTCATATTTCTGCCTTATTTCTGTCATATTTCTGCCATATTTCTGTCACATTTCTGTCACATTTCTGTCATATTTCTACTGTCGGTTTTTTTACACAACCTGTACAATGTAATGTACTACAGACTGACAGAGGAGACGTGAGATTTTGTTTAGTACTTTAACAAATATTCGATGGGTGGGATTTTGAGTAACGGGATTAGAGAGTTCTTGTGACTCACTTGCTAATCGGGCTCGTGCAGGCTCGTGCAGGCGGCTGCACAGGACGCAGGCTGCACAGGACGCAGGCTGCACAGGACGCAGGCTGCACAGGACGCAGGCTGCTCAGGACGCAGGCTGCACAGGATGGGCGTGACCCGTATGAAATGCGTCTGTTTTCACTGCAAGGCCCAAAGGTAGGCTTGTCATGTGCTCGCGGAAAGAGAGGTATTTTCATCAGTGCGTTGATTAGTTAGATGATTAGTTAGATGATTGCTAAGATGATTAGTTAGATGATTGCTAAGATGATTAGTACGATCTAGCAGCAGCGCACGTGTCGCTGTCGCGAGGATAGGCAGCGTGGAATCCGGACGGGTGCTTGGTGATCCGGCTTCAGACGCGCAGCGTTTGATGAGGACCTTGCAGACCGGATGCGAAGTGACGCGGTAATGTGTAAACGCACCGCCGACTAACGAATAAATGACGAGCACGAGCTGACGGAGTCCGTAGCGCGGCACAGACGCGTTTCAGGTCCGTGTGACGGCAGGCAGGCAGGCAGGCAGGCAGGCAGGCAGGCGGGACCGGGCCGCGGGCTGCGGGCTGCGGGCTGCGTGGGCCTGCATGCGCATTTCCTGCGCCCTGCTGTCGCTCGGGGCGGGGACGTCATTATTTGTGCCGTGCGGGCTGCGAGTGGGGCATTGTAGAGGCAGTGTGGGGTAATTTGGTGCCTGCCCCCATCCCGTCCCCCTCCCGACGTTGCTGGCAGCCGGTTAACCGCCCTGCCGGATCAAGTGAACGAAGCCCGCGGGCTCTCAAGGTAACGCTAATCCGCATGGAGGGCCGGGTCACGGAGGTACTGCGCAGCGTTCTGACCGGGGTCCTGTCTGTCATCCCGTCCGTGTTCTGACGCTTGATTCGCATCAAAAAAAAAAAAATGTGTGTGTGTGTGTCTGTATATATATGTATATACATATATACACACACACACACACACACATATATATATATGTGTGTGTGTGTGTGTGTGTGTATATACGTGTGTGTGTATGTATATATGTATATGTATATATATATATATATATATATATATATATATATATATATATATATATATATATATATATATATATATATATATATATATATATATATATATATATATATATATATATATATATATATATATATATATATATATATATTGGACACAAAAAGCTAAATAATGGTGAGGTGGTGAGGATAGAGGGCAGCAGCAGAGGTGAGGATAGAGGGCAGCAGCAGCAGAGGGGGTGAGGATAGAGGGCAGCAGCAGCAGAGGGGGTGAGGATAGAGGGCAGCAGCAGCAGAGGGGGTGAGGATAGAGGGCAGTGGTGAGGATAGAGGGCAGCAGCAGTGGTGAGGATAGAGGGCAGCAGCAGCAGCAGTGGTGAGGATAGAGGGCAGTGGTGAGGATAGAGGGCAGCAGCAGTGGTGAGGATAGAGGGCAGCAGCAGTGGTGAGGATAGAGGGCAGTGGTGAGGATAGAGGGCAGTGGTGAGGATAGAGGGCAGCAGCAGTGGTGAGGATAGAGGGCAGTGGTGAGGATAGAGGGCAGTGGTGAGGATAGAGGGCAGTGGTGAGGATAGAGGGCATCAGCAGCGGTGAGGATAGAGGGCAGCAGCAGTGGTGAGGATAGAGGGCAGTGGTGAGGATAGAGGGCAGTGGTGAGGATAGAGGGCATCAGCAGCGGTGAGGATAGAGGGCAGCAGCGGTGAGGATAGACCCACATCAGTTCGCCTACCATCCCAAAATGTCTACTGAGGATGCCATTATCACTGCCCTGCACGTTGCTCTGACCCACCTTGAACTTAACAGCACATACATCCGGATGCTGTTTATAGATTACAGCTCCGCCTTCAACACCATCATCCCCGCCAAACTAACCTCCAAACTCCTCTCCCTTGGCCTCAACCCCTCCCTCTGTAACTGGACCCTGGACTTCCTGACCAACAGACCTCAGTCTGTTAGGTTAGGTGAGCACACCTCCTCCACCCTGACCCTCAGCACAGGTGCCCCTCAAGGCTGTGTTCTGAGCCCCCTCCTTTTCTCCCTCTTTACCCACGACTGCCTGCCAACTCACCCTTCAAATGTTATAGTTAAGTTTGCAGATGACACCAGTCATTGGCCGTATCACCAACAATGACGAGATGGCCTACAGGGACGAGATTCAGCACCTCACATCATGGTGCACTACCAACAATCTTGTCCTTAATGTGCAGAAGACAAAGGAGCTGATTGTGGACTTCAGGAGGTCTAGAAGCTGCAGCCACTCCCCCGTACTCATCAATGGGGTGGAAGTGGAGCGTGTTTCCAGCTTTAAATTCCTTGGAGTCCACATCAGCGAGGACCTTTCCTGGACACCAAACATCCAGGCCCTTGTGAAAAGACCCAACAACGCCTGCATTTCCTGAGGAGGCTGAGGAGCGCCCGTCTACACCCCAAAATTCTCACCAACTTCTACCACTGCACCATAGAGAGCATCCTGACCATCTGCATCTCAGTGTGGTACGGCAACTGCACCTCAGTAGACCAGAAACCTCTGCAGTGGATTGTCAAGGCGGCCCAGCAAATCACCGGTACCCAGCTCCCAGCCATAAAAGACATTTATCACAAACGCTGCCTTCGAAGGGGTCTGAGCATCAGCAGAGATCCCACCCACCCCAACCATGGACTGTTCTCCCCCCTGCGCTCTGGGAGGCGCTACAGGAGCCTCAGAGCCCGCACTACCAGGCCCAAAAACAGCTTCTTTCCACAAGCTGTTGCCCACCTGAACCTGGCCACCCACTGAATGTCTGTAGATATTTTTGAAAATGTTGTACTCCAGCTCTTTTTTAACTTATTGTTAGCTTTTGGTCTTCATGTGTGTATATCTTATACTGTGTTTGCTGTGTCTGTCTGTGTCTGTCTTGCACTGTTTGGTGAAGCCACAGCCCTCATTTCATTTTAACATGTGCCTGCTGCACATTGTTTTTAATGACAATAAAATTGGATTGAATTGAATTGATAGAGGGCAGCAGCAGCAGAGGTGGTGAGGATAGAGGGCAGCAGCAGCAGCAGCAGAGGTGGTGGTGAGGATAGAGGGCAGCAGCAGCAGCAGAGGTGGTGAGGATAGAGGGCAGCAGCAGCAGTGGTGGTGAGGATAGAGGGCAGCAGCAGCAGAGGTGGTGGTGAGGATAGAGGGCAGCAGCAGCAGAGGTGGTGAGGATAGAGGGCAGCAGCAGCAGCAGCAGAGGTGGTGAGGATAGAGGGCAGCAGTAGCAGAGGTGGTGGTGAGGATAGAGGGCAGCAGCAGCAGCAGAGGTGGTGAGGATAGAGGGCAGCAGCAGCAGTGGTGGTGAGGATAGAGGGCAGCAGCAGCAGAGGTGGTGGTGAGGATAGAGGGCAGCAGCAGCAGAGGTGGTGAGGATAGAGGGCAGCAGCAGCAGCAGCAGAGGTGGTGAGGATAGAGGGCAGCAGTAGCAGAGGTGGTGAGGATAGAGGGCAGCAGTAGCAGCAGCAGTGGTGGTGAGGATAGAGGGCAGCAGTAGCAGAGGTGGTGAGGATAGAGGGCAGCAGTAGCAGCAGCAGTGGTGGTGAGGATAGAGGGCAGCAGTAGCAGCAGCAGAGGTGGTGAGGATAGAGGGCAGCAGCAGCAGCAGAGGTGGTGAGGATAGAGGGCAGCAGCAGCAGAGGTGGTGAGGATAGAGGGCAGCAGCAGCAGAGGTGGTGAGGATAGAGGGCAGCAGCAGCAGAGGTGGTGAGGATAGAGGGCAGCAGCAGCAGAGGTGGTGAGGATAGAGGGCAGCAGCAGCAGAGGTGGTGAGGATAGAGGGCAGCAGTAGCAGCAGCAGTGGTGGTGAGGATAGAGGGCAGCAGCAGCAGAGGTGGTGAGGATAGAGGGCAGCAGCAGCAGCAGCAGAGGTGGTGAGGATAGAGGGCAGCAGTAGCAGCAGCAGTGGTGGTGAGGATAGAGGGCAGCAGCAGCAGAGGTGGTGAGGATAGAGGGCAGCAGCAGCAGAGGTGGTGAGGATAGAGGGCAGCAGTAGCAGCAGCAGTGGTGGTGAGGATAGAGGGCAGCAGCAGCAGAGGTGGTGAGGATAGAGGGCAGCAGCAGCAGAGGTGGTGAGGATAGAGGGCAGCAGCAGCAGTGGTGGTGAGGATAGAGGTTAGCAGTAGCAGCAGCAGTGGTGGTGAGGATAGAGGGCAGCAGCAGCAGAGGTGGTGAGGATAGAGGGCAGCAGCAGCAGTGGTGGTGAGGATAGAGGGCAGCAGCAGCAGTGGTGGTGAGGATAGAGGTTAGCAGTTGCAGCAGCAGAGGTGGTGAGGATAGAGGGCAGCAGCAGCAGAGGTGGTGAGGATAGAGGGCAGCAGCAGCAGCAGCAGCAGAGGTGGTGAGGATAGAGGGCAGCAGCAGCAGTGGTGGTGAGGATAGAGGGCAGCAGCAGCAGAGGTGGTGAGGATAGAGGGCAGCAGCAGCAGCAGCAGAGGTGGTGAGGATAGAGGGCAGCAGCAGCAGCAGCAGCAGCAGCAGCAGCAGCAGCAGCAGCAGCAGCAGCAGCAGCAGCAGCAGCAGCAGCAGAGGTGGTGAGGATAGAGGGCAGCAGCAGCAGCAGCAGAGGTGGTGAGGATAGAGGGCAGCAGCAGCAGCAGCAGAGGTGGTGAGGATAGAGGGCAGCAGCAGCAGCAGAGGTGGTGAGGATAGAGGGCAGCAGCAGCAGCAGAGGTGGTGAGGATAGAGGGCAGCAGCAGCAGAGGTGGTGAGGATAGAGGGCAGCAGCAGCAGAGGTGGTGAGGATAGAGGGCAGCAGCAGCAGAGGTGGTGAGGATAGAGGGCAGCAGCAGCAGAGGTGGTGAGGATAGAGGGCAGCAGCAGCAGCAGCAGCAGCAGCAGCAGCAGCAGTGGTGGTGAGGATAGAGGGCAGCAGCAGCAGCAGCAGAGGTGGTGAGGATAGAGGGCAGCAGCAGCAGTGGTGGTGAGGATAGAGGGCAGCAGCAGCAGCAGCAGAGGTGGTGAGGATAGAGGGCAGCAGCAGCAGTGGTGGTGAGGATAGAGGGCAGCAGCAGCAGCAGCAGAGGTGGTGAGGATAGAGGGCAGCAGTAGCAGAGGTGGTGAGGATAGAGGGCAGCAGCAGCAGAGGTGGTGGTGAGGATAGAGGGCAGCAGCAGCAGCAGCAGCAGAGGTGGTGAGGATAGAGGCTCCGGGCTGGTGTGAACATGTTATCAGTTTCTCTCTGAAGAATCCTCTTCGTCTTTTACACCTGCGACGTAAACTGTGTTTTCTATTGTTGAAGTGTGAATATGACGTGTGAATATGACGTGTGAATATGACGTGTAAATATGACGTGTGAATATGAAGTGTGAATATGACGTGTGAATATGACGTGTAAATATGACGTGTGAATATGAAGTGTGAATATGAAGTGTGAATATGACGTGTAAATATGAAGTGTAAATAGGACGTGTGAATATGAAGTGTGAATATGACGTGTG
>JAJHIY020000310.1:532500-535932 GCA_022114975.2 Lampris megalopsis
GAAATTTAGAGATCTTTTTTGTACATTTATTAATAATGGAAACCGGCCTAATTCTGCCCTACATGCGTTGTTTGGTGTTTTCCTTTGTGTTTTCAGAATCATTCTACAGAATTCAGCATGTAGGGTTTCTGCTGGATGCTTGTCCCATCTAGTGTAGCTGGAAAGACTGAGTGGACCCCATACTTCACTTCCATATAGTGCAATGGGCAGAATTACACTATCAAACAGTTTGCACCAGATGGAGATTGGTATATCAATGTTTAAAAAAATATTTTTAATTGCATATAGAGCTCTGCGAGCTTTTTGTTTTAGGTTATTCACTGCCCTACTGAAACTCCCTGATGCTGTAATAATTAGACCCAGGTAAGTATACTGCATCGTATGCTCTAAGGTGATGCTACCTAGAGTCAACTGGTATCTATTTTCCTGACATCTGGGCTTCTTCTGGAAGATCATTACTTTTGTCTTTTTTGGATTTATTGCCAGGGCCCAGTGCTGGCAATAGTCCTCAAGCAGGTCTAGTAGTTGTTGCAGCCCAGCTGCGGTTGGTGACAATAAAACTAGATCATTTGCATAAAGCAAAAATTTCACTTCCATGTCATACAGGGGGAGACCTGGGGCTGCACACTGTTCCAGCTGCACCGCCAGTTCATTAATATATATATATTAAACAGTGTCGGGCTAAGTCCACAGCCCTGTCTCACCCCTCTATTCTGAGTGAAGAACTCAGTGTGTTTGTCTCCAATCTTAACTGCATATTTGTTGTCCGAATACATTGACGTTATTATGTCATACACTTTACCCCCTACATCACTTTGTAAACGTTTATAGTATAGTCCTTCATGCCAAATAGAGTTGAAAGCTTTTTTGAAGTCAATAAAACAAGCAAATATTTTTCCATTTTTGGTTTGATTCACATTTTCATTTATGAGGGTGTGCAGGGTGTAAATATGGTCCGTAGTCCGGTGATTTGGGAGGAAGCCAATTTGACCTTTGCTCAGGACATTGTGTTAGTTAAGGAGGGTTAGAATTCGATTGTTCAAAATGCTATTAAACACCTTCCCCAGACTACTGCTCACACAAATGCCTCTGAAATTATTAGGATCCAATTTGTCTCCATTTTTATGAATAGGAGTTATAAGCCCTTTGCTCCAGATGTCAGGAAAATATCCCGAACTTAGAACGATGTTGAATAATTTGAGTACTGCCCTTTGCAGCTCAGGTGTGCTGTTTTTAAGCATCTCGCTTCTGATGCTGTCAAGGCCACAAGCCTTATTGGGTTTTAAGGATTTGAGCTTCTGTGCCAGTTCTTCTTGTGTTATTGGAGAATCCAGTGGGTTTTGGTTGTCTTTTATAGAGCATTCGAGCAACCGTAATTTTTGTTTGATCAGATTGTAATTGGAATTTGAGTGTTCTTGTTGGATTTCCGAATAGATATGCTCAAAATGACTTTTCCAAATTTCTCCATTTTGGATAGGCAGGTCTTGTGGTTTTGTAGCGCTCAAATTATTCCACATTTCCCAGAATTGGTTTTGAGTCAGGGAATGTTCTATTTCCTGTAGGGTTCTATCTACATGGCTTTGTTTTTTCATTCTTAATGTGTGTTTATATAGTTTTAATGTTTCGCTATATTTCTTTCTTATATCCATATCTTGAGGTTGGTAGTGTTTCAGGTTTGACAATTTACGCAGTTCTTTTCTTATATTTTTACAATCGTTGTCAAACCATTTTTCATTTTCAGATTGTTTCTTTTTTCTGTTGTTGGTCCTTGGTAGGACCATGTTTGCTGCCGTCTGAAAGATACAATTGATTTCATTGACAGCTTGGTTGGTACTGTCCTTATTAGTTTCAAACGGTTTGTTAATGAAGTTAATAATCGTATTAAGTAATTTGGATGAATTCAGGATATTGATGAATTTTTCTGCACTGTCTGGAGCCCATCTGTAGGTCTTATTAATTTTGAACAGCTTGCTGGGCTCCTCTATAGGCATTTGAGTCAGGTTAATAGTTTTGAAGAAAATAATAATTTGGTTATGGTCGGAAAGAGGAGTTTGTTGTCTGACAGTGAATGCATTGAAGGAGGTGGGGTCCATGTCAGTTATTGCATAGTCAACTACACTAGCTCCAAGACCTGAACAACATGTGAACCTTCCCAGAGGGTCTCCTCTGATCCTACCATTAAGTGTGTACAGGCCAGAGGCGCGACAGAGGTGCACTAGCTCCTTACCGGCCTTGTTCACAGTACGGTCGAGGGAGCTCCTTTTAATGAGGGTTGGTGAGAGGTACAGGGAATGTTGACCAAACACATGTCTGTTACCCTGAGGGTCAATGGTATCACTCATTGAACCTGTTCTTGCGTTAAAATCTCCGCACAGCAGCACATTTCCCTGGGCCTGGAAAAGGCTTACCTCTTCATGGAGGTTACTCAGGAAATCCTCATCATAATATGGAGATTCAGTTGGGGGAGAATATAGAGCACAGAGATAGATATCTTTGTTTGATATGCCAATTTTATTGCTGAGTTTTAGCCAGCAGTGGGATGTTCCAATTTTAATTTTTGAAATGTGGTTGGCTAAATATCCTCTGTACCAAATCAATATACCTCCAGAGTCTCGTCCACGATGTACTGAGTTAAGTTTATTTGACGGAATAATTATTTCTTTGTAACCTGAGGGACAGTGGGTGGTTATGTCTTCACGACACCAGGTTTCAGTTAATATGACTATGTCAACATTATCGATGTTTTTTAAGAAGTCAGGGTCTCCACTCTTCATCCCAAAGGAAGATGAGAAGAGACCCTGGATGTTCCAACAAGAGACAGAAAAAGAACGCATGAAAAGAAAATATACAATGAGTCTCTTTTGTGAGACAGAGAATTATCAAGTTACAGTGGAAGAAGACATATATGAAATATCATGATAACTCTTACCAAATACATCACTATCGATATTGTGGGCATTATTATACATACCCAGAGCCAAATCAACACTCAGGATTCCCCGTGTAAGTGGTTACCCCATCAAGATCTGATGGCACGTAGAGGTCACCCTAGATGCTAGAGTCTGGAGCACAGGGTGTGGAGCATCTCCTTTATCTCTCCCAGCTCGGTATTGGCTGGGGCGGTGGGTGTGGGAGGGGGCTGGGCTCCTGCAGCAGCATAACTTTGTGGCCTGTGCTGTGGGGGACAGGCTCTGTCAAGTGTTGTTGCCTGTTTGTTTTTTGGAGGGGTTGGGTGCACAGGTTTCTTGGACCTGGGGGAAGCAGCACGTAGGTGTGGGTGTGTGTAGGGCTTTCGGCCCAAAGGTGAGTATGGAGTATGGGGCTGGGGGGGGGAGGGGTCCAGGTATTGTGTGCTCTGGGGGGGAAAAGGGGGGTATCTGGGGATGTGGAGGGTTCTGGTCTGTAGTCTCCTACTGGTGGAGGATAAGTGGG
>JAJHIY020000929.1:5000-7500 GCA_022114975.2 Lampris megalopsis
CGACTTCGTAGGTTCTTAACTGTGTAGCTTTTACTAGCGTTCATCCGACATACAACCTTCATAACATGCGCTTCTCACTTCCTGTATACATCACACGCACTGCACGTACACCCGTGAGTAGGTCAAGTTAAACACGTGACCTTTCATTCATTACATCTCCCCCTCTAAGATGATTTTCTAAACATTTCTCTGAACATTTACTGCCAACAATTTTAACCTGTATATCACCCCCCTTTTCACAAAAAAATAAAAAATCTCCCACAGTACACAAGTCCATACGCCTCACAAATCCAGCCGGATTGCAGGCTTGCTCACCCTGCCAGAGCGAGTAACATATGGTGTGGAAGTTGGCATTTCTGCTGCTCGGGACTCATCCGTGTTTCCACTCTCCCCTGGAGTGACATGGTCAGGATCCCTGCTGACAAAGGTGAGTGTTTTAGGTGTGGCCAACAGGTGGCGCCTGTTCCTTCTGTAATGTTCACCTTGAGCTGTCTCCACTATGTAGGATCTGGGAGTGGAGCTCTGACTGTGAACAACTGCTGGCATTGTCCATGTTTTCTGTCCATCAAGTTTGGTGAGTACTGCGTCACCCGAGTTCAGTGGGCGCAGTGTCCGCACGCCGTTCCTGCGGTTGTAGTAGAAAGCCTGCCTCGATTTGGCTGCGGCGTCAGCGGTTTTGATCAGTTCCTCTTTAGGCCAGGCCGGTTTCAGGTTATGCTGCAATGTGGGTAAGGTGGTTCTGAGTCTCCTACCCATGAGCAATTCCGCTGGACTGGCTCCAGTGGAAGAAGAGGGTGTAGCTCTGTATGTCAACAGGGCGAGGAGAGGGTCTTCCTGCCTTAATATGCTTTTGGCTATCTGAACAGCCCTCTCTGCCTGTCCATTACTCTGGGGGTAGTGTGGGCTTGAAGTCACATGGATGAAATCATAATCCTCACTGAACCTCCTCATCTCTTCTGAAACTAGCTGTGGCCCATTATCGCTAACTACAATTTCAGGGATACCAAAACGTGCAAATGTAGCCTTCAGCCTAGCTACAACCTGACTGCTAGTAGTTGTTGGTAGATTTAGAATCTCCAAAAACCTGGAATAATAGTCAGACACTATCAAGTAGTTTTGCTTTTTGTACTCACACAGGTCTATGCCAACTTTCTGCCATGGTCTGGATGGGAGCTCACTTGACATTAAAGGCTCTTTTCTCTGTGTGTTCTTGTGTTCTCTGCAGAATTGACATTGCTGTATCTTTGTTGTAATGTGCTCTGTCATTTTGGGCCACCACACTGACTGGCTAGCTCTCTCTCTGCACTTAACTATCCCCTGGTGCCCGTCGTGTATTCTGTCTAAGATCACCTCCCTCATCTCTGTGGGAATGACGATACGACTGCCTCTGATGACTAAACCATCTACCTCAGATAACTCCCCTCTCACCTGATAAAAGTCTCTGACTGTCTCCGGCACTTTATCGACATACTCAGGCCAGCCGTGTCTGATGAAGCCCAACACTGTCTGGAGCTGCAGATCCCCATCCGTGCTCTGTTTTATCTCCTGCATCCTTTGAGGTGTGGCAGGCACCTGGCACACGATGGCATCAATGTGCGCTGCAACATCATCATGAGAAGCACCATCTCCGTAGCACTGCTCTGGGCCTCTGGAGAGTGCATCAGCCACAGCTAAAGTTTTGCCTGGTGCGTATTCAGCCACTGCATTGAAACGCATCAGCCTCATTAACAGTCTCTGGCACCTAATGGGCACATTATCCAAGTCTTTGCTGTTCATGAGAGGCACTAGTGGTTTATGATCGGTGACAAGTCTGAAATTGTCAAGCCCAAACAAGTACTTCTCGAACCTTTCACATGCCCAGACGCTGGCTAAGCACTCTTTCTCGATCTGTGCGTACCTTGTCTCTGCGTCACTCAGCCGTCGGGAGCAGTAGGCCACGGGCTTCCAGTGTTCCCCGTGCTGCTGGAGCAGAACGCCTCCCAGCCCGTAGCTGCTGGCATCTGCTGACACCACCGTAGCCTTAGTGACGTCATAAAAGGTGAGTACCGGGGCGGTGGCGAGTGCTGCTTTAAGGTCTTGGAATGCTGTGTTCTGTGCAGGTCCCCACAGCCACTCTGTCGTTGCTTTAAGCAGTCCATAAAGCGGCTGACCTACAGTGGACAGCTCTGGGACGTATTTTGCCAAATAGTTCACCATCCCGAGGAACCTCTTGAGTTCCGTCACGTTCTGGGGCTGAGGAAAGTTCTCTATTCCGGCCACTTTGTCCGGGTCAGGTCTGATGCCTGCCTCGTTGATGATATGACCAAGGAAGCGGACTTGTTTCTGTTTGAACTTGCATTTCGCTTGGTTCAGTTTGAGACCTGCTGTTTCAATGACCCCCAGCGCCTCTGCTAGGCGCCGGTCATGGATTTCCTCAGTCTCTCCATGTATAAGGATGTCATCCATGTACACCTCTGTGCCCTCTAGCCCGGTCAGAGTTTCCGCCATCTTTCTCTGGAAA